>VXBL01008499.1:0-54190 GCA_013400195.1 Aramus guarauna | reverse complement strand
GCGGTGACGTGAGGGACTGCTGTGGGGACGTGGGAGGTGAGGGGGCTGTGGAGCAGGGAGCGGTGCTGGGGCAGGGGGGGGATCTGCTTTGAGGATGCAGGGGAATTTCGGTGGTGCAGGGGGGCACAAGGGGTGGTGCAGTGGAGAGGATGGTGACCCTGAGGGGGGGGGCAGGGAGACAGGGTGCCACGAGGAGGGGTGGCTGCGCAAGCTGGACAGTGCATGGCAGCCAGAGGAGTGTCCTGGGGGTACCACAGTGTTTGTGGGACCAAAGGGGTGATGGTGCTGCCAGAGGTGAGAGCAGGAGGGGGTGGGTGGTACCTGCGGGCAGCAGAGAGGCGAAGGGGGAGGCACAGCCAAGGGGATGGTGGGGAAGGGCACCCAGCACTGAAGTTGACCTCCTGCTGGGACAGGCAAGAGGGATCCAGGCAAAGGCCCCACAGGGTTTTTTGGTCAGGATTACATCCCTGTCAAACACCAGCATGGGGGTTATGGCATTGCCGCTGCCTGTGCTCAGCACCAGCTCTCAGCTGGGAGCGTGCTTTGCTGTCCAAAATTAGCAGAGCTCCCCTGTCCTGCTTGGGCATCTCAGGGGACTTGTGGGGCCAGCACGGGGTGACAGCGGGGATGGGAGAGCGGTGGTGGAGCTGCCGGTCCTCTCTGGCTAAGGGCAACCAGCACCCCCTCAGACCATCCCTGCAGCCAAGCAGAGTTGCTGCTGCTGCACCACAGCCATCCCCCGGCTGGATCCATCCCTCCTGCTCTCCTGAGCAATGCACCAGCGCTGGCTTCCCGCACGAGCCCAGGCGCAGAGCACAGAGAGGGGGGCCGTGCTCCCCTTTTCTCTAAAGGGGCTTTGAGCTCTCAAGCCTCCTGTGCATGCTCCTGTCTTCTGTCCCAGCATCTTCTCAGGCTGGAACGTGTCACTTGGGCTTTTGTCCTCTGCAATGGTACAGAAGATATACAGAACAATAATTGTGTTACAAATATATATATTTTAAAAGTATACCTAAAAAAAGAGGGACACTCAAAGAGGTAGCTACTGCTGGTGGGCAGCATGGGGCCAACATAACTTCTGCTGATGCTCAGTCCATGCTTGTGGACCTGTGTCACACACACACACACACTCAAGTTTCTTCTAACGTTCCGCAGAGTGGGACCCCCAGCCCCAGCATCCAGCCGAGCTCTCTCAGCAGTGCTTGGACTCACCCCTGACAGCAGCAGACAACGCTCCCTCCCACCGGCTCCTTTCCTGGGGGATGCTGGCTCTGGGGACCACAGGGGATTGTCCCTCTGGCACTTCTTCTCTAAGCTCCTGGCTCCCGCAGAGCAGATTAAGCCTTTGCTGCGTGCTGGGCCTGGGGGGTGTTACCCCAGATCTGGCCAACCAAGCTCAGCAGATTAACTGGGACAAGGAGGGGTTTGAAACCCTCCCAGACCAGCACCAGGATGAAGCCACAACCGCACTGGCAGGGGACCGGCACGGGGGAGCCACTTTCACTCTGCTTCCCCTCCGAAAAGCAGCAGCTCCCAGGGAGGTGTGGGCTCGCGCTGCCGGATGCACCCCAGCTCCCCGGAGCCGGTCCCTTCCCCAGGATGGTTCCTGGGCGCTCCCCGAGGGATGCTCTAGGCACTCAGCGGTGAGAACACACCGGGGTTTGGGCTGGGTCTTCCTCCCTCACACTCCTGCGGCTCAGAGAGCCGGCAAAGGCACCAGCCCCTCGCCCTCCCCTGCGCAGGACGTGGATGGAGCCCCAGGGTCTGCTCTGGACGCAGGTGATCTCAGAGCCGCACGGTCGCGCCTGTGCCACGGAGGGTAGGAAAATCCTGCAGTGCTGCAAAGGAGAGACCACTCCTGGTCTGGAGGCTGCGGCTGGCACTGAAACCCCACGCAGGAGCGACCATCGTGTGTTCAGACCAAATTGTACCTCACTCCCCTCCTCCAGCTCCTCTCGTGTCTCCCAGGCGTTGCAGGCGCTGCACAGCCTTCAAGAGGAGATGCAGGGATAAGACATAACTGGCAAACAGCAAAGACGGGACCCTGTGCGGCTCCTCTCCCGGGTGTCCTCGAGGGCTGGCACCTGCTCCGTGCAAGTTCTGGAGCCATTCGAGACGGATCCCTGTTGCACTTGCCAAGGCCGGGATGAGTCACAGCTGCTGCAAAATTCACACCTCCTGCGGGTCCCTGCTGGTTTTACCCAGCGAGCATACTTTGGCGCATGATATATCCCAGAGAAACCATTCCTGCTGGGATCTGGGGAGCCTTAACCTCTGTGCCCAAGGCCGGAAGGACCACGAAGAGCCCCGTCTTTTGGAAAACCCTCCCAAGCTGTTGGGGCGCTGACCAGGTGCGGAGCTGAGGGGAGGTCCTTGCCGGCACGCGCTTTGGGACGTGCTGGGGATATTTTCCCCTGGAATCACAGAGGACAGCTGCCTGCAGCTCCTAAAACCCCACGTGCAGCACAGCGGAGCTCCCACCGCGCGTATTGCCCCGTCCTCCCTTTCGTCCTGCCCTGAGGCTGTCGGGACCAGCTTCCCAGGAGAGAAGCTGCTGGGCTGCGTGTCTCCACGCAGAACCTGGGTCAGACGTTCATTCTAGACGTCTTATTAAATGGGGAGAGGTGTGCGCTGGTGAGACAGAGACCTTTGCTTCACAGGCACTGGGCTGCTCAGAGCAAAGAGGAGCTTTAATAGGGTGCTCCCCCTCCATTGCATAGAAAAATTCACCTTATTTGCTTAAAATTCTCAGCCCTTGCTCTGGGAACAGCCCAAATCGTCGCATACCCGAGGAGGCTGTCAGCATCTAAGAGAGGAAGAAAAAAAAAAAAAAAACCAACCATGGAAAAAGTGTTGCTGTGCACGGCTTATGTGTATCTATGGTTACAGGAGATCGTGTCAGAGGATGTAAGACGTTACCGGGGAAATCAGACGTGATGGTGTCAATAGTGACTGCAGGAGCTCATCCTCCGTCAGGGCAGAGTTTGGATGCTGGGTGCAGACCCACACAGCAACCGATGGGGATAAAAATAAATGCCAGCCATTTGGAGAAGAAACCATCCTACACAGAGAGGGTGAGGTGGGCCTGGCAGGGAAACACGCGTACCGCCCGCTGCCGCAAACGCTTGGCACGTGTTCCCAGGGAAATTTAAGCGTGTGCTGTAGAGCCGCTCCTGCCTGGGCAGTGATTGCGTAGTTCCAGACCTCGCTACAATTAGAGCTCGTCAGGATGTTTGAATCCAGCATCGCGTCCTTTCCAAAAGCAAACGTTTCTGGGAGAAAGGACTCTTTCGAAATCATGCGGTATTTTCAGTGTATTTTAAGAAAATGGTTTGTTTAAGTTCCTGCTGCATCTGTGTTTTAAGAATTGTGATAGTTTTTGGATGTTATTCTTTTTCTCTTTCAAAATATCTGTAAATCCCACCGAATGCTTCCAGTTACCAATTAGTAGTATTGCAGCAGCAGAGTGAAAATGAATGAAAGCTGTTTTAGAAAACACCTCCCTTGAAAGCATACCAGGGAAATACAAAATAAAACTAATGTATTCATCTATTAATCTGTCGCCATTTCTCTATGAAGAGCTGTTTTGAAAACCAGCAGTACAATAATTGCATGAAAGCGCGATGGCTTTTAAGGGGTAACGCGGATGTGCTGGATCCTGCCTCCCCGCGGGATTTCCAAGCCTCTTCCAGCCCTCCTCCCCGCTCCCGGGACATCCTTGAGAGTTTTCCCAAAGGTGTCTGCAAGCTTTTTGTGTCTCGTTGCTGCCAGATACCGGCTGCGGCATGTTCAGCCACATGCTCTAACCTGCTTCAGACTCGGCGTGCTGTGTCAGGATGCTTTTGATTTTGGGCATCTGCCTCTAGCCGCTTTACCGTGGAGGTGACGTTTGGAAGCGCTGAGCACTTTTCCCTCTGGAAAGTAAATTGCTGATGGCATCTGCAGCTGCTGCCCAGATCATAATTCAGAGCTGACAATTGGAGTGTGGCTATTTTTTTTAATGATGTTCCATGTCTCGGTTGTGCTACCGGCTCTTTGCCGGTGCCATGTCGGAGTCACAGCAGTGACTCCGCAATTTGAGAGCCTGCACGTTGAACACGTGCACCTTCCAAGGCCCCTCGTGCACCGGGAGCCGTGCCCCTGCGCTCACGGAGCTCAGCCACGTGTAAATGAGACGCCGTCCCACCTCAAGTCGTTCCCCTGTGCTAATGCTCCCTTTCAGAAAGAACCTTTCAAAGTGGCATTTCCTCTCCATGCTTTCTGGCAGGGGGAAAGTGTTTTTAAAGCTTTTGCCTTAAAGAAGCTTTTTTTTTTTTTTAACGTGGGGGTATAGGCACCGTCAGAAGAATCCACACATTTCTTGGTAACTCATTCCTCCAACGAGCTTGGCTAAACCCACCACTGTTCTTTTCGGTAGCACCCAGGGAGAGCTCACAGCACTTTGGGCTGATCTAATAAAGGAGAAGAATCATTCTGGAGTCATTCACCGCAAAAATGAACCCATCTCAGAGGCTTCGGCAGATGAGATGAGCATCTTGAGAGACAGCACAGAACACTTCTGGTCCAGGGAGCTGTACCTGGGCCAGGCAGGTACGTTCCTGAGATGAAATACACCTCATTCAAAAAAACTTCCACCTCTAATGAACTGTTCTTAAATGAGGTTGATGCATTGGTCTTGGCACAGCACTTTCCTTGTAGCTGTAATTTGGCAGTGAACACTTTGTATGCTAAAGAAGTCTGGAAAGAAACAACCCTGTGCCAGAAAGCCCAGGGAGGACAATTTCATCTGGCAGCATGGGCTGCATCCCTAATATTTTGGTGGAGGAACAGAGGACCAAAGTGCACTGAGGGAGTCACGGGGGACGTGTTCAAGACCTACCCTGATCATCACATTTCATCAAAAACAAGCATAAAAACTTGGAAAAGGCTGAACAAAATCTTCAGTGAGAAGTGTTCGGTCTGCAAATACAGCGTCTGAACTCAAACACAAGAGGATCAGTGGGGCAAAGACCTGAGCGTCTGGAGATGACAGCATGGGAAGGGCTGAGGTGGCAACATATCCCATGTCCCCTCGGGACCACCCTACACATTGACCGTGTCGTGGTGCTTGGTGCCAGAAGGGAGAAGCAGGTCATCTAGTCTGACCTCCCATATGATGCGGGCCAGGTTCCGACCTATCCCATGACTAGCCAAGACATCTCTTGCCAAAAGCCATCTAATCCAAGCTTGAAGACCTCTTTGGCAGGAGATACCTCCATTTCCCAAGGACTTTGTCCCTGAATTTACTGGGAGCATTTGTAGGGTGTGTAGGCAGGAGAGACAGGAGCAGGCAAGGGACATCCCAGCTCCCTGGGCAGTGAACCCCAGGGGACAGCCAGGACAGCTGGTTGCCCTTGGTTGGATCCAGCACTGCCCGAGGGCAGCCAGGCCACCACGGGTTGCAATGGCTCTTGGTCTGCAAGGACAGCGCTCGCTGAGGGACAGGCAGCAGTTACATGTCCACAAGCCCACCTTGGCACGCTGTGCTCCATGGAGTCACCTTAGCCTTCCAAGAAGGAGACAATTTCCCCACTTGTTGGCAAAAAGTAGCTCCTGGCCAGAGAAGCGCTGGGTCCTCTGGCCCCATCTCTGATCTCCAAAGCCTCCAAATAACCCGGGTAGCGGAGAAGTCCATGTCACAGCCACTGCACACAATGGCCCCCTCATAAAAGATGAGGCCACTGGTCTTCACCCAGTGGCCGTGGCAATGGAGAATGGCCAAAAGCCTTCCCAGGGGTCTCCAGGAAGGCAGTGGACAGGGGATGAGACATCTGGGTGGGCAGTGCCTGACACAGCCCCTCAGCCGTATAGCAGCTCCTACAGAAGGAGGGTATGTGGGGAGCCCAGGCAGGTCCCCCATTAAGCTGTCAGGAGCTCACGTTCTCTACGGCCAACCCACCTCGGGTCACACCAAGACCCCCACAGTGTTTCTGCACCATGGAGGGGTGAGGCGAGGGAAGGAGGACCGTGTCCTTGTCCCTGCACCACACACGGGGGTCCCAGGCCAGGTGGGACCCACGCAGGACCCCACTGTGGAGGCAGGTCCTGCTCCAACCGTGCTTGTGTGGGGTGGACCTGTCTCCTCCTGTGGTCCCTGGGGAAGGATGCAAATTGCTTTTTCCCCAACCGAGAGTATTGATTGTGGTCAGGCCTGCAGCTCAGAGCTCGCTAATGAATTGTAATTGGAAAGAAGTTCCACTTTGACATGTTTTATTTTATTTATGTCAGGATTTGCCATGCATTAAGCTAGGGGCTCATTAAATTAGTGAGGCAGACAGTTCCCGCCAAGATGGCCTGAGCTGGGCAGACTTCGGCTGGGGACTGGCAGCAGCAGACCTAGGAGAGACGTGGTCTGCACAGAGACCGGGGGTTCTGCTCCTTCTCTGCTCCCCCCACGTAGTCAGTGGCTCCAAGACTGCGATGGCCAACACCTCCCCGTGCATCCCGGAGCACGCCGGTTGCCCCACACCTCCCTCGCTCCTAACCCACTTCCCCAGGGATTTTGCCCACCCTTCTCGCGGGAAGGGTGACCGCGGGGTAGGACACCAGGCTGGGTTTCGTCTGCCCTGCCAGAGCCCTGGCTCACCACGCAGGATCCATCTTGCCCCTCCGGCACCTCACGTCTGCTGGCAGCCGCCGTGCCCTCTGGCCTCCAGACAGTCTCCGGGTCCAGACAGGATCTGAATTTATAATATTGTGAAAGGCAAACCGAACACAGAAAAAATATCTCCCCATCCAGCCTGCTGCCTCCCCGCCTTGGCCAGGCCTCCTGCCACCTTCAGCAGGCTCTCCAGCCTGCGCTTGCCCCATCCCCGTTTTTGCTCCCGTCTCCATTTCTTTACCTGGCTGTCTGCCGTGTTTCTGGAGTTTGACCCTCTTTGCTCTCCAGAGGTCCCTGGTTTGTTCAGGAGGGTGGGAGTCGGAAGCCAAACGCCTCTTCCTCCAGCAGATGTTTCATGTGATGCAACGATGCGTGAAGCAGGGACACAGGGTACCTGGGAGCATGGCCCCCCCATCATCTCCCTGCAGACCTTCCACCCCCAGTTCTGGCATTCCCCATCTTACCCACGGCGTTTCACATGGTTAAAGCTGCGTAGTGTCTAACTTCTGCTCAGGACCTGCTGCAAAATGCCCATTTTCTGACCCTACCCAGGTTTCCTGCAGTGCAGGGAAGGATCTCCGTTTCTAGGGAATTGACATAGTGGAGTTGGGTGGTCGATGGGTGGGACAGAGGCCACGCTGTCCTGTCTGCAGAGTACTTGTACACCTCTGAGCCAAACTCTGTTCTTAGGAAAGCCTGAGAGGAAAGGAGAAGAGAGGAGAAGAGGGGAGGAGAGGGGAGAAGAGAGGAGGAGAAGAGCGGGTGATCTGAAGCATGGACCACGATCAAAGAGGCCACGAGCACCTTCCAGTTAAGCGATGCAGGACCTGACCCTGAAGACTGACGCTGACCTAAAAGCCGAAAGGGCAGAACACAGTAAGAGGACCGCTCAACAGAGCAGAATAAAGCGGTGCCTGGCCCATGCACATCTATGCAGCAGGCTGGGCTGGGACATGCCTCTCCAGTACCATCCCAGTCCTACAACCTCTGCTGACAGAGACTTGCTGGTCTCTGAAAGCCCCAGCAGAGACATCTGCCTCTTTCTCCCCTCGCTCAAGACGGTGTTGCAGTGCACGGGCTTTCACCTTACTTCTGAGCACCAGCACAGTCGTGACACTAGCCACGGGCCGAAAGAGGCCACCGGTCATCGTCTGAAACCAACACAAGAACATGGAGGTGCCACCTGAAACTCTGCTGCAAGTCAAGCCCTCCAAGAAGGCAGCTGCTAAATAGAAAAGATTCAAATTGAAAATTTTGTCTCTGGGTGAAAGCAAGTACAGCAAAATGGACACCACCAGGGGTCATAAGATAGATTTTCTATCAAGGTCTGCTAATTAATTAACGTCAAAATTAATCAAATCCCTAAACTGGGGCACCAAATATGCTTAGTAGAAGATTAGGTGATGAAAAACAAGCCGGTCATTACTGGTATTTGCTGTAGAAAGTAAGAACAGCGTGCTTCCAGAAAAAAAGGAAGAAAGATTTTACAGTGCTCATAGTGGACATGAGGTTTGAGTAAAGCAGGAGCAGGAGAAGGAGAAATCAAAACAAGACGGCAAATGCCATAACACTGCAGGAATTAAAGGGTGCATCAAGTGGGGAAGCACTGGATGTAAGCAGCGTCCTCTTTTTACCAGCCCAGGCAGATTTCCAACGAGCACGGACAGACTTTTTATCCCCGACTTCTGAGTGGTATTGTGCACACAGGAAGGAATAAATCAGAGGAGGGTGTAATGTACCTGTAAAACATGTGGAGAGGTGTGGCGGCAGCAGGACCTGACAAGACTTATTAGTTGGAATTGGAGGAGAGATGTCTATGTTCAGGGACAATTATACTGAATAAAAATGGAATAATTCTTACAAAATTAGACCAATTCTTCTCGTTAGATCTGGTGCTCGAGTTAACGGCCTGTCTGAAGTTAGTCTTTGAAAACTAGAAGGAAAATACAGTCGCATGGAAATCTCTCAACTAAACCTTAACTCATACCCTGGGTTCCCATGCCTAGGTGAATTAGATGGGAAGGTAAAATAAAACCGTGATCTGCTTTGGTTTCAGGAGAGGAATAAGCCATTCTGAGGTGGAAAACATTCAATCTACTTGAATGAATACAGAAAAAGGAAAATAATGGCAAAGTGCAAAAGCAATATTGCTCATATGCATGTTCTGATCCCTCCTAGAGGGCTGACAGAGAACTGTTTATGAAAAAAACCCACAAAATTATATATTATTTTGAGACTGTTGCAATCACAACCCAGAAGTGGACCTTCTAGAAAGTGCAACGGCTGAATGAGACCTGACATGTCCAGCTGAGATCTGCTGACGTGGGTGTCGACTGTAGAGACAACATTTTGATTGTTAAAAATATTGACTTTCAATGTGTCTAAAGAGTGCACTGTTAAACACCTTAATTTGTGTCCAGGGCTCACAAATTGTTGTCAAGGCCTTAAAAAAGTCAGCCTAAAAAAAATAAAAATAAAAAAAGGAAGAGCGTAGTTCATAATCCTTTCTGGTTGTACGAAACTACAAACCGAGCACGTTAGAAACTGAGGCTGTTGCCCACCGAAATGTTGTTTAATGGAAGCGTAAGAGCAGACCGGTGTGCTGCGTGGAGAGGGGGAACGGGCTGGAAGGGAAATAAACTGAAAGAGCCTGAAGTAGATGCAGAAAAATCACCGGATGAAATCACAGCAATAGGAAATGCAGAAAAACTCAGGGATAAAAACCTGCTCCAAAGATCTACACGTCCAAGGAACCAGACCAAGGCGGGGGCGGATTCTCAAGTCACCGGGGTGCGGAGTCTGATTGCACACCTCTCGTGCAAGGCACGTGGCTCCACGGGCGGTGGGAAAGCGTCCCCCGTGGGCTGCGTCCCCGAGGGTCCCCGGTCCAGCCGCCCTCTGCCACCGCGGGGCAGCCGGGACGACCGTCCGTCCGGTGCTCGCTGGGACGCGAGGCTGCTCTGCGGGCGGGGGGGGGCTGGGGACCACGGCGTCATCCATCACTGCCATGTCTTCCTGCAGCAGAGAAACCGCTGTCTGAGAGGGCTCATTAGCACGGAAACGAGCCGCTCCTAAGCACAGCTGGGGCTTCCCTCGCCAGCAGGTCACAAACACTCATTTACTCCTAACTGCCACGGAGAGCCGGATGCTCAACGCCCCCCACCCCCTCCCGAATCCCCCTGGACGTATCCAGACTGCCAAGGAGCATCAGCTCCACGGACCCAGCTCCGGCCTGGAGAAGAGATTGCTGCAGGGAGAGGTAACCTCCAGGGCCTTCCCATGGGCAGATGCTCCACGTTGGAGTCTCCTGACTCCGCGCTGGCGTCTGTGCGGAGGAGCTATCAAAACATCTCGCCTGCAGCAGCACACCACGACAGGGGCAGCAGTTCCAAAGATTTCTTACTCTGTACCTCGCCTAAGGCTTTGTGCACCAAACTCCAGGAAAAACCCTCAAAAGTCCTGGGACTTCAGGAGAAGAGCTATTCACCAAATCCAACTTACTGCAACGAAGGCTTCTTGCTCAGTGCTACAGAAGTTCTGGCCTGATTTTAACGTGCTATATTTACCTATTCAAATAACCCTCTGCAACGGGAGATGCCCAACAGAGGAGGAAGGAAATACCAGTGTCATAAAGCGGCTGGGGATGGTTTTCCTGCAATTTAGGGAGAGAGGGTGATGCACACAGTGCTGTCCCCGGAGGTTTGCCACCTCTTCCCCCCGGTCCCAGCACCTTCTGGAGAGGGGTGGGAGGCAGGTGAGGGGCTCGGTGGGACCTGGTGGCAGGAGGACCTGCCTTGGGCAGCTCTTCCCAGGGATCAGCCGGGCTGGAGCTAACAGAAGCATCGCTTGCGGGAGGAGGCAACCCAGGGAAGCGTTCAGGTGAGGAGCTGGGTGGACAGGGGCCGGGAGGTCGGACACCTACACAGCCAGCTCGGACCGTCCCACGTCGGTGCCCGAAGCCATCTGCCACCCCTGGTACGTGACTCTCCATTTACCAGAGAACTGAGGCTACCCCACCGAGGGAGTCTGGGGGGGACCAGGGAAGACCCCCCCCAGCTCCTGATGTCCGCAGGAGCAGAGCTGCATGCCTCAAAGCTAGACTGCAAAGCAGCAAACCCAGAGAGAGAGAAACACTTTTATTTATAAGAGCAGGCCGTGTTATTAATAACACGTAATGACTGTATTGCTGTATCCGGCACTGTAAATATACACATCGCGTTACAGAGCCAGGCAAATTCCCTGCTGCAAATCGCTCGCAATTTGCAATCGACTGTGTCTATAATCATGGTGACTGCATGATTCTTGCTTTCAGCACTGGGAGTCTGGCAGGATAATGAGTGGCTCTGCTAATTGGAGTTCCTTTAACTAGTGCTTCTTGCAGGGGAGAATTGCCCTCAAGGCCAATCCTTCCCCCTCAGTGCAAGAGCCCCAATCTTTCACTGATCAGCCCCATTCTGGCTCCAAACCCCAAATGATTTTGCCTCAGACCTCCCTGTGCACGTTGCGTTTTTTTCCCCACACCACACGTGCCTACCGGTGCACGAGCCGGACTCCCTCGGCTCATTAACAAATGAATGTCATTGCTTTGGGCTGGTCCCCATCTACCTCCCACTGCTGCGACGCAGCAGATATTTTAGAGGACGCTGCTCTGCTCACGTGAGCACGCCGCAGGAACCCTCCGCGTCCCGGCCATGTTCTGTGCACTGGGTGTCCGACTGTGGTAGGCGCCCAGCAGCAGGCTGCTGCCTGGGGTGAAAATCAAGTTCAAGGTCATCAAACATCTTGAGTTGTTCAATGCGCCGTAAGAAATGGGCAGGTTCACACCTTCAAAAGGTTGAGATGGAGGAAGGATTTTTCAAAGGTGTCAGACTACGTATGGGTACAGGTGGCTGGTGGGGAGACTCTCTACCCGCTGGGGAAAAAGGGGAAGGTGGTGGGACCGGTGCTCTGATTGGCCTCAGGACATGAGGTCCCATATTCCCCAGCCACCCACCCAAGTCCAGCATGGCTCTGAGGAGGAAAAACACTCCTGAGTCATTCCTTTGGCTCCTGTGGCTGAGAGACATCTCAGGGAGCTAGAGGAACACTCTGCTGCTTTGGAGATTTGTTTTCTTCTCTTATACTCGGTTTCCAAGTACCGCTTTGCTGGGCTGATATGCCAATATGGCCAGAGAAACCACAAGTCTTTGCAAGGGACATGCAGAAGACTCCAGATCTCCTCAGGCTGTTGGGTCTCAGAGGTGAGATGTCACCAATCCAGCTTCAAACTGGATCTCAAGGCAGGAGGCAGAGGAGGACAAAGCCTCCCTGGTAGAGACACTGAGCACCGACCTGTGAGGCCAGCAGTAGGAGCTCAGGACCACCTGTCCTTCACAGCTCCCACGGCTCCCCAGCACGTGGCAGAGTCAAAGCCCATCTCCTCCACAATGGCTTTGGTCTCTCTTCCAGCAGATGTGGCAGGTCTTTCCCTGCCCTTTAACAAGCACCCAAACATCTGGATACCTGACCTGGCAGTCACGTTGATGCTCCCCAACTCATTCAAGGGGGTAGCAATTGCTCGCGGCAATGAACGTGTGTGTCACAGCGGCCACCTTCTGCCTACCACAATGCTCCGGCCGTGTTTCGCCCCTCACTGTCTCTCGTTCTGCCCTCTGGTCTCACACTGACAGCCCACCACCGCCACGGGCATTTCACGTGAGCAGGAGTGACAGCCACGTTGAGCTTGTGCTACAGGAAGGTTTGCTGGCTGGCCCTAACGGGTCCTTCCACCCCCTCCCAGCTGCCTGCAGACCCCCATAGGGTGCCTGGACAGTTGGGGTCCTGCTGGAGAAACCCCACAGCTGAAAGAGGACAAGGGCAACCAGGGGGACACAAGGCTGGGAAGGTCCTTTGCTCCCAGGAACTTGGACAGCAGCAGCCAAGCCTCTGCAGCCAGGCGAATCCCACGGCATTGGTGACGTGTGTGGGACCAAAAGCACCCCCCCACGCTGGGAGACAGCCCACGGGAACGTCAGACCCCCGCACGGAGCAGCTTTTTAGCAGCCGGCTGCCGGCAAAGCAGTGAGTCACTATTCCCATGGCAACTCCACTTACCTTCAAGACATCCTAGGGATGGGAACCACCATCACGGATCGATGAATGCCCAGCACCCTGGAAGACGGAGCTGGACCCCTTCTTCCCAGGGCTGCTGGGACCAGAGGGCAAACACAGGACGCACCGGCCGGTCCTGCACCACCCTGTAGCACAAACATACCCATGGGTCCAGGGGCGAGCGGATGGAGGTTGGCAGGGGCTGCAAGGTTCACCCTCCCGCGGGGAGAAAGGCAGGAAAATCCTGACAGAGTTGCTCTTCTCTGCCTTGACACGGGCTTTTCCTGGGAGGATGCAGCTGTAAGAACAGCACAAGGCAGACAGTGAAAAATTGGAGCGAGCCTGGTTGAGGTCACCGAGATGGTCAAGGGCTGGAGCACAGGAAGGATGAGGGGAGGCTGAGGGAAATGGGCTCGCTTAAGAGATGAGATTATTGCTTCTTCAGCTGCCTAAGGGGAGGGCGAGAATGTGCACGGTGAAAGGAAAAGAAGCAACTGTCACAAGCTGGAACGTGGGAAGTTCTCACTAAATATATTAAAAAACTTCCACTGTGAGAATGGCCAAATGCTGAGACAGGAGACCAGGGTGGTCAAGGAGGGGTGTGTGAGGGTCTTCATCCTCAGAGATACTCAAGTTCAAGTGGACCGGGCCTGGATCACCCTGTGGGGGGGTGGATCAGGGACCCCAGAGCTTCTCCCCACCTGCTTTGTTCTGTGATTTTGCTGGGAGCTGGCTGGGGAAGGAGGAGGCTGCCCCAGGATGGAGGGATAAACTGGCCATGGAGCTGTCTCTGATGGAACAGAGGCCAAAATATTTGTCACGCACGCATCTCCGTCAGGCAAGACTCAGTGGCAAGTCCACGCTATTTAATTACCAGGCAGACAGACCGAAAGACCAAGCTTGGCACAGCGAAGGCCGTTCATCTTGCCAAGGGTGTCTGGGCTGGGGGCTCTTGCACCCTTTGCACCGTAGGGAGGTGGGGAAGGGTCAAGGATGTGCACAACTACGCAGGACCCCTAACAAAATAGATGTCCGTGATTCCAGCTACCTCTGCGAAAAGACAAAATGACCACCGGGGGGTTGTGGACTGCAAGCTGGGAGTGTTAAAGCCATGGGCACGTAGGTGGGGGGAATTGCTGATGGATGGTCCCTCCTTCACCCATCCTTGTGCCCAAGCAGCTGGGAAGAGGCCCTGGAAAGAAGGGCAGGAGAAGCTGAGGGGTGGGAAGAAGGAGCCGTGTTACCGAGGGACATTTGAGCGGCCAAGCAGACCCCACACACAGCCCTGATGCGGGAACCCCTCCACCCATCGGCCAAGGGACCCCTCCCCTGCGCCCTTCACCAGGTCCCTGCCTTCGCTTGTAGATGGGGAAGCATCGCATCCCTTCCCGCACTGCTGCCCACCCCAGCTCCACGGTGCGGCCGACAGCTCTGCCTCCGTAGCAGAGAGGACACCAAACACACGGGAAGCTGGGAGCTCCCCGGGCATCCAAGCCACTTCTTGCTGTCACAAGTACCCTCATCCCCACCACGAGTGTCCCAGCCAAGGGACGACTGTCAGCACAGATAATGTCAAAGGCGTTCCTGGCTGAGCTCCCTGCCCTTGCCAGAAGGCTGAGGTTGGTGCAAAGTGTGCACAGAGGAGGTACAGTGTGTACATCCAGGGTGCAGGAGAGCTCAGTGCCTCCCTGCCAGCACAGAGAGCAGCTGGTGTCCCACTACAGGGCTGTCTCGGCATGGGCTCCAAAATACCACTCCAAAGTGGTCGCTCTGCTGCAGAAAATGTCTGGCGCGAGATAGAAATGCAATGAAACCCACTCACAACCACTGCGCCTGCTGAAGAGGGATTCAGAGCAAGCCCAGGGGCAGTGTCCTGTGGCATTTTCCAGACTCTTGGCCTTTGGCTCTAAAGTCTTCCCAAAGATGGATCTCCTTCTGCAAGAATGGACATCCTGGCTGCCCACCTGAGCTGCTGGTGCCCAGGATGCCAGGCTCCCTCAAGCCCTTTTACAGCTGAAGCATCTACATGTCACCATGGAGGTGCCAGGGTAGGGAGAGAGGAGCTAATGAGATCAGAGTAACCCAGAACATCTCTCGCTAACCCCTTGATTTGTCCAAGAGGCGTGACATCTCCAGAAAACACTGAGATTCACCTGTGTGAAGCAGTTGTCCTTCTCCTGCTGAACACATTCGCTCAGGCAGTGTGCTGGGCACAAGCTGGTGTGAATCCACCACTGCTCTCTTTCCATCCATCAGCTGCACCCCATCGAGCAACCCAGAGGCTTGATCCAAAAGCCAAGGGCTTCCTTTTGAGGCAATACAGCACTCAACGCGACAACACAGCAGCTCCTTTGGACCACAGCAACTGGTTACACACAGATATGCTCTGCCAGAGGCCATGACGTCATTCCCAAACACCCACGGTGCACAAGCACTTAGTGTGGGAAGTCTCTTCCAATGACAAATGAAAGGCCTTCTCTTGCACTGGACGAAGGATGCAGGTCTTAAATGGTTTAAAAGGTTTTAAACCCCGGGTGCAGCATGTCCCCAAGCATCTTCCCAAAGAGCGTTGGTCTCAAGCCCTCCCCCTCCCGAGCAGAACGGCGGCTGCGGTTCCCAGAGACAGAGCGTTAGGCACAGCAGGCATGAAAGGCTCAGCTTGATCAAATTACATTCTCCCAGGCTTGGTGCCTGCTTGATCTCATGAAACATAACTAGATTTCTCCTAAGAAAAAAATCAATAAGCTAAGTGTCAGTGACGATGCTGAATTCTGAGCTGTGCAGAGTTAATTACACCCCCTGGCTCTGCGCTGCCGGCCCCCGCGCTCCTCGACTCGGGTCAGTCCCTGCCACTGCAATTTGTGTCGTTACCTGCATCTCCCGTTGAACGTCAGTGGGAACTGGGGTTTAATCCTTGGGACAACTCTTAAACTGTCCAGTTCCCACCTGAGTACATGCAGCCAAGGGATGTCTTGCTGCCACGTACAATGCAGCTGGCGGCTTCATGTGAAATGACGAGAAGGAAGGTATAGCCCATGGGCTACTTCAAGGGAAAGAGAGCTGGGGGAGTACAGGATTCACAAGCCTGGGAACCAAGAGTGGAGCCACTCAAATGCCCAAGGGTGTCTACAAAGCATCTGAGCTGGATTCACCAACTTTTCCTGTCTAGCAGTGAGGGGATGTAGGGAGCAAGGGTGAGATTTAGTCAGCCTGGTCAGTAAGTGTTGGCTACGATTCACCTCTTGCTAGACAGCTAGACTCCAGCAGTGAGGTCTCCATCGAAGGTGGAGGAGCCTCATGCAAAGAGCTCAGCTGTGGATACCCACAGGAGGAGCGATGAATCCCCAGACACCCGAGGTCAGGCTAAAGCAGGCTGGGGATGCTCCTGGGATGGCAGGGCTGGAACGCTGCTCTACCTCATCGTCACGGACCACCGCTGCTGCCAGACTTTCGCCAAGTCTGCTCTTCACGTGCAGAGCCAGGCTGGAGAGCCACACTCAGAGATTCCTGCAGCAAGCCCTGAAGTTGCTGCTGAGCCTGGCCAAACCCAGGAAACGTCCTTAATCTAGAGAACCTGAAGGATGTCAACAGCACCAGCTGCTGTGTAAACTGGCCTTGTGATTACAGGCACGGAGGGCTGGTCCTCTCCCACAAGTGGGTCAGACCTGTCACTTGGAGCACGTAAGGTGGTAGGAAGGCAGCTGCTTGCTCTCGCCCCATTTCTACAACAGATGTACCCCACAGCTTCCGTGAGTCGGGACACGAGGTGGGAGGAGCAGCACTTCCCAACAGGGATCTTGAGGACGGTGCCAGGGCAGAGCTGGAGCCGTGCTGCTGCTCTGTAACACAGCCAAAGAATAATCAGAGTTTCACAGCCTTTTAGCGGCTGCTTCACACACCAAGCCTGGATCATGTTTGCTCCTTCTCCCCTTTCCGCCTGGCCTCACACCAGCCTTTGTGTCCTCTCTTTGCTCCCACTCTTGCAGCTTCTCCTGGCTGCATCCAAGTTATTTGTTTTTTGCTGCTGCATATATTTGGATCATCTTGGTGATGGAGGCACACATGGCCGGGAGCCATGAATAGAATAGAATAGAATAGAATAGAATAGAATAGAATAGAATAGAATAGAATAGAATAGAATAGATTTCAGTGGGAAGGGACCTACAACAACCATCTGGTCCAACGGCCTGACCAGAAGTTAAAGCCTGTTGTTAAGGGCCTTGTCCAAACGCCTCTTACGCACCGACACGCTTGGGGCATCAACCACCTCTCCAGGAAGCCTGTCCCAGGGTCTGACCACCCTCTTGGGAAAGAAACGCTCCCTAAATGGATGGGAAGCACACGGTACTGGGCACTGCAGAGGCACGGAAAGTCAAACAGACGCCTGAGCTGTGAACAGAGATGGTCCAGGACAACACAAGAGGCAGCAATGAGTACCAGCAGACGGACAGACTCCAAGGAAAGCATCTCCCTCAGGGGAGCCTCTCATGATGGATCTGGTGACGGCTGGGTACCACGATCTCAGACACAGCCTGAGAAGGCTCCAAACCCCACCAGCCAGCACCTGAGAGGCTGCCAGTACCTTTTCCCTCCCTTTGCCGTCCTCCGTCCAATTTAGACTCCCAACGGTTCCTGTCTGAAATATTTTCTCAGTTAAGTGTGCTGTATCTGCAGTACCAAATGCTCCTCTCAGATCTGAATTTCCCAAGGCTGCTGCATTTTCCTCACTCACAGATTCCCCAGAGCTGTTTCACTGAAGTATTTGGACTTTCTGGCAAAACGTATCCTGGTTGGCCTGAACCGCCTGTTGCTCCAGCTACTGTTCCTCTTGCTATTTGTGGAAATTTTGCATTTTAATATTTGTGCCATTACTTTGCCAGTAAAAGAAATTACACTTAGGGGCCTGCAGCTTCAGAGTCTGGTTTCATTTCCTTTTTCATTTGAAAGCAAATGCTGTGTTTACTTTTTTTTCCAGTGTCCCTGGATCTTACAGACCGCTCTGTTGGGGCCTCAGCTATTTAGCTATTTTGCAGGTGTTGGGGCTTTAGCTATTTTGCAGGACCACAAAGAGCTTAAGTGGATAACAAGCCCCTCAAGGCCAGCAGCGCTGAGCAAGAGAAAAAACAAAAGAAGAAAAAACCAGAAGTAAAACACTCCCCCAGGATGTGCACCTGGAAAGGGAATCAACGTCAGGAACCAACCAAGAGCTGGACAGAGGTGCGTGAACACTGGACTTTAACCAATAGTAGAACATGCTTAGGCGTGTGTACGTGTGAGCTCGATAGCAAAAGATATATAAACTACACTAGGAGAGCTAATAAATGGATTGAACTTGCATCACATTGATGTGTGTGTTCTCTCCCGTTCTTGCCACGGACGGCGGGCTGCGGCACCGCTCAGCAGAGTGACTGTCAAATTCCTGGAGCATCCTGCCCCATCACACAGGTCCATCGCACGATATGGGTCTATTCTAATGTATCAAATCTTTCCTGCTCAAACTACTCGTAGTTTTATCACGGTGTGTCTCTTGGTCTCCAAGCATGGAATAATGATGGACAAAGCTTTTGCAAAAATGATGCGCATACAATCCAAGGCAGAAGGCACCTAAATGTGCAATGTCGAAATGTCATCTAAATGTGTATCCAGGGCTGTGAGATGCTTTTAAGGAGCCGGGCTGTGCATCACTTACAGACACGGTGCCACTCTGCAGGCACATGGCCCCGAGCAACCCAGGGCTCCCAGCCCAGTCCCAGTCTGGGGCTACCCAGAAGGACAGAGGTCACCTTGGAAAAATAAAGATATTTTCCTTGTGAAATAGCCCCCCCGAGATGTCACCTAGACCTGCCTGAAAAGTCACCTTGAACTTGCACTGGCGTTATTTCATCTCTTTTACACTGCATATGGGAATTCACTAGGAAGTGAAAAGTTCAGTGTTGAAATGAAAAGGTAGGAACAATCCTCCACCTTTTTCTCAAAATGTTCCTCATAGTTCCCCCAGACCTGGGGCTCCTGCCCGCGGTCAGCAGAGGACACCTCGTAGGACACCCAGGAACGTACAGCTGTGATGCTATAGCGCAACGACACATTCCTGGTCCAACTGGACCATCAGCAATGGTGTGACATTGTGAGGTCCCTGCCCACCAGTCAGCTGAACTTCAAGGCAGGGAACACCTCATCACACCAGCTTGGAATTAGACTCAGAGCATCACATAGCTTGAATGAAACCTCCAGTCCAACTGTCCTACCCAAAGCAAGACCAGTTTTGAAGCTAAAACTAAGTTGCCTAGGGCTTTGCCCAGCTGAGTTTTGAATATTCTGATTTCAGTATCTCAGTTTGCCTAGGAAGAGCTCTGCAATGTCGTGTTTGAGCTTGCAATGGATCTCAATTTATCAACAGTCTTATCCCAGAGGAGAGGAACTTCCCAGACATCACCGCACCGCTGCATTACAGCTTGGTCTACACACCTTCAAACCGGAGCAAGAACCCAAAGCGTGCAACACACTCTTACAACCAGGACAGGAGACAACACAAACCACCACGGTGAGCAATAACTAACCTGCATGCTTCATTGCCTCCTGGATGGGAAACACAAGGGGACCCCAACCCTTGTTAGATCAGTCCCAGTTTAGTCAGCACAAGGGGTCACATCTCCAAGCCACCAAGGACTTTGCTTGGCTCATGGAGCCTGATAAGCGCTCTAGACACTTCCTCGTTTGTTGTTACTCCATGAAAGAAAATAAGCTCTTGAGCTGCGGATGTGCAGTCGATTGATTCATACATCACTGGGGAGAGGCACAGACATTTCTGCAACACATTCTGTGCAGCAGCCGTGAGCTGCAATGCGGTGTCATCAGATAAATCTGTTACTCTGTGCTGGAAAACCATTTGGATTGCACTCAAATTCTCAAACTTCCAACTGGGTTCCAGGCACTATTTTTGACTTACAACAATCAGGAGCCGTTTCATAAATTCCCACTGGAGAGAGGCCTCAGCGCCTTCTCTCTCACCAGGCAATTTCAAAGCTGTGCTCTGCTGGAACACTCTCTGCTCGGGTGGGAAGCCTTGCTCTCCGGGTCCTGCTGAACCTTAGACAGCAACGGCTTCTCAATGGAGTGCAGGCACGGTTCTGGACAACCAGCAAGGGTTGCGGACCTGAGCATACTCCTCCCTATCCATGCCTCCCCTTCCTCATCACGGCACACTACTGGCAAGGGAGCCCGTGGTCCTGGTGCTGCACAGGCAGAGGAAGAACTGGGCGGCACAGGAGCTGTATCCATTAGGAGATGGTTGATCCCAGGTGGGAGGGTCATCCCATGAGGACCTCCAGGAACAAAGACTGGTTTTGAGCAGGGACCACTGATGTGGCTCCTTTCCCCACATGCTCGAGAGCCCCAGCTCACACGCAGGGCTGTGCTGCACCAAGACGCACAACAGCCCTTCCACCAGCTTCCATTTAGTCTGTAGCACTTGGGAAGGGGATGAAGACCCTGGCTTGGAGGTGTTCATAGAAACCTTCGGGGTCAGTGCAGTGGCTTGAACACAACTGTTCAGTGCCCTGGGACATTCAGCCGAGGCTCCAGGTGCCCATCCAACAAGTCACGGATCTGCAGGTGGCCCTTGTCGTAACCACCCCCCTCACAGGGATGTCTCGGACACCCTGGTCCAACATTCGGTAGTTGGGCTGAGCCCTTACAGTCTGCTCGGCAGACAGAGAGAAAGAGAAAAGCTCAGGAAGGCTTCGCAGCTCACAGACAAGCCCAGGATGAGACCCAGGCATCCTGCCAGCCACTGACTCAGCCTGTTCTCCTCCGAGCAACACCCTGCTCCGGGTCTGTTTAACCATAACCACACACTTCAATAGTTCTCTTGGCTGAGTAGGGCCTCGCTTTCCCCTCAGGAGTCTGGATGCTCTTTCTGAGGCAGCTCAAGCCTGGCTCAGCTGGCAGGTCCCTGCCAGGGCTCCGTTCCTGCCAGCCTCCGTCAGTCCCTGCCAGCTCTGCCCAAGCGCTCGGCAGTTTCAAGCGTGCC
This sequence comes from Aramus guarauna, assembly GCA_013400195.1. Classification (NCBI taxonomy): domain Eukaryota; kingdom Metazoa; phylum Chordata; class Aves; order Gruiformes; family Aramidae; genus Aramus; species Aramus guarauna. Next base: position 33,434 of record VXBL01008499.1, on the reverse strand, counting down.
TCCAGCACAGCTCTGAAGGCAACTTCCCTCTTGGCAGAAGCCACGTTGCTGCGGGTGCTGCCATTCATGGCTTGACCTGCCCCCTCCAGATGTGAACTGGTCCACACAGATCCCCCCGCAAGCTCCAAGGTGCTCATGGGACCCAGCACCGAAACACAGGACCCCACCATCACCCCAGATGCCGCCTCCAAGCAAGGTCCCACAGACACCACTTCACCTCGGTTTCAGCCCAAGCAGGTGATGGGCACCTCATGCTTAGAGAACAACCTGGACCGCCAACACACAATCATCATTTAGCCCCAGAGGCCTTTAACATCACACGGCACCTCCAGTTTGGGTCACACAATTCTAGTCTGGGATACTCTCTACAGGGAGAAGGAGGTTGAGCTCCAAGCTCTGTTGGCTGGAACCAGCTTCCTCCACACTCACCCAAGGATGCAAGTGACTGGGATGGAAATAGCCTGCTCGAGTCACCAACGTAGCTGAGTTGTTTGTGCAGTGAAAGCGGGGACCACTGGACTCTTGTCAGGGACATACGGTCTCCTCTGGACTGTTCCTTGAAGCAAAAGAGAGGTAAAACATCAAAGAGCTGGGCTGGGCTTCACCAGGAGAGATGACACCCCTGAGCAGGCTCTCAGTCACTGGAGCTGCACTGACCTTCATGAGTCATGAAACTTGGCACAACATCTCAGTCAATGGAAACGTCTAGAAGGAAATCCAGCCGTGCTCCAGCAAAGGCCAGCCACAGCCACCATCTTCAATTGATTTGGTCATGGAAAAGCTGTAATTTACAGGGCAAACTGTGACTGTTCATCTCTAATGCGATTTCTACCTTAATAATATATGGTGTGAAGGCTGGAAACCCACCAAAGATGCAGATGGACATCAGAGCGCTGCTGAAAACAAAGAACTGAGGGAAATATGAAAGGTCAAGCGGTATATATCTGTCCCAAGCACTGAGATTTACTGCAAAGGCCAGGAACTTATTATCTCTAGACCTGTCCAGAAGGGAAAAAAAAAGAAATCTCTAGGGGTGGAATAAAGCTGGATGAGCTTCCATGGCAGCTATTGCAGAGGAGCTCTACAGCAGCACATGAGGAGAGGTGCCCATGAGCTACCTACCATAAAACACTGCTTGGACAGAGAAACCTTCGGGATGCGAAGAGCATCTCAGAGCAAACAGAAAAAGCAGAGCCCTACTCAGCCCTCAAATGAGCCTTGGCAGCATAGAAATTACTCTGACTTAGAGACTGTCTTCAGCAATGGATCCCCTTCCTCCATCTTCCTCTTCGAAAAGGCAAGGGACAAGCCCAAAGGGCTTGGGTTTGACTTGGCTGCAGAGAGGCATCCACTGCTTGGCCTCTTCGTCTTAGACAGCAGAAGTGCCTCCTGTCATCTGCGGAAGCTGGAAAAGGTTGATTATGACCACAGAGAGAGGATCTGGAAGTGGTGGCAATGCCAAGAAGGGAGAAGAGGAGCCAGACAGAAAAGGTTTGAGCTTGCTGCCCGCCCCTGCTCCGCTTGCAATGCAGCAACATCAGGTTTTGGTGCAGGACAGGCTGCGGAGCAGGTGGAAGATCTCCCATCCCAGGGGAAGGCTCACGAACTCTGCTGTCCTAGGGTAGCACAAGCCTTCCCGTCCCACCCGTACAGCCAGGAGCCCGGTGGGGAACAGGCTCGGCTCAGGACCGACAGAGCCAGGGCAACCCCCCCTTCCGCGGCAGCCAGCCCACCAAATGCCCCCACAGAGCAGGGTGGTGGTAGCACCTTGCAAGGTTCGAGGCACAGCTGATCTTGAGCAAGCCAGAGCAGAAACAGCACGAGAGGTTGTTTATTACAGTCATGGTCACTTAACTGGCTTAAATGAGTATTTAGGAGCTATTACAGTGAATCATGACTGTGTCTGATCTGAATACACAGCGCAGGAGCCGTCGCAGGCAGGCTAAGAATTAGCTGGCAGAGATAAATGAAGAAAGATTAGAGTCTGGAGACGACCAAGGAAAATATTTTTTCAGTTTCAGGTGACGCACAAGGAAAGCCAGAGGAGTTATCTGAGGAGCTCCATGGCCGACGGTCCCATCGAGCAGCGTGTGGCCAAGAGCTCCCCGGTTTCCAGAACCCTGCAGCACGGTGTGCCGGCTTCAGGACAGAGCAGGCGAAATACTGGAAATCCATCATCACCAGCAGATCTGAGCACCAGAGGGAGGGGGCAAGGCCCAAGATAAGTCACCTCACCGAAACAGTCATTCCGTTTTCATTTATAAGGTTCCCATGAGCAAGACTGGAGCTGAGGTGGTCGCACCCAGGGCAGGAGCATCCCTGATCCGGTGCAGAGAGGTAAGTGAGCATCCAGCCAGCACGACTCCACAGCTACGCCGGACAGTCCCCGGATCCTGCACGAGCCACCGCTTCCAGCAAAGTTATTTATAACCTCGGTAACCACAGAGTTACGGCAGCAGGAGGAATGGGACGAGCTGTGAATATTCATAGCGGAACCTTGGAGCCCAGGGCCAAAGAGCAAAATCTTGTGGGAATGGCTTGTGAGTAACCAATTTGGGTTTGATTTTTCCATGCATTGAAAAAAATAATATTGAACTAATTTCTTAAGGAAGTTTTCATCTTGAAGCTCGTATTTTCTCCAAAGAGAAAGCGGTCAAGAAGGGAAGGCAGTGACTGCACTGATGTTGATACCTGACCTGGAGGCAGATGGAAGTGCCCAGCGTCTGAAAGTCAGATCACACTCACCAAATCTCACACCCAAATTTTGAGGCCAGACCCCCAAGTCCCTGACTGTCGGCCTGAAACCCAGCGCCAGGGAGAAAGGACATCCCGTGTCCAAAGCGATGGCAATGCTTTGCTGTGCCTGTACAACTCCCTCTCTCCCGCAGAGCCCCGTGGGGGAATCGCACCCCCAGGCGATCCCACCCCTTGAGCTTGGCTTATTTCTGAGCTCGGCCCTCACAAAGCCCGGCTTCATCAGCACCACTTACTCCAAATGTGGGGAGCCTCCCGATGAACCCAACACCCTCCTCGCCGTTCTTCCAACTCCTCAGGCACGCCTCGCGGGGTCAGACTGGTCACCAAGGGATGCGTTTATCACTCTGACATCACCGAGATGAGCTGAAGCGATTCCATTCATCTCGGAGGAGTCGCGCACTGACAGCCCGACGGTGCCGGGGACGCAGAGGAGGCAACCGCCGCTCCCAGCTCGGTCCTCCCTGCGTTTTGCCAAGCACAACGCCACGTGCGGTGCAGGGAGCTGCCTGCTGTGCTGGAGCAACACAGAGCTGCACGGAGATGACCACGGCCTGCCAAGCAGCACGGAGCAAGGTGCTTCGGATGACCGTCACCTTCTTCCCACCTCTCTGCTACCGGAGGGCCTCTGGATTACCCTGCCATCGTGAGAAAAAACCAGGAGTAAGTTAAGTCCAGCCTTCCAGGGCCAGCTTATGGCTGGGTCAATAGTGCGACAGCAAACGCCCCAAGCGTGCATCAGTGTTCTGCTTGGGAGCGGGCACAAGGCTCGTGCCCGGCCTGGAGGCAAGGCTTCAGAGCAGCTCCCACTGTGCTGAGACAGCCCCGGGGAGACCGTATCAGGAGGAAAACGGAAGAGCATCCAGGGCTCTGTGCTCTGGCCGAGCAAATCAATTCTTTCTACCTGCCCCACAAATCAATCTGCCCGAGCTGCCTAATTAGTGGCTGGCTCCTTCCACGCATCAATGGCCACTGGTAACACTGGGGAGCAAAAAGTCTCATCGCGAGAGGCCAACGATGTTTCCGAGCAGGGTGACATGGTCTCGCTCCATCGTCTCCTTCCCAAGGACAGAGCATCGCGTGGGATCAGCGTCAGCCCCAAAGCACCTCGCTCTGCTGTAGATGTGGTTTAACTCGAGCAGCACCCACTGCCTGAGCAGCCCAAACCCTCAGGGACATCCCAGGACCCGGCCCCCTGCATCCACCACCACCGCTTCAACTCAAAACCGACTCTGCCAAGGGAACGGTTTAGGGATGGGCAGAAAACGCGGGGTCTAACCAAGCTAACGTCATCTCCTGAAATTCCTGTTTGCTACGGAATTGTTCGGTTTTCAAGGAAATAACTGAATGAGAACTTTTCTCAATAAAATACCAACACATTTCCCATACTGGGTCAGGCACACAGGGTTTTTTTCCCACAAAAGATTGAAATTTTCCACTGAAGATGTCCGTAACAAATGTTGCCACTTCCATCAAAGTTTTATACGAAACGCTAATCCCAAACAGCTGTAGTGACACATTTTTATTTGTTTGTTTCTTTATGATTTCTAAATAGAGCCTCTGCCCATAAAAATTATTTAATTTCCTGAAAATAATGAGCCATCTTTTGAGAGTTTTGCCAAATACTGGGGAGAAAAAAAGAAAAAAGTAATAAAAATCCCCCCGAGCCCGTGCCTGGTGCAGGGGCTGTGCGTGCAATCCTGCATCCCCCCCTGCGGGATGCTGCAGCGATGGACCAGCACCGAGTCACCCCGTGTCCCTGCTCGGGGACAGGGAGCAGGAGCTGGCAGGTGACCCTCATGCTGCATCCTCCCTGCTAATCCTGGGCTGGATCCCTGCTCGGGGGGGTGACCGGGTGTCCCCCACTTGAGGATGGGGCTCTTTGCTGGGCGGGGGGAGCTCATCCAGGGTGTCAAACAGCCCCGTCGGGCTCCTGCACGCTCCGTCGGCTGCAGACTCGTTCCCCCTCACTCCTGCCCAGGCCCCACAGACTCACAATAAATGCAAGAGCCTGTTTGTACCTGACGAGTATCGGGCAGCGCTTCCGCACGCAGGGTGATTGCTGGGTTCCCCCCACCCTGCGCTGCCTCATTCCCTGCAGCACACAGCCCCCCCCGAGCTCGTTAAACACTGCGACGCGCTGCCGTTAATTGGCTTAGCCCAAAAACCCTCCACTTTGGCACGGTTCAGACCCTAATTACAGCAAATTACCTTTCATTCATTATTAATGAAATGCAAATTTGCATGAGCAAACAGTTCCCCAGGGTTCAGGATGCAGGGCTGCGGCGTCTCCTAACGCCAGCTCTTGGGGGGCGGGGGGGAGGTGGTTGGGGGTCCCCAAACCACTGGTGTCCCCAGGCCAGGCTGATGGGGTCTGCCCTGTCGTGGTGCCGCTCGCCAGGGCTCTGAAGGAGCGGAGATCTTCTCCCCGCAGCAGATCGTGGCCGTGCCAGGCTGGGGGAGCCAGGCTGCCCCGGCAGCGCTGCCAGCACCCTGCTCCGTGCCCAGAGCCGTCCACCCCGTCATCCCCTCAGGCTGGTCCTTCTGTCCGCACCTCGGGACGCTCTAATCAGTCCTCCGCTTCCCAGTTTGGGCTTTGCCTTCTCAAAGCCTCATTCTTTCTGCCACGCTGTGGCACTGCCCTCGGCGAGGGAAAATCCAGCCCCTGGGACACAGCCTGGCTGAGGGCTTCAGCTGCGGTCCTCAGCGCCAACAGCACCACGGGCTCCAACAACTCCCTGCTTCCCTCTCCCCAGGAAGGATGCTACTGGCACCCGAAACGCACCGTCCTCTCTGCTCCCCTGTCCCACAACCTGCTCAAACCACCCCCCACCATCTCCAGCCACCTCTTCCCCCGCCCTGCAGCAGGGGAAGGAGCTGACGTGCGGTGTCTCCGCAGAAGCCGGCGGGGAACAGGGTGAGAACGTGTCTGCCAGCATCTTACAGCGCAGATCACGTCCAGGTAATTGGGAACAGGCTCAGCGGAGCAGAACTGAGCCCCCAGATACAGCAGGCTTAGCTCACGAGGCTGTAATTCCTATTGCCCGGATCTGACACCCCGTTAATAGAGACACATGCATTAAATAACCCCCTGCGCCGAGCCAAGCAGCGGCAGCTCTGAAGGGCTGCCAGGAACCAGAACAGGCTCGGGGCTGGCGTGTGACAAGGACGGCGATGTCCCCGAACACCAGAGAGTCGGGTTAATTCGCTCAAATATCCCTGCGGGCTGGACAAGACAAGATCTCGCGTGCTGCAGGTGACACGCTGACCCTGCTGCCAGCACCCGCGTCCCACTGCCGAGCATCGTCTCCCACTTCTCCTCGGCAGGGAAAGGGAGAAAGAGCTGCCCTTTGCAAAGCCAAAAGCTCCGAGCGAACGGTGGGCTCAGCTCGACGTGCCGTGGGCACAAGCCCGCACCTTGCTGCAAGGTCAGCACCAACCCGGGCGTGCACCCATCCCTGCTCAAGGAACGGCGAACATTGGGTAAAAACTGTTTCTGCATCTGCCTCGTCCGTGCTGGGCCGGGGTCCCGCAGCAGAGCCCTGAGCTGGTGCTCAGCGAGGTGCTCAGGCAGCGGCCGGGCTCTGCAGCCCAGGAGCTAGAGCCTGGGTGGAGGGTGCACACTGCAATGCTGAGAGCACAGCCACGCTGCCCCGGACCAGGCAAGATCCCAAAAACTGGCTCCAGCGTCCCTCCACCACGAGCTGCAACCGCTCCAGGGAGCCGAGGACACCCAGAAGCGCCGTCCCGTGCCACGGTGGTCCGTCTCGGGAAGCCCAGCAGAGACCCAGGGATGCTCTGGCTGCGGCCACCCGGGGATGGGACACCCTTCGTGACAAGGACCTGCTCCCCCGGCCTCTCCAGCACCACGGCCGCTATGATCCGGGTTCGGGGTGCCCTCCCCAGGGAGGAGGGTTGAGGAGCATCCGGTGCCACCAGGACCCAGCGCCAGGGTTGTCCCACGTGCTGGCATAAGGAGTTGATGGCTAAATCTCTCTCCCAGGACTCCATCGCTGCCGCGTCCCCGCCAACGCAGCCGGCTGAACGCGTCTACAGAAATAGCAGCTGGGGACACACGGTTTCAGCCAGCTACCGATATATCTCCGACTCGAAAAGCGCCCGTCAAGCAAGCTGCACATTTTTATACTGAGGGAGTACAGCGAGTAACCAGCTCCACAACAAACGGTATTTAATATTTAAAGCAGAATCAAACCAGGCTTCGCAAACACGCACGCGGTACTTGGCAAGAGATACCCCTGCAAGTGATTAAATATGTTTGCAGAGCGTAGCCAAGAAAAATAGCAATTATCTAAACCTCTGCACGAGCTGTAGTGCAACGAGACCTGTGACAGAGACTCCAGTGCTGGAGGAGGGACAAGAAAATTTGGGGCTGAGGGAAGAGTCTTGTTGCGAGAAACAGCAGTAACGACAGCTTCTCTGCAGTAGGTAATCCAGGAAGAGACATAAATCTTTTTTCAATACATAGAATCGATGTGGTGGTACAATTATTAAAGTGGGTAACGCCGTATTGACTTAGAGATTTACGGTGCTGTCGCAATGATCCCAAATCTCTTTATCAAGCAGAAAAGTTTTCAGAACATCTCTGTGCAAAAGAGTAAGGGAAATATTAGAAGCCGAACGCCGAACCTGTGGCTAAGGAAGGCTTCTTCCCACGCACGGGGACGGATTGCGGCGGGGTGGGGAGCGCGCGTCTCGGTCTCACCTTCAAGGCAAGGAGAGGGATGCTCTAATCGCCGTGCTGGCACGGGGTACCAGCCTTCCTCCCAGACTCGTTTCTAGCCCCCCAGCAAGAAGATGCGATGCTTTCCGGATGCTTCCACTCTCTCAGCAGTCACGTTCCTGCAGGGCTCGGTGCCTCCCTGCCCGGCTCGCACCCTGCACCCCCGATGCCACGCACAGCCCGCGTGCGACGGCTGAAGGAAACCAGGGACGGTGACACTTCGGTGTACGTCATTTTGGCTTTGCATTGGTTCCCGTAGGGGAAAGCGGGAAGGGGAGGGTCACTGTAGCACCAGCTGAGGTGCTGGGCAGGTAGAGCACACCGCGGCGACGCCGTGGCCCCGGGATGAGGCGGTTCCAGGTCCCACATCCATCCCTCGGCATCTCCGGAACGGCACCAGGCTGCTCGGAGCAGGGGGGACAGTAGTGCTTTCAGAGGTCCTGCCCCACCACCGCTAACCTGGCTCCATCTCAACCCCAGCCCCACCGCAGAGACCTCCGTGCAAGACCTTCATCCCCATGAAACTCTGCCCTGTGCGCTGGGGCCAGAGCAGTTTATATTATTATTATTATCATCATCATCATCATCATCGTGTTTAATCCCCAGTGGAACAGGCTGGAGAGGCTGAGCCCTGAGACGCAGCCCATGGGTGCAGATCTCCCCGTCCCGGGTGCTCTCCCTGTACCCGTTGGGCTCATTATCTTTTTTTAGGAAGATTTATAAGCCCCACCAAGATCTCTCCACACGCCGGTGCCTTTACAGCAGTGTCGTCGTGGTGGCTGCCAGCAAGCCCAGGCCTCTGCGGTGCTACTATAACTCAGTGCTGCAAAATATTTACAGCCCACTGTAAATCTGCTCACTCATGAGAAGTATTTAAAAATAATTTAAAATCCTCCTCCTGCTGTGTGCAGGCTGAGCACTGCCTATCCAAACTATCTGTACCTCCCCAGAGATTGCTACTTATAATTACTTGAAAAAAATTATCCCAAGATAATTAATTATCCCAAGAGCTAAAAAAATAGTTAGACTTCCCTCTGAGGTGCAGCAAATGAAATCTCTCCCGTCCCTTTAGCGCAGAAGAGGTGGGGTTTGGGGACGAGCGACGTCCCAGGGCAAGGGGGAAGTGGGGTGCTCCTCAGGCAGGATCCTGCCCACGGACACACCTTCCCACGTGCTGTGGACCTGCTGGTCAGGACCCACCAGACGTGGGGTTTCAAAAGCCTGTTGAACAGCCAGGCTCCCACTCCCATCCCAGCGAGGCTCTGGCAAGCCAAGCGGCAGATCCGAGATGCCCAGAGGTCCACCCGACCCCCCCAGCAGCATCCAAAAGGGACGGGGGGTGCGGAGTCCCCGGCTCCGTCCCAGTCTGAGCTTGGGCAAAGGTTTGGGAGAGGAAGAGCCAGGCAGAGACACTCTTCCACCTCTCCCACCAGCACTACGAACCTCTCGGAGTCGAGCAGAGCTTAGAGATGGGTCATTTCAGCAGTTGCTATTTCTGCTGCTTCCTGAAGCTCCCTCTTGGGCGCTGGGGCCCTCTGACCCAGCCAGGACAGCAGCTCACCACTTGCTCACGGGGAGGAACAGCCCCCAGCTTCCCAGGCCCCCGATCACCCACCAATTTCGCTGAAACACCAAGAGGTGGATTTAGTGCAGCCTCACGTTGAATCCCGAGGCGACCAACAAACCCACGCTGCAGACCAGGCTGTGGAGAACACGGTCACCGGTACAGAACTTACGGCGATGAACCCTCGCTCCTCCTCTGCGGCTTAAACCTCAGGGCTGACCACTGGTGCAAGCTGGGACCCAGTGTTAACAGGTTCAGCCAACCACCACGAGATACCGCTAACCCACCATGGCTGGGTTACTGCAGCTGGCCTGGGCAGACCAATTACTTTTATACTCTTAATTTTGATTTATCCCCCCCCCCAGTTAAAAAATGTGAAAAGCACACCAAGTAAAAGCACGCGCTTCATAGAAGCATCCCAAAAGACTTGGCCAACACTATGTACATACGCACATACATACCCGGGCTGCTGGAGACTCCTGTCAGATCAGGAACCGCCTGCAGCCAGGTACCGAGGAAGCAGAGCAGCAGATGACTCAGTTGCTGCACGGTCTTGGCAACGAGACTTTCTCCATCCCCGATGAGGTTCGAGAAGCATCTCAAAGACATTCATTGTCAACACCGCATTTGCATTCAGCAGCCCAGATGTTCAAATAAAGGATAAGTCTGCACACACGATACAGCCCCAGATGGGATCTGTCCCAGAAAGAGCCTTGCTGAATGAGGCCCACGTCATCCATCCACCATTTCTGAAGGCAGTCAGATACAGGGATTCCCTATTTCATAGCCAATTTCTGCAGGGTGGAATTTATTCTGTTCAGATCTCTAGTTTGTGTACTAGTGCTTAAGATTATTTGAGTAAAAATTTGAAATTATTTCACTGGCAAAAACTCTGTGATGAGGGAGGCAGCAGGGACCGTGTCCCACCCTGAGAGCAGCAGGAATACTGTGCGTGGCAGCCAGGCAGCAGCTCTCGGCATCTTTTAAGGGGACAGGACAGGCTCTGCTAGTGAATTGGCTGCACTCATCGCCTCTCACTCTAAGAAAGCTGCTAGAGTTAAATGTCTCACCCAAGGGCTGGGAGATAATCCCATTTACGTTCAAAGGAACTGATCCAGACAGTCAGAAGAGAAGGAAGAACTGGCAATTTTTCTCTTTAATCATAATGTCAAGGAAGTGCTGTCCTACATCACCCTGTTTTGTGCACAGGCAGAACACAGCGGCAGATCGGTCCTTTGATTTCCTATTCCACAATCAATATTTTTTCCCCCAACCTCACTTTCCATTAAGAGGAGGCAGCTGACAAATCGACCCACACCACAGCTCCCAAACTGAGCCTCCAGCAGAAGCCCAGAACCAAGAGTCCACGTAAGCGTGCCACCAGCTCACCCCCTGACATCTTCCAATTGTACCTGGGGCCCCAGGCCAGGCGTGCCACCGCCCCCGAAGCACGAGTCCTGGTGAAGAGCCACGCTCATAATGCACTTCACGCAGTACGCGTGTGAACTGCACCCTTTTCTCATCTCTCATAATAAATGCCTGAGCTACGAGACGTGATATTCTACCTGTTATTGCATTTTATTTACTCATTTGTTGCTAATCTGTTCGCACCTGCTCCTGACCACTGTAGCACTCTGCCTGCTTCCTCGTAGCCCATTACAGCCTGTCTCCTCCGCACCATCAGATTAACCCCACAGAGAAACGTTGTTGTGTGCTCTTTAGTGGTACCGTGAACAGAACACCAGAAACAAGAACCTTCTCCTTGCAAAGCTGTGCATATATAAACGTTATCACTAGCAGCAAACACCACCCCTGCAACCAGCCTCAAGAACCTGCCTGATGATGCCAACACCTCCATCCCAACTCTGCTCCGTGTCAACAGAAAGTCATGTGCAAAGTCCCGATTGTATTTGGTTTGGTAAAGTGCAAGACACTGCAGCAACAGAAGGCTTATTGGTGCGACTTTGTACAAGAGATGTAGGTTAGCTAAGACCAACGTGCCTCAAAAGCACCTCTAAGATCTTTTCAGGGATGCTTTGAGGCCACCAGAGGATGACAGCAGATGGAAACGAGACCTGTCACATCCCACTCTGACACCCACCTCTGTCCATCCCTGGGAAACACACAGGACCCGAACCAGCCTCTTTCGGCCACAATTGAAAAAGGAGCCAACAGCAGCTGCTAGAGTCTTAGAGCATTCACGTTCAAATCTACCGTACATCCTTACAGTGCGATACTACACAGCAAAGCGTAAGGCAGATATGTCAGACTCATCCAGTTCGTTAAAGGGGTTGGTATAATGAGGGCACACGGAACAGCCTGTTCTTCTGAAAAGGAACCGGTCCAGCCTCTCCTCTCCACGGTCCATCCTGAAGCAGATTGGCGCGAGTTCGGAGATGGTGTTGCTTCAAGAGAGGTACGGGAAGCCCTTGGATGTGATTCTTCTCAGAGAACCTGCTCAGTGCTCGACGAGGAAATGTCCAATAACCTCCATGCGGCGTATGGGTTGAGCTCATCCTGGTCTCTGCAGAGCGCCCACACGTACAGCATCCGCAGAACCTTGTCCTGGAAGGAAAACCCTGTTGTTAGAGTGTGCGTGATGGTCACAGACCTCCGAGCGCAGAGGTGGCAGGGACATGCTGCACACTTCTGCCAGAGACTCGCTTGTGATTTTGCTCTCTGTTTCTAAGCCCAGTGTCACAGATCCATTCTGCAAATCAAAGGTTCTTTTGATTTTTATCATTTAACCATTAACCACAGAGAGTATTTCCCTCAGATAAGGAAGTATCGCTGAGGGATCAGACCGTGCATTGGCTCAGCTCCCAGATGTGTACTTAACTACATTTCTGATGGAATGTGTGAATCTTTATAGGTTATAATTTAGGTACACAAATGTGAGGGGGGAGACTTTCTGTACCAGACCAGTCATTAGAAAACTAATGTTTTAGAAATATCACATATCATAAAGTCATTTTTTTCTTGCTCAGTGTTTCAGAAAATTAACTTGCTTCAGCTCTGCTCAGAAGCCTTAAAAGTGATTGAAAATTTGAGTCATACAGATGTTTGGGAGGATATGTCAGAATGAAGAGCAGAAGGGACAAGAGAGGGAAAACAACAAAACTTTTGCCTACTATAAAATAAGTATAAGCTCAAGATGAAGTAACAGAACTGATTTAACATTGTCAGTTGAACCTTAATTTGTGTGATTTTTCTGATTCGTGATTTTCAAAGTCCATTTGCGTAGGAAAGGCAATTTAATCATACACTTCAGCATCAAAGCTCTGCTACATCTGGAAAAGTTTATGTTCTTGAACATCGGATTTCTGAAGGGATGAATAGCAGCTAAGCTTAGAGCTGCTGGTGATCTCGCAGCACGCAGTACTGAACAAGCAGCACAGCTTTCTTCCTGGAAATGAGATGTGAAGAAACACAAAAATTATGTGTTTCCAAGACAGAGAGATTTCTGGTTTTCTGATCTGGTGCTTTTATTCATAGGGTACATCTTAACCCTCAATGTACAGTGCTTGAGGCTGCATATATTCACAGAAAGTGGGACAGCAAATGTGTGAACTCCCAAAGGCAGATTTCTATCACGGCCATGCATGCAAGGCAAAAATTTGTCCTTTAATCCCACAGTCTATGACAAACAGCATCCTGTCTCACAGTCCTGCGGGACCTAATGTAAAAAAAAAAGATTCCCTTGACTCCGCAGCATTGCTCAATGGGTTGTGTAAGGCTTCTTTTTCCCAGATGGAGTTTGTGGTGCTCTGCGGGGGTCTCCTACGTTAACCACCACGATACCTGGTCCAACCCTGTCACAGGCTGCCTGGTCTCCCCACATCTCACTGGGGGTGAGCCTGCAGCACACCAGTGGGAACCTGAACAACTGCAACTAGGTAAAACACCGCAGCAATTACAAGCATATGGTTTCTGTGTAGAGAGTTTACAATTTGAGGCTCCTTTTCCCCAGAAGGTCATTTGTTCAATACTCTGCAGGAGCGGCTCAGCAGTTAACACCAAATCATAGTTACCAGCCAGCCTGCATCTGACATTTGATTAAAGCTGAAGTTTTGTTTTCAATGGAGAATTTTAATGCATCTCCTTGATTTATTGCTGCTCCAGAGAAATCAGACAGCAAACAGACTTTGATATCCTGTTCGATAATTATCACATCAATATCAATCTTCTAGGAATGCAGTAATTTAATGCAAGAAATCACTATATCAGCTGTTCCACCCCTGCAGTTGATGTGACAGGTTATAAATCAGTCCAGATGGGCCCCATCATTACAATGAGTCCCTTTTTTTGTAAACTTACAGCCTGGACTAAAGAGAATGGTTGCAAAAAGCCAATATTTATTAAATGCATGTATTAATTTTAATGGAAGTCTGCTAGAAACTGCCAGCACCAGACATCTCACAACGTCCCCCCCATTATATATCATTAAGCTACTTAAACATTGCACAGACTGAGCTGTCTGGATAGCGAGCCACTTGAGAACAAAGGTATTCCAGAAAACGCACGGGCTCCTCGCGCCTGCTGTGTCATTAACTCTGGTAACAGGCGTATTCTGTGGTTACGTCTGACAGGCTCAGTCTAGCATCACCCACAACAGAACGCGCAGGCTGGACTTGCGGTGTTAAAAGCTAAACCACAGTGAAGTACAATCCATGAGACGCCAGAGATTTGCTGCATAAATCACCTTGTGTCAGAGTTCCCATTAGAAGCCTGTACCACATGTGGCATTTAACACAACTGGATGCGGGAGAGTTGTGGTAAGTAAAGGCTTGCGGTGCTGTAAGATATTTTGTAGGGAGGCAGCAGCCAAAAACGTGAACTTCTACTTCCAGTTGTTGATTTGCCCCATCTCCTGCAAATGATTTAAATAACTGCAGCTCCCACCCTCTTTACCAAACATCTTTCTGCTCGGTTTTTACTTATGAAAAGAAAAGGGAGGAAAAAAAAAGAAAGAACAGGATCAGGCGGAAGCTGTGTGATGGAGCTCTAATCGACAGTTCAGTTCTGTCCCAGAGGGTGCCACCGGAGCAGAACTCGCAGGCGATAACCACAGGCAGGGAGCGTGCTGGCCAGGGACAGCAGCGAGTGGGAGAAAGCACTGCCGGTGGTCATAGCTCCAGCTCCTCTCCTCACTGTGAATTTAAAATATCTCCTTCTCTGTCCATTCTAGATGTTTGCACTCTCCTCACACATGATAATTCTCAATTAATGGGTCGCAACACTTGGGAGTCTGACAGGAATAAAAAGCCCACACTGAGCTGAACGAAGACCTTACCCACAAGATGCACTATTGTGCACACCGGTGGACGCAGTATGCGTGGGCGCCCGCTGCTCTCACCTAGATGAATCCCCAACAGCTGAGATGGCTGCAGGGCACCCAGGGAAAGCGTGCACAGCCGATGAGCATCACTTACCGGATCACCTTCCACCACTTCCCCTCTCTGGTTCTTAATTACCATCACGACCTGAGCCTGGAAAGTGATGATTAATACTGGTCCCTGCTCCATCATCTTCCCCATAGCCAGCTGCAATGAAATAAATTCCATTAGAAAACTGACAATTTCTGCAGATTAATGTGAAAGCAACAACACTTAACATAACCGCTATGGTTCGATGCGGCTAACAATCCCATCTTCATCTCAATCTGAATCTAGTTATTGTAATCAGGTTATACCTGGATACAGATGCTGTACACCTCATTGCAAAGCATTTTCCCAAAAACTTTCTCTGTATTTAAAAGCTTTCCCAAAATTGTTCTGAAAGTTTTCATAGTCTTTCCAAGTCTAAAAATCTGGAAAACACAAACAAGCTGTGTTCCACTATTTCCAAATTAGAAATCAATAATAAAAGAAATCGTGCTCTAAAAAAAATTACATTTTCTGAAGAACATCAACTTAAGTTTTTTTCATCTTGCTTTTAAACAAATCTTTGACATGAAGTTGTACTGAACTAAATAAAAAGAACCAAGTAGCAGAAAGACTTCAAGGTGAGAACCTTTTGTTTGACAGGATTTTTCTTCTCTGTTCTAAGATCATTCTATTAAATATTTGAAAAACTTATTAACTGAAATGCAAAGAGGAATGAAAAATTAAGTTTTGTTTCCCAAAGCTGTGCTCTTAAAAAATACAATCCTCCTCCTGCCTCTATTGTGGGAATGCAGTACGCTACAGAATAACATCTTGCTCTTGGGTAACGTAGCCAGTAACTCCCGAGTTACCCAAAAAGGCAATCATCCTACCTCAGACTGAAGGTAGCACGAGTATACTCTTTGGTATATGAGAGATACTATTGCAAAACCATTGCGTTTTATCACGTAACAAAGGATGCATCACAAGAGACAGTTACAAGACCGTGCCATAATTCACAAAGGTGCATGTGTGTGTGTATATATATATATATTTTATTTTTTTTTTTACTCTTTCCTGAGGAAAACTCAGCACTACTGCAATGCTCCTTTGCTTAACCTGAGGGAATTGGTTCCCCAGCTCTGCAGCAACTCACGCCGTCCCAGTCCACGCTGCGTTTCTGGAACTGGCCTGACTCATTCGGCAATGCGCAACGCCTTCCACCCAAGTATCAAAACCCAGATCTCACAGTCTTTGTCAGACCAATTTCCACGACAGACATTCTGTATGATACCACTCGGCATTGATAATTTGACAACATAAATTTGCATGTGATTTTCAAGGAGGAGGAGGAGGAGGACCGTATCACTGACTAGGCTGTATCCCTTATAGGCACCCTGATTTCCATACAGGTATTGCTTTATTTTTTAGTACTATGAGCCCAAAAACCCTCTGTAATCAAGACAGTATTTATATCACTCCTCCCACACTAAGTTCAGAAACCCTGTTTCACAAGTTACATACTTAAAACTACATGTAGGCAGCCAAATAAATAGTCCTAAGAAATATCAATGATCCAAAATTCTGTTAAATTTACTGGCAGTAGATGTCTAGTGAAGGAGAGAGGGTTTAAGCAAGTACCTGGAACACGCATTCAGATGCTTATGCTTGAAAGACTTGATTTTAATTTTAATGTTGCCAACTTTGCAGCATGTGAATTCCTTTAAATCTTCTAAAAAAAATTTGTTGTTGTTGTTGTTGTTTTTTCCCCAAACTCACTGAGCTGTTTTTCTGGATGAGATCATTTAACATACTCCCATAAATCTGCTCTAGGGAAATGCATTTAAAAATTTAAACACACAACACCCTACATCCCCCTTTCTTGCAATACAGACAGCATAACAAGAACTGCACTCATTTATGTTCTGTATAAATCATTTTCCAGCTAGGATATAATTTTCTTGAGAAATTTCATGTGAAAATACAGGCATCTAAAATGAGTTAATAATTAAATGTCTTTCCAGCCACCACTCTGAATCTGTGCCCAGCTCTATACCAATTAGCACTGACAGAGGAAAAAAAAGTTATCTAGCATACAATGAAATCAAGTCTCCTAGACACTAACAATAGAGGAAAACCTTTTAAATAGGATGCTTAGAAAAAAGCAATCATGTTTATTGCTTCCATAGCTTTAATTTTGTTAGACCACATTATTTATTGCTGAAGATAATCAAGAGAATTGCAGATGCCACCAAAATTTTCCTCCTCATTTGGCACATGCTTGCAGTTAATATCCAAAGTTACCAAAGAGGTAGGAATCACTTCTTCTGAAACCAGACAGATGAAAGAAGATGAGAAACCTATCAGACACAGAGGTGAAACGCTCCTAGGAAGAGCTCCAGACATTAGCCTTCTGTGTTAGGAGATGCCCTATAGATGATCTTTTTGCTCCCTGTGAAGATACGTGGTCATTAATCAAGTCAGTTCCCACTGTTCTTTTGTTGGTCTACACAGGTCAAACTGAGTCTCTTGCTGTAAGGCATTTGCTCAGATGTTTCTGGAGCTCTCCTGTACTCACTCCAGGTTTTTAATGAAGTGGGTACAAAAAGAGACACTCCTGCACAGGGCTGCAGATAGAGAAAAATCACCACTGGCAGTCCTCCTTTCAGCAAATCAGCATCAGATTTTGTTCTCTCTGTTTTCCCAATGGTTGCTGAATTCTTCCCGACTTCTGGTCTTGCAGGGGTGTGATGGCAAATAAGCGACATCTGGCCAGCATCTGGAACATCCCACTTTCTGAACAGCATCCTTTTATCACCATGCTCCATGTCCATCTACCGGAAAGTTTCCAATCCTCCACTTCCTTGCCTTGGACTAGATCACCTCTGGGTTTAGATCCCTATTAAGTAGCTCTGCGTTCTCTGTTCCTACAGGAATGACCTTACAATTGGCTTCATGGTAATTGTCTGAATGGATCCAGCTTATATTTTTATTGAGGATAACACTGCTCAGCTGCAGTGTATTGGACAAGTATACCATAATACCTGGTTCCAACAGAAACATGTCCTGAATATTGCTTCCTTTGAGTTAGCATCTTTGATGAAAAAGGCAAACAGCTGATCTGAGTTCAAACTACTTCCAGACATGTTTTAAAGCGCTCCTGTACAGCTGCCCTATTCCTCTCCTCCCCTTGCACATTTCCTTCAAGGCAGAGCTGGTTATGGGACATGAAAAGTCTGACTAAAAGTGGTAATTTCTTTGAGATACCTTTGCCATTGAACGAAGGAAAGATCAGAAAGAAAACTGGGACACCAGTGACAGACAACACTAAAGACTTAATTAAATGAAAAGTACTACTGTAGACTCACTGCTAAGTGCAACAATAACACCTCTGGCTGCTCACTAAAGGGGAAGGCAGAGAGCATCACGACCGTGCCCCCAGCTACCAACACGGCTCCGCTCACAGCCGTTACCTCCCCACTCATGCAGAGCCATCCAGACAGCGGTTAAGTCTCTCTAACAGCCATCCCCGCACAACCTTGAGGCGCAGAAGTACTGCGCATTATCATCCAGACTGAGCACCAACGAAGCCCTTCACGAAAGCACTGGGTCAGTGTTATTTGCCTTTATTATTAGCTTTTCTCAATTGATATGCTGGCAATTAAGACCAAGGTGCCCTGGCAGAGAGGAGACAAACCACAATGCTGTTAACTTAGGCTTGGTCACACACTGGCGAATCTGTCCCACGAGCCCTCCCTTCCTGCAGCAGTGATCTGTTCCTCCGTTAGCAGAAATGGCAAATACCAGAGTAGCATGAGGCAAAAAACTAGCAGCCGCAGCAAAAAAAAGAAAAGCCCTCCTCAGGTCATGAGTTTCTAAGTCATCCCCCAAGGTGAAATATAGAAAATGACACTCACATCAATGTTGTCAATGTCAAGAATCCTGGAGTGGAACTGGAGACCCATGGCTTTGGCTTGCTGGATTGGATGAGCAAGCTGACTGTAAGTCTAAACGAAGCAACAAACTTGTGTTACATGTTTGAATTTGTTCTGTCACAAAGAAAAAAGGATTTTCTGCTTAGAGAGAACTACCAAAAAGGATAAAAGTCAAGTTTTTTGCAAATATGCTGAACACATATGTCTTGCAAAGTATCCACCAAATGCTCTGGGCTTCACATAACCAACTTCTCACTAAAAATCCCAGCTCCCCTGGCTGGAACAGGAGATCCATCATTCACAACAGAGTACGTACACCAAGTGCAAGTGAGAGCCAAGACACTTGTGATTCTGACTTGACAGCAGAGAAGGAGAAAACAGTCTGGGACCCAAGCTATTTTCCTAACACCCAGCCAGACCCTGGAGGCAGACCAGCATTTCCTGGCTCCTTTTAGGCAGAGGCACATATGCTTCATTATTTATGCATCAAGAACTGTTGTTGGGGATAGTGAATTTCTACTTGCTTCCAGCATTATCACCATATTCTTGGCAGGTATCAAACAAACAGGAGGCAGTCCCTACCTACCTCCCCACCACGGGTCTTCCAACCTTTATCACAAGCATTTAAATGCAAATATCCTACAGAAGTTACTGGCAAAGTCACTAGAGTGAAGCTGGGGTTACGGATCGGGGATTCCAAGGACAGTAGGCAGGAGCAGCTCTACAACCCACAAACTATACGTAAGCCAGCGGGCTGACGGCAACCTGCAGCTCGGTTAGTATATTTGCCACTGAAGTTTTTGCTTTACCAGTTTGTATTCCAACACTTTAGTGACCAATATCACAAAATTAACACTTGTGTATGATTTGTTCAAGAACCTTTATCTCCTGGATTATCATTAACAGGACTCTCATTTCCTCCTTTGGCTTATTTTAAGGGTGATTCTTGACTTGTGAGCTTAATTTGTAACTACAACTAGCTTAGCAGGGTTTACTTTTTGCCTTATAAACTGCAGTGAATCTGCTACTTCTCCTCTAGAGATTGGAAAGGAATTCTATAGTGTGATTTCAAAGGTTGCTTGAACCAATGAAGAACTAACTTTATTTTCAGACTGCTTTAAGTATCTTACTCTTACATGCTGCAATATTGTTACAAAGACGTTAATCACAAAAACATGAAATACAAAGAATTGCCTCTTCCAGCATGTGCATTTCCAGCCCTCTGGTGGTGATGATCAGTAAGGAGAACGTTCACTTTACACAATTAAATTCTTCAAAAACAGAACAACCAGGGCTCTGCATTGCCTACAACACAATCATTTTGGAGCAGAGTGAAGTCCAGAACAAGCACCCATCTATGCTGTCAGGACAGGATCTGCTTTCACGAAGTGAAGTGGACATTAACACAATCACTGAATTGCAACCAATTCCTCTTCACTGGTTCAAGAAGTGGATCCAATACTGAAAATCTATCCCAGAACAAAACCAAAACCAGTTTGAGCTTAGCTCTCCATCTGCCCTCTGCCTCTAACCAGCTCTCCTCTCATAGCCAGACCATTCCAGAAGTCCAGCACATGCACTTGACCGCGTTAGTGATTTATAGTATGAACGTGGTAGGTGGGGAAACGGCTGGACAAAACAGGTAACCAACATCATAGATACAACACTTGGACAGCCTGCAAGCAAAGAAACCACAATATGCCTACTTACAAGAGAATTCTAGCTTTTTCAGACATTTTGAGTAGCTCTACTTACCGCTTCATAGCACCAGTCTTTGAGGATATCAAGCTCTCCAGACATCATAGCCTAAAAGAAAAAACAAAAAATATATGAACATTTTAAAACACCTCCTATACCAGACAGCTGAAATTATCAGCACTTTCAACAGCAAGCTACTTTAAATCCTGCATCTTGTAAAATCCTGAAGGACAGAAGGTTTAAAGAGGAACAGCAACAAGAACTTCTATACACAGTCAGGTGTATAGAAACCTTTCGATAATTTAAGACAAAAGCTATCTTAAACCTGCCTGCCCAAAAAGTCAGCAGAATGCACACGACCCAGAAATCCTGGGAGGTGGGTTCTCACAGAGGCAGGAGCACAAACCAGAGGTAGATCTACAGTTTTCAAAACTGTGAAAAATTCAGGGCACAGAATGAACAGAAGAATCACACTGCAGCTGATGAAAAGGTTTATCTTTAAAATACTGTGTGATAAACACCTGGAATTCATAACAAGGCAGATGCTGGGAATTTAGCAGATTTCAAAATAAAGTTAGTGATACGTGGCAGGGCGTTTCACTATAACACCTATAAATCTTCCTACTTGATGGTATCTGTAAGCTCTCCTGTGAAAAATTCATTCTCCATGAGTCAAGAGCCCATTTTTTGCAGCTTGCTTTAGCGACACAGCACCATAGGAAAAGCAGATTCACTATGACAGGTCTGTCTTATTTCACTGTCAGCATTACAGCTCCAGTCACACGTCTGATATAAAAGTCAGTCACTGCAAAGACAGCAGTGACAAATCCTAACTATGCATCAGTTTGGATGTTTGGATCTGTAAGCATCAAATTATTTTTTATTCATCCTATAATGCTACCTCATGACTAGGAGTATCATAAATATACCAGTGTGAGGTATGATCTCTCACTGTATTGTAGGATGAGAAAACAAGACTTTGCACTCTCTTAGCATTTGTTTATCTCTTCAAGCCTCAGTTTTTCCAGACTCATACAAATTTCTCAAAACAATTTCTACTGTACTTTTTCAAATACCCGACTTCCACTCCATCTTCTCTGATATACTGTTACAGTGCGAGGAACTATATTCGTTTATACTTGAGGTCACATCCTTCACCAGTGCTATCCTCTGAGTGGTTTTATACTTCAGCCTTTAAAAAGGTGAAGTTCCACACATTTCCTTGACTAGCACCAGAAATATTTGCACTGAACCATTTGTCATGACCTGGTCTTCCCAAGCAGTTACAGAATCCAGTTGTACATGGTACGTTCTTCCCCTTATCAATATTTGATATCATCATTTGCCCAGTACTGTTCGTTCACCTACTACAGTCTGATCCCTCTGATGCCTGTATCATTTCTCATGGGAGAAGATGGTTAGCTCTTTTCAAGGCCAGAAAAAAAAATTTGCTAGTCTACTAAATGAGGAAATATGGCTTTAAGCTAAATTGTTATGTGGGATCCAACTTCCTTTTCCCAAGGTTATCTCATGTTCTGTGCAAAGCTGGATGCTTGAGAAGCAAATACCGTCCCTGCTTTTAATTTTAGCATCAGAAAACTAAAAGAAAAATCTTCCATGTTATAGTAAAAGAAAAAAATAAAACAAATGCATCATACTGTATCCCACCTTACCTCCAAGACATTGGGGATTATATCATACTCGCATTGCTTTAAAAACCGATCTTTGTCAAAGGATGGATCCACTTTGAGTATCTCTGTCAAAACCTCAGACATTTCTGTCTTCGAGAACAATCCACCTAATAAAACAATTCAGTGAGACTGGTGGCATGACAGCTGTCGCCAGAAAACAAGAGAAAGACCTTTGGTTATCTAACAGAGGGAAGGAAGAGTCACCTGGGAACAACCGCAGACTTTAAGTTAAGCCTGAGATTTATCCCATACAAGCACTTGTCATCGCACTGCACTTCTGAGCCAGCAGCAGGCTGTTACACTGCATGATACTGGATAATGATCCATGCAAAATGCTGCAAAGCTCCAGAATCTGTCCCAAAGGTTAGGAACACATGGAGGACATCAGCACTAACAGTCACCAGGAACAGAGCTAAACAGCTAGAGACGTGCTTTCACAGTAACAATGAAACATTACCTATTAAGTCAGTGACTTTGTCTGTGACAGCTCTGGAAGCTCGGATGAATGCATTATCACTTTCATCGTACTTCATTTTCATTTCAAAGAACCCTGAAAGGAGAGGAGATGTGAGCAGCAGTGTCCTTCCACTACATTCCTGAATTAGGAAATGACATGCAATGGGTTGCAGATCAAACCTGCTAGTTCTCTTCTACATCTCTGTTAGTTAACAAGTATCAGTTTCTAAAGTTACTTTTCATTTTCCTGCAATATTCTTAACTATCAGTCATGTCATCAGGAGAATGATGGTTTGTCTGGACTTCAGCTGCCAGAAACTCTGCACCTTCTATGCAGATTTGCAAACAGAAGATACACTAGCCTTGCTTAGACCAGTAACAGTCTGCTGATACCCCTTGATTCACTCTGCGACAAGGGGCAGCAGGATGTGAAACCAACACCAGAACGTTTAACTGGGGGGATGGGATCAAGAATAGACCTTAAAACTTGCCAGTTTTTCATAAAATAGCAAGATATCAGTGATGATGCAGTTTTTAAGCAGCTCTGTGTACTTCTCAACCTTGATAAGAAAGCAAGCCAAGCATGTCCCAAAACTACAGAAGTCATTGATGGGGAAGAATTCCAGCAAAACAAAATCTCAAAGGCAAAAAGAAGGGCAGGGGGTGAAGAAAAAAAAAAACAAACACCAAAAAGCCATTTAAGCAAGCAGGTATTGTGGCAACAAACTAAGGGCACAACCAACCCATTATCTGTCTCTGGACACCATCAGATGGACCAGAAGTGCAGAAGGTAGTTGAAGGACAACGGGCCCTGCTGGGAAGCTTCTTCCCACCACATCAGTTAATAATTGGAATCCTGCCCCGAAGCTTAGGCTCCTTCCAAAAACCACACGGTGTTCTTGGTACAGGTAGTACGTAAAGGGAGCGCACGCACTGTAAAGCCCACTGCAGCCACATCTGCAGCATCGCCTGAACTGCAAAACCACAGTCTTGGAAATACACATAAAATCTAGAGGATGCAGAGAGCTCGTGCAGATGGCAAGGGAGTGGAGGATGCAACACGTGGGGAGTTTTAGGAGCTATGAGCATCTCCTTGGAAAGGCTAACAAATGGGATGTAAAAAGCCATTCTTGGATATCTCCCAAGGAGCTCTGCTTTAAAAGAAGTTGGGAAGAAACACAATCCAAAGTTAACTCTGTTTTCACAATCTTTTTTTCCTTAACACGTCCATTACCCTGCGGTACACTGGCAGCAATTGTTTTGGTTTGTTGAAGGATTCTGGTCTCAGGCTTCTTTGTGCCTTTCAGAAACATTAAGTGTCTCGATAACTATCAAAAGTTATTACCCGTTGCACTACAGACAGTCAGTATTTTTAGGTTTTGCAATAAAAACAGAAAGGAGGCAAAGTCCCACACATTCTGGAGTTCTAAGCAGATGACAACAAAAAACAGCTCACTGAAGACAAGATTTTTTTCCTCCTTATAAGCTCAAGGTCAGGAAGAAGAGATCTGCCTGCCCTCTCCCTGGTGACATGCATGCATGTCCTGGCCTCTTCCCAGTGCCAGAGTGGATCTGACTAGAAAAAAAATTAGCAAAAAAAAAAAAAAAAAAGTTCAGTTCTCTTTAAGCAATGGCAAAAGCAGGTTTTGGTACCTACAGGGAGGAAGGACTGATCAAAAACAATGCCTGACTGGGGGAAGGGTTCGATCACAGATGGAGCAGCTTGGAAAAGCTGCGATGTTGTCAGCTACGCCTACCTCCCATTCACACCACCTCACAGCAACAGCTACAACAACAAAAAAATGGCTATGATTTGCTTTATGTTGAGACTAGTTGCACAGATGGCATCAGATCCAACACAGCAAGAATCAGAACAAGGAAAATAATGTGCTACTCCTTTGTCTTTGGAACACTTACTATTGAAGACCACATTGTTGTCCTTGAAATCTTTCCACTGCTGATACCATTTTGAGTCTTTATGCAGCACCACACCCATGGCCTCCCTAGAAAGTGCAGAAAACATGGATGGGTACTTGTGAACAACTGACATCCGAAGGAGAATAAAAAGGAGAACATCCTGACGACTATCACGGCAGCACGCAGTATCACTGAGGCTGATACGCCACAGAAACGATACACGATTTAGTGGAGCAAGGCAGCAGAGAAAGCAAAGGAGTTCAGACCCAAGTCCTGCCAAACGGAATTCAATAGCAAGACATTGGAACTGAGAAAACCTAACACATGCACAAGTCACAATTTCATGTCAGAACACTGTGTACCCACTTTATAATTTTAAGTGCCCGGTTTCACTATCGGAGAATTCAGTATCATCAACTTCTGCTGGAAATTCGCTCTCAGACCTACCTGCTCTGCTAGGTCATGCCTTACCCCACAGCCTCACTTCAGCACTTGGATTTTAACCATCCCTAACCTGTAGTTAAGTTTTAAAGTTCTTATCAAGTTATACACAGAAATATTCACCCTAAATCACATCCAATACGTACTCATTAGCTTCAAATATTCGCTCCTCTTTAATCCTCTCGCCTGAGAATTCTGTTCTTTTTCGTAGTCGCTCCGGACGTTTGTAAGGACCAGTCTGCCCTAAAACACTTTCATCTATTTCCTTCTTAACGGTTTCTACTCCCTGAAAGGAAAATATCCCTATTAGGTTGATTTACCATTCCCCCTTCCCCTTTCCCAGAAACTGAAAAAAGCTTCTGTCAGAGGAAAAAAATAAAAACAGACGAAAAAAAATATAAAAGACCACGAGATATTCTCCTCTCTCTTACTCAGCAAATGCTTCTTTGCTGATGTCCATTGACAAACACACCAGCACCTTCTGCTCAAGAAGTTAACAGTCTAGGACAGCAAATGGACGCATGCATTGAATCAACCTGAAGAAAAAACCCACAGTATAGTAGAAGCTATGGATGCAGTTAAGAGTTTAAACTGGAATAAATCAAGTCAGAGGAAAGCAGGCATATCAGCCCCCAAGAGCAGCCAGCAGCTGACAGAATAACAAGCCCCAGGTAAAAGGAAGAATGATTCCCAGTATCCAAAAGAGAAGACAGACTTCAGGACAGCAACAACCAACTGTAAAGCCACCTGAAAGGTCAATAAAATCCAGGCTTAGGCCCAAGCTTAGACTTTCCCCAAAGCAAAAAGAAGCCTTGTTTTTTTACAGAATTCTACACGTCTTCTCGCTGAGAAAATACCCTCAAACTCCTTTGCCAAAGGAAAGATGTGAAAATAATCACAGTAGTACAGCTTATACTAAAGGAGAGATAGGAGACATTCTCCCTCTCGGGTGAGGCTACATTGAGAAAGGAGTTGATAAATCTGACAGACATCTCTTCAGGGAGCGGCTCCATCCTTAGTTCACATTTTGCCAAGAGGAAGCTGCATCCTACTGCAACCTTTGTTGGGAACTTTGGTCATACGCATAGGGATTGGGACTGAAGGTGGTTTTAGCGTTTCTCCTTCATCTTGGCTGCTCTACTTTTACTACTTAACTTTTGAGCAGTACTTTCTCTAAGGACTGTACCTACAAAAGATCTGGTGCACAATAAGTACGCTTTCCTATTACACCTAGACACACGCAGGTGGAAAGGGATTTTATAGATACTCTATATACAGCTTCTTCCCAATTTTTTTACTGAGGACACACAAGTTACGCAGCCCAAAGCATCATGTGGCTTTATGGGGGCTGCTGTCTTTCAACTTTATTTTATGCAGGAGTTTTCTGGAGAACACACAAAGCGCCCAGCAGAGCTCTGCCAGCATACGCCATCCTCCCCTGCTAAAGTCAGTGTAACTCCTGCCTGAAGACGGTTATAACGGTGCTCAGAGTCTAGATGGAATAGGTGCCAGAGACCTGATATGAAGCAGAAACTGGAGTTTAAGTGACTTTAAATAAGAAGCTCCAGAGCTCAGTCTGTTTCTACTGACTATAAAAGACCATCTGAGGGACTTGGCAGAGAAGAGAACCAGACACAAGCCCCTGTGGATACCATCCAGTTCCAGATTATACAAATAAAGTATCTCCTAAACACTGAAGCAATGAGGATCTCACAGTGAGACTACTACCACAATTTCTAAGAGAATGTATTTGGTTTTCTGCAGCAGTAGACTGAATATTCTAAATTCTACATAGATATTAGGAAGTATAGCAAAGCTACAAGAACTGTTCACAGCCTATAAAAGCTCTGTGAATCACTTAAATCTGACAATGAATCTGTTTACAGGGAAAACAAATCTTTAAGCCTCAAAAAAATTACTTTAAGGTCCTATAAAACCATTGCCTGCTTACAAAGTCTGGCCTAGCAGCCTGCTTCATTGGAGGAACAAATAGTTCTTAGATTTGGAAGCTGCTGGAGTAAGATAACAGGTTTCATTACAGAAAAAGAAAAAAATGGGGTATAATGTGATCTGCAGCAATGGCTAGAAGTGACCTTTAGCAGATGATGCCTTATTAGAAACACAGAAGGAGGGGAACTGCCATGACTGATGCAACTGATACTCCGCCTGGTACCTCCTCGTACAAGGGCTAAAGCCAAGGCTTCAGAGGCGGCACGAGAAACCATTCAAGGGAAACACTTCTCTCTAGGCTAATTGCCAGTTCATTGGGTGACATCGAAACATATGAGCACTTATATATTTTCTAGAAAAGGAGAGCTTTAAGCAAGCCAGTTTGTTCCCAAGAGTACCACTAGTACCTGTCTACAGACGACATTTGCTGCCCTGCTCCGCAAGCACAGCAACCAATTTTTCCAGAAGCACATTTTAGCAGAAGCTCAGCTACTCGAGACTCACACTTTTTTAGGGCTGTCAGTGAATGCTAGACCTGCAAAATACATGTCTTGAATTTATCAGCTTATTCCAATGGCTCACAGGGTCTTGCTGTAAGAGTTTTGCGTTTAATTTTATACTCAGCACAAACTCGCACGTAACTTCCATGTTAATGAGCTGCATCCACAGCGCTGGGTCCTAGAGAGGCGTAGGACTTACATACCTGAGAAATAGCTTTGAAGGCTGCTGTCTTGCCTAATTTCTCTCCTCCTTTTGTCACTGACTCCGCAGACTGCTTTGCTGTTTTGGCTGCTTCTTCCACACCTTCCTTTATCTTTCGGCCAATATCACTTTTACTTACTTCATCCAAACTCTGCAGCAAAACAAAATGGGAAAGAAAAGGTCATTTCTGGTGAAACAGGTGAAATCTTATTTTGAGTCACTCCTCTTTGTGAGTGCTAAAGACCTCCTAACACACACACGACAAGACTAACCGAACCTAAAGTGAACACAGGGAAGACTTACCGGGACACCGCGGCTTGGCACTGCTGCACTATCCAACACATCTGTGCAGAACAACTAATTCGGTCAGTCATGGGACCATACACGTTTGTAATAGATGCTACCCATAGATTTAAAAAAAAAATAAAAATAAAAATAAAAAAATTTCTTGACATCAGAGAGAAGGACCAATGATGTCAGAGTTAAAATACCCTAGCCCTTTCTTTTGAAACAATCAGGTACTCCTTGCTTCTTAAGAGAAGGTATAGAAGTGGTTGAGACAGCTCTCTGCTATGCAGCTCTTCCTGCAAAATTAGGAAAGGCTTTTCTCAATCCAACATCTTCATATAAATCACTGTGGCTGTGTTTACAGAGCCAGGATCTTGTATGCAAGAGGTTAAAAGGACTCTGCCACCCTTTCGTTCTGCACCAGCACACATCAGATCCTCGAGGATCTCTGAAATCTCACTGGCAGCAGGCAACCAACCCTGGATGGGTCACAAGCCCCAACCTCAGAGGGAAAGAAATGACAGGATAACAGCACCAAATAGTTTTCCCTGTTTTTCAGTGAGATTTGGCTAATAAAGATGCTTACAGCACCCTCAACAGTACTGAAAAGATAATGGTTCCATCCACATCAGCAAAGAGCATTATGTCCAGCTTGTAACTGTACATGCAGTTGAGCTGCTACACCAAAGCACATTTAGACAGAACAAGAGTGACAGAGCTCAGCAGAGAGCAGGGACCGGATCCACACAAACTTCGTGTTGCACAGAGTTTAAGAGCAGCTGACTGTTTCTCAGCAGGGATCCTGCACCTGACTGCAAGCGTTGGGAACAATCCAACAGGCTTTGATCTTAAACCGCTGCTGAAACCAGCTAAGTTCGCTCTGCTCTGAAGCAGCCCAGCTACGAGCATCAAGTCCTTGCACTTCAACTGACATAAGGAATAGCCTCCTGAAGTACCTCGCAGCTGTAACTTACTGCAAAGAATCTTGTACTCCCTTTAAAAGAAAGAGCAATAAGTTTTCAGTCACTGCTGATTTAATTACTCTAATCAGTAGGAAGAAAGACCAAGATTTAGGTGCCTGGGAGTAACCGTCAGGGCAGCAGACACTGCAGCAGCTGCCCTTCTCCAACTCTTCTAGCTCGGTGCCACCTCCTGGGTACTGACAGGTCTACAGCGGAAAACAGGCAAAAGATAAACCCAGCAGCAAGTAACAATAAACCCAGCAGCAGGTCTTAGAGCCAGCTGACTAGCAGGGACTTTCACCACAAAGGAGTGAGTGGGGACAGCAGTGTCCTCTCCTGGATCTGCTCTCTCCTCCTCCTCCTCCTCGTGGCAGCCCCAGAGATTCACAGCCGTTGGTGCAGCCTGAGCACGCAGAAATCCCTGGGTTAGCAGAGCAGCAGGCCATGTCCTGCCAGTCATTCCCTAGCTCCTCGGGAAGAAACAGGGGGAGATGCTGAATGGATGTGGACTTGGCTTCACAACAGTGCCCGTGCTGGAAAGGGGGCAGAAAAGAGGGAATAAAAAAAATAAGGACTGCCCAAAGAGCCCAGTTTTGTACCAGCTGAATTCAGATACCGTAACACTGCAGATCAGCTTCTACAGGTGCACTAGGCACCTGATTTTTGCATATTTAAAATGCTATCAGGAAGACCCCTCAGAAATTTACTCGAGAGATAAAAGTCAAAGCATACTAAACACTCAAACACATCTGCTGCCTGGATGAACTCCAGACAAGAAATGAAGTAAATGAGCACAAGCTGCAGTGCTTAGCCCCAGACTAAAAAATAACCTGAATTCAAGTGCTTAAAAGCAGATCTACATAGACACAGTGATCTTTAAAGTCTGAGCCTAGAGTGGAAGACATCTGTACCTGCCAGGTGTGAGCAATGCCTGCTCCTCCAGGCATTGTTATTCCCAAGACAGGCAGAGCCACGGGATCACCGACAGATGACTAAGAGGAGAGCACTTCAACTGCACCAGCACTTCTACTTACAACAGCCCGAGCCTCTGATGCCACAAGTCTTTTGCAACATGCAGTAAGAAGCCAAAGCCCTATCACATTAGAAGCAAAAAGTGTCAGTGGGAAGAGCATCACATCTCCTCAACAACTTTCCAAGGTGATGGAAGAGCCACCCTGAGGCTTTTGTTACTGCTACACAATGCAGAACCACAAGGACCATCTCCAGTCTCCAAATCTGAGAGGAATTTCCAAATCTGAAAGCGCCTGTCCTCTGACCATACACTAAATGAACAAGGAATCTATCGTACGCTATTGCTGCAATTTTGTTAATGACACTGGCCTTAAAGATTCAGAATAGTGATCACTTTTAGAATAGCAACCACCTTTCACCAAGAAAAAAAGAAACAGTAATAATTCAAATGCATACAGAACGCATAACCTTAGAGCAGAACTGCCTTAGGGAAAGGTTCTTCTACAGCTGCGCTTTACCTCTTTAACTGTGCCAGTTATTTCTTCAAGTTTCTTTTTAATCACTTCTGAGGTCTTCACTGTTTCAGATTCAATGGTTTTCTGCAGGAAAAAAACATGCCACATGTAACTATGAGGACAGAAAATACTCAAAAACAGTTTAGCACAGAGCACACCCCATTAACACTGTAATTGAGGGCAAAAAGCACTACGTCTTAGGGAGCACACTACTTGAGTAACCTGCATTTCATTTTTACAAGTAATGCTGTTTATAGCTCTTCAAAGAATGAAAAAGAAGCATTTAAATACTGCCAAGGTTAAATTTAATATCTCATTATTTTACCTGCTCATTATTTGGGAAATTCAGTGAAGGGTTTGCTGGAAAGATTTTCCACTAAAAAAAACCAAAAAACCCCAAACCCAACCACTCTCAGGCATCCATTTACCAGTCCGTGTTTCCAGCCAAGCAGAACTTCTCATAGAAACAAACATGCTGACCTAAACCGTTCATTTGCAGAAAGATTCAAATTCATGTTCAGAAGAGTAACAGCTCAGCGACTGGGCAACAAAAACATCAAAGGAACTCATGAGGAAGACTTACATATTTCCTCCTTGCTTCTCGAAGCGCATCAGATTCTTCTAGCTTTTTAGCTTCATCTCGAAATTTTTTAATACTTTCTTTCATCTCCTTGTTTTTTGCTAATTCCTGTTTGATGTTCTCCACGAAACCTGATATAAAGCCTTTTCTTCCTCCAGAAGAGTAGCATCTAGACTAAAGAAAATCATTACATGTTGTAGAATCCAAAGAGACATTAAATTAAATTAAATTACATTACATTACATTAAATTTAAAAAGTAGCAACGCCAGCAGCTTGCTTAAGCCAAGCACTGGGTCACTTCTAACGTATCAAATGTTGTGGAAAACATACAGCTACCTTGAAAAAGAACAGTGTACCCTCAAAACAGCCAGATGTCCAATACATTTCTGTGAAATATATGTATATAGCCATTAAAAAAGATGTTTCTCCAGAGGAAGTTCAACTCCAGAGGTTAGTTCAGGCTTACACAATTTGGTAGATGAAGTACCAGAGCACCAGTCCTGAACTCAGTTACCTGGTCTCAGCTACTACAAAATTCCTTGAGTTCATCAGATATATCTTAAAAAGTGGAAACTTTCAAGCTAGAACTGGTGCTTCTCAAAACATATCCACATCTAGTAGACCAGTACTCTAATGGGAATTAAAAAGTAAGTCATCTGTTAACCAACCTGATGGATCTCTAAAACAGGCCTGCTCATTCTGTACACTGTACCCCTGGGGACTGCAGGAACCGGGTATCTTCTGGATATCAGCCACATGCCACTGATGAGACATTTCTGCAACGAAAACGCAGGATCAGGTCAGCGCACAATGCAAGACAACAGCAGTCTTAATGAGCCAGTGAAGAAAGGGAAGAATACTGCAAACAGACAACATTTACAGGTCTACTGGGAAAGAAACGTTGGAGGCTGCTTGGATAAGTCATCTGTAAAAACTGCATTATGTGTTTGAGCAGCACTACAGCCACTTACAAGTTCTGTTTGATAAAACCAAAGCTGCAGCCCAAAGCAGGGCACTACACTTTTCACAATCGCTTGAGAAAATGTACATGCTTCACAAAACCCGGATTTTATGAAAACGGTAATGCACAAGTAAATCCATCCTTGAGTTGAAACATCCATTGGCGATGAGAAGCATATCGGTTTTTCGAGGGGAACTGACTCCAAACGTAACTTTCTCCCACCTGTGGAGGAAAGCCAGGACCCCTCTGTATATAAGCTTCGTGCTGCCTGAAGTCAGGCTCAAACATATTTTGCCTCAAGTCGCAGAACAGAAAAGATACACTGAAGGCCACACACAAAACGATCGCTGAGAAATTCCGCTGCACTATGCTGAGATCACAAGGTGCGAATTCTTGCATCACATGGCTAACTCTTCAGTCCATCACCCTATATTGAAAGCAGATGATGCATAGCTCAGAGATTCTTTTCTTTACTCCCTTAACATGGTCCTTCCATAGTGCACCAGCTCCTCTTTCCCACATTCTGGGAAAAAATCTACTCGGTCTGTCCTTGGCCTCCAGTCAGGAAAAAGCGGTGCCTTTTACCTCAAACTAACCTCCTGTTCTTGAAGGGCCTGCGTTGCCCACCCCACACAACCCAAGCTCTTTCTCTACCCACCCATCTCTCAAGCTGCTCACCCTAAACAAAATAACAAACCCACGAAACCAAACATGGACAAATCAAATGGGCTTTGCAATTAAAAGACTTAGGAAAACGACTTGGAAGCTGAGAACATTTAAATCTGTGTCCAGGCTAACAATAACACGTCCGCCTCTTTATCGGGCTCCTAGATGTTGAAATGGGTTTGTAAAGAGCCGCAGCCTCTGGTCCTGCGGCTTCAGTGACGGCACTGCCAACTGCCACAAGCTAAATCCAGATTTTACACCCGAGATTAATGGTGCAATCGCCCCGTGTACGTGCTGGCCCAAAGACACACGTTACGCTAACTCGCTGGTTTTCACATTTCTAGCAAGTCACACCTTTTAAATTCAGCTCCCCCTCCCTAAGTGAGGCTGCTGAACTTTAAAGCATCAAGTTTATATCAAGGAAGGAAACGCTCTCCACAGCCGGTATTCAAACCTTGCTGCCCAAGTCATCACTGAGGCCAGGCTTCGTAACAAGTGAGAATAAGCGAGATATTACGCGTATACCTTAAAAATCTGCATTAACTGTAAGAACAGCATTAAACCCCAGGGCAGACTGCCAGCTGGATTTAACGGACTGCAGTTCTTGACCAGAGGGTGCATTTCTTCCATGCTACTGGGCAGAAATGCTTAACCCCGTGGTTAGGCTTGGGCACAAAAGATCAACCACCTTCAGAGCGTGTCACACTACAAAGTGCTTTTAAAGCCAGAACCTTTGCATTCGATTCGCACACCCGTTCACCTGCTCGGCCCATCTTTAGATTTCAACCTTGGCAGAGGCCAGCGGTGGAGCAGCTCAGCAGCGCGCACAGCTCTGTGGAGCTCTCCGGATGCTCCCAGACCGACCTGGGCGAAGCCGGCCCGGGCTGTCCCCGGCTGAGCCCCGCGGCAGCCCAAGCAGGGACGCTGGGGCGGGGAGAGGAGCCGCTGCCCGGTCCCCGGGCCAAGGCGGGCACGGCCCTCCGCGGTCCCGGTACCTCAGCGGCTCCGCTGCGCCCGGGCAGGGGACGAGAGGAGCCGGGAGAGGCGGGAGCCAGCGGCTGGGCCACCTCTTCGGTCACCTCGGCCCCGGCGCTCCCCCCCTCACCGCATTCCCCAGCTCCGGGCCCGGCCGGGCCGCGCCTCACGGAGCGGCGGAGCTGCGGCCCGGCGTTACCTCCCGCCGCCCCACCACAGCCCCACGGCTCATCTGCGACCCGCGGAGCCGGCCCGGCCCTTACGGCGAAGGCAGCGGCTCCCCCGGCCGCCTCCGCCCCGCG
>VXBL01008498.1:220193-286646 GCA_013400195.1 Aramus guarauna | reverse complement strand
TTTTTTTTTTTCCTTTTTTTTCCTTTCTTCATTTTCTTTCTTTTTCTCTCTTGTCCTTTTTAGCTCAGTAGAGACAAAGTTACCATGTTTCCTCTCTTGGTTCCATTAGCCTTCAGCCAGCATAACTCCTGCAGCCCACTTGAGGATCTTCTGGGTTTCTCACAGCACATAGCAAGGAAGGAGGCTGAGGGCAGATCTGAACTTTAAATGAATGTTTGATATTCCTTCTAGGGTGATTTTCATTGGACCTTATTCTGGTATGTGCTTATTGTTTAAAACATTTTAATCTGTTATTGCATGGCTATTATAAATGGGTGACTAGTAGAATAACTGGTATAAATTCTCCTACTAAAAACTTTGTCTCAGTATGAATATGTAGAACAGTGGAAGAACTAATATGTCCGCCTGCTTGTAAAAAGTAAGTCTTTATGACCTTTACTGTAACTACTTTGATATACTAATATGTTGGTACAAGACTATGCACTCATTCCGTATTTTTCTGTGATATTTTCTTGATTCAGGTAAAAATACTTGATCCTCAAATTCTAAAGCAAGAAAGGACTGTTCAGTTTTATGCATGCAATAAGCTTCCATACTACTTTTTACATCATTAGCGGTTTACTGATGGAAATCAGTGACTGACAACTGATAAACTATTTAAATTAGTTTTATATGTGTAATGTATACATGTAACAATATCACTGTTCAACTAGGAGTCCATATAATATGTTTGAAAATGTTTCCTACAACTTTTAATCCTCTTTCACTGTAGAATATAGCTGCTACCTTTTAATCTTGTTTGCCCAAAACACAATTTTGCTGTTATTCTTCTTTATAAAATGAGTTGGCTAGCATGCAATTCTCTAGTGAGATAGGAAGGAAAAGGATTACTGAACTTCT
The DNA here is from genome assembly GCA_013400195.1 of Aramus guarauna. Classification (NCBI taxonomy): domain Eukaryota; kingdom Metazoa; phylum Chordata; class Aves; order Gruiformes; family Aramidae; genus Aramus; species Aramus guarauna. The sequence goes on along the minus strand of VXBL01008498.1, from coordinate 285,746 downwards.
CTAAGACAGCAGCTATGCAAATATTGGTTTTGGGTTTTTTTTCCCCACTATTGATTATTCATTAATAATGTCTCTATCTGGCACCAGCATAGTTCTTTTTGTTTGTTTTGTTTTGTTTTGTCTTTACCTTTACCAAAAAAAAAAAAAAATGAACCTTCTTAGTGGACAGCTTCTCTCTTAGTTTAATCTAAGGGTGAATACCAGGGAAGTGGAAAGAGTAAGTTACCAGTTGTCTTATGAATCACAATTTTGGTTTTATTGTAGCATTAGTTTCAGGATTTGAAATTCATTTAATGTTAATTATCCTGCTATGGAATAGGGAAGAGAACAGAGATTAGCTTCAAATCCATATTCGTCAGCAGCAAATATGCACAGAATCTATTAAAAAATAATGATACATAAAATACTAAAATCAGGATGGAGAATACTACTTCTATTGCTACTCTTTTTCAGCATCTGCCTTTTGATGGATTCTAGAATACTCTTTGCCGATATTTTAACTATATCATACTTTCTCAGTTCTGTAAATACAATATACTTCAAACTACTTTCCATTTGTGATGGAATGAAAGAACAACTAGCAACACAGAGTCTGTTCCACAGAACTGTCCTTAACTTTCCTACTTTCAATTTTTTCCTATATACATGAAATTACTTTTTAAAATCTTCTCCCTTTAGTTTGAAATAGATGTATCATGGGTATTGAACCTGGCACACTGTGTGCTGTTGCTGAGAAACAGAAGTGATGTCAAAGCAGGTATTTGAAGAGTTCTCTTTGCTTGACTGCAACTTTGAAAACTCTTGAAATGTCGATGATTATGAACCCTATATATTATGCATGGTGCAGATGAAGTGTGTTACCTTATTTAGTCTGGAACAAGTTCAAGACAAAGGGAAACAAAATGTTGATTTAAGAAGTCAGTAGGGGAGAAAAAATGACAGAGGAGAATGAAAATGCAAATTGACAAGCCACTAGGAATGGAAAAATACAAATCTTCTGTTAGAGTTATTTGAAATTCATTTGATGACTTCTACCATAGCGATATGACTTCTCCGTATGCTCTTGGTGTTAACTATATAAGCCACTATAGGACAAAGGTTATACAATGCATGAAATAGGATGATTTATACTGAAAGGGATTTAGAGTAAGAATTAATGAGCTTTCTTTTGCGTGCTTTGATTTCTTCCCTAATGGAGTGGGTCAGCAGTTGCAACAACATATAACAGCAAAGATAGTCATTTATTCATTTTGTATCTTTGTGACAGCTCTTCTAGGAATACGATGCTGCTGTGATGATTCATGATATAGCTGGTATTTGGGATGAGATAGAGATACTGGTAAATAGGATTAAATTTGGTTTTGCTAATCTTTAAAGTTTCTTCAGTACTAAAGTGAAATAAATGACATATGGTACTTCAGCATGCAGTCAGAAGTTTGTTTTCTCACTTTGTAGTAAAATGCATGGATTTGTACCTGATCATCCCTACTGTTCTGTATTAAGGATAAATCATTGCCAAGTGTTTTTTAAAGCATGCATTTAATTTTAAATCCCTGTCCATGAGTGATGGGAGTTTGTGTTTAATTCGGTGTAGATTTTTGTGCTTTAACATACATTGAAAATGACAAAATCAAGGTTGTTCTCAGCACAGGCTAAAATGGAGAGTGACACTTGGAATTAACTTATGATGCTGCTTAGAAAAAAAAAAGGAAATAGACACTCCCTTCAAAACAAAAATGAACTTACTTTGGGGCAAGTGAATGAATTATTAGTTAAAGGTTCAGCCTGCATTTTAAGCTTTTTCTCAGTCAGTGTGGTAGACCAGCCTCCCTTTGCTTAAGTAAGCTCCCTTTTTCTTATATGAAAAATTCAATAATAGATACTTCATTGACATGATTTTATGTCATGTCTCTTAGCAAAGTTTTGCTTTAGTATCACTTGTATCACTTTGACATATATCAGATATATCAGATCTTCTCGAGCCTGTCCATTAACAGTGTTCCATCTTCTGTGTAACTAGAACAAGAAAAATATTCTCTTTGCATTTCGTATAACAACATTTTGAATATGTGGCAATAGGTATGTTGAAAGAAATTACAGTATACTCTAGGTAAGGTCATTGCTTAGCAAGACTCTTGGAGGCCTTCAGAAGAGAAATGATTTCCACAGAACGGTGATTTAGAAGTGACATTGAAGAAGCCTAAGGCATGTTTATGGGCACATTGTGCAGTCTGTTTTTGATTAGATCATGCTTGTGAGTTATAAGTGAGATGGCAACCTGGGATATTTTAGGAAGCGATGATTAGACTTTTGGGTGTAAAAATGGTAAAGTACTCTGAGATTAAACCATTAAAATTCTGGTTGCCTACGAATTACAATAAAATATTGAACCTCAGGATCTTGCTCCTTCTGAGGTGCAAAAGGTTTTGCAATTGGAGTTGTAAGTGATCATCCATATTGAAATATGGCTCAGAAATTAGTTAGTAATGTTTACTTTGATAGAATCTGTATTTCTATGCTTTAAAATGCATGAACAAAAGATTGATTCTTCCTCATAGTTGCAACCACTAGTCTTAGTGGAGTGGCTGTGAAGCCTGCTGGTTAGAAAGCTCATGAACTATTTGACCCCAGCACTAGTAAAGCTATAAAACTGAGTAAGCCAAGGTTTAGGAGAGTTGGGGACGAGGAACTTGTGGAGGCCAAGTGTACTAACCTTTGGAGGGAGAGGGACAGGCAGGGGAAAGGGGAAACTTGGTGTTTTAAAAGAAGAATAAACAAGTAACCAATGATCTTCTGTTTGCAGTCTATTCTTCCTCCATCCCTCTCCGAATTGAAATGTAGAAGGAAGTCCACACAGAAATTGAAAACGGGTTTTGTATCTGTGGTAAGAGGAAGGAAGGCTCAGAGTTTTTTGCATGGAGTCTAACAAGGACCTGGTTACCTGCCATGAGGGTTAATGGCATCTGGTATATGAAGTGTTCTTCACAAAATACTGATTCTTGTGCCAGTGTGGTTCACTTACAGGACCTCTGGAAAACAAGCAGGTATGTTTCAACGTACAGGATTACATCGTAGTACGTTTTTACCTCTAAGCTGGTAGCAACAGAGGAGGATTGTTTGTTTGAGGTAGAGAACATTGAGCTGGAGCAGGATTGTGCAATGAATGCTTGTATCGGGCAACAGATCCGTGGGTTTTGTACTGAAGATACCCTATGGCAGAGTTTAACTGATAATCAGGCTATGGAAGTGGGTAGATCTGATTATTAGGTGTTTCTGTGTATATCCTCAGGTGTTACTGAGGACCACACGATGACTTCCTCTTGAGTGGGAGGTAGTTGCCATGAGCCTCTATATCAGTGAGGTGAGAGGTTCTGGACACAGATTTTAAGCTATTAAGAGGAGATAAGTCTCCTGAGTGTAGTTTCTGAAAACAAGTGATACAGGGAAGAAAGTTTTCATTTTATGAGAAGCTACCTGACTTTTTTTTTTTTTTTTAATGGAGACCATATAGAAAGGAGGGACTTTGTCTAAACACAGTGGTGGAGCCAGTCATAAAATCTAGTAATTATAAAGGCTGAAAGACAGTACATGAGGACAAATGAATGCACAGTTCAAAATGACTCCGACTCAACAGATAAATCTAGGGAAGCTAAAAGTCCTCTTCAACATATTCATAAATTATTTGGAACAGTGATGAAGAATTAGATGACAAAACTTAGATGATACAAAATGATATAGTACAGTACAGTACATAGTCATCATGTGGTCCTCAGTAACACCTGAGGATATACACAGAAACACCTAATAATCAGATCTACCCACTTCCATAGCCTGATTATCAGTTAAACTCTGCCATAGGGTATCTTCAGTACAAAACCCACGGATCTGTTGCCCGATACAAGCATTCATTGCACAATGTTGAAGAGCTGCAGAATGATTTGAGTATCCTGATATCTTAATGACTGAGTAAAAAAGGGCAGATGAAATTCAGGGCAGGTGAAACTAAGGGCAGATAAAGGAAAGGCAACTCTAGTAACTGTATCATTGAGAAACTGTGTATTAGCCTTCACCACTCGAGGAAAGAGGTCTTAGTGCCATTAAAACACCAATGCAGTGCTTAGAGTGTCAAAAAGCATGCAGGAATTTTCTTGAATGGATGAAAGGGAAAAACAAGATGCACTGCTGTAAGTCGGCATATATATCTTTGTGATGCTCTTAAATCTTCGATGCTATATTATGTTCTGATTCCCTCATCTCAAGGTAATATAATAATTTGTAAAAGGTAAGAAGAGGGATAGGAAGATTACCAGAGGTATAGAAGAGCTATAATAGAGACTATAAAAAGTGAATAAAGATACATTGAAGTAGTAGCAATTAGTTTTGATAAAGATCTGAGGGGGCATATTTAAATAACTATATTCAAAATCATGAGAGAAATTATGGAGAATGATTATTCATGATTTATTATAAAACAAGAAGTGGAAAGTATCAAATGAAATGATGAGAGGTTTTAAAAGGAACAAAAGGAAGTGCTGCTTCAAACCATGCTTAATTAAGCTGAGGAATTCTGTGCCAAAGGATGCTGTGGATGCCAAAGTATAAATTGGTTTAAAAGCAATTAGGGAAATTCATGGAAGAAAAGACCTTCAATACTTATTAAAAACACAGATGAGGATAAAACCACTGACTAATGAAGTATCTAAACCACAGGATTATATTTTACTGCTTCAGCGAAATACCTGAACTTAGATGGATTTTGGCCTATGAACAGAGCAACAGGACTTTTTGAGCAACGTGTTTTCTTAAAAAGTCTGGCCTTGCAAACAGTGTGGTCTCATGGAGCGAGGCACTGCTGCTCCTTCATAGAACCACCATCTGGAGGTTGAGAATGCAATGAAGGTATGATAACCCACATCCCAGTGAGAGACCTGGGTTAACCACCTGCTTATCTGCTGGAGGGACAGTATAGCTGGACAGAAGCAATCCAGGAAGTTTCTAAGTGCATGGATGGCAACTTCCTAATAGAAGTGATCAAGGAGTGAAGAAGTGGGAAGTGCTTTGCTGGACTTGCAAACAAGTGGGACTGAAAGCTGGCTGAACTACTTGGCGGAAAGGGTTGTGATCGTTTGCACAAAGCCCAGCTGTAGGCCTGTCCCTAGTGGTGTCTTCCAGTGGTCAATACTGTGTCTAATATTGCTTAATATCCTCATTAATGAGCTGGATGATGGGACAGAGAGCACCCTCATCAAGATTGCAAATGACCCCAAACTGGGAGGCAGGCTTGATAGACCTACCAGATGATCATGCAGCCCTCCAGAGGTGCCTTGACAGGCTGGAGAAATGGATAGAGTGGTTGGTCATATTCAACAAGTCCTGCGTCTGGGGAGGAATAATCAGAAACCCCATTGCAGGCTGTAGCCTGGCCTTCTGGAAACTAACTTGGCACGGTGGCGCTTCCCATGTTGACCATAAGCCAACAATGTGCCCTCATGGCAAAGGCAGCTATCAGTCTTGTGGGATGCATCAGGCCTAGACTAGGATAATTCAGGCGCTTGTAGTGGGGAGAGGGGGAAAAGCAACAAAAAACTCAGAAAGAAAACACATGTCTACAGAACTCTGCTTCTCTAAAGATATTTCCTTCTTTCAGCACCCTGTAAAATGCCATGTCAAAGCCTCTAAGCATGAGTACTTGAATTTGTGTGTATTGACTTTCATTCTCCTTGAAGTCAGTGTGGGTCACTGTTAACAATATTCCCTGGCCTCTACATTTGCTTTGTAACATTTGCACCTGTGTTATGAATGGAGGAGTATACTTTATGGCCCATTTTAATATAGCCCTCTGTTGCACATTTGCAAGTGTAGTAATCATTACATTAAAACTGATTTGATTTGCTTCTGTGAATTAGTACTCCTCCAGGATCATATTGTTATTTGTATCCTGGAGGGCTGTCTGATATTAATATTCATACTCTCTTTTTATTACAATGCCCTCTTAATTGCTAATTAGGTCTCATATTCCATGGCCTAAAGCAGAGCCTGAGCAGTTTTTCTGCTTGGTTCTTTAACCTAGATTGAAAGACACATTGTCTATATTCCATTTTCCACTTTCCACAAGATCTATATTAATCTGTCTTTCCTTCCCCAGTTGGTCACCTCCACCTGATGGGCTGCGGTGGATAACTTTTGCTCTTGTGATAAATTCTCTTTTATCCCTCCTGGGAAGAACCTTACTTGTCCTGGCAGTGAAATCTGGAGAGGGGCCCAATCTCATTTGCTTGATTGAAAGTGTAAATCTCTATGAGTGAAAGGACATGTTTTACTCAGAAATAGGTGGAGGATTAATTTTCGGAGTCTTTCACTGGAACATGCTTTTCAGAGACATAGGCTTGACAAACAAACAAGAACTAAATCTCAGGGAGGAGCTGAAATGATGTTTGGCGAATCAAACATAATACAGTCATGCATCATCTGTGGTTGCCAAGGGAACCAGCTTTGGGATCCTGTCAGCAGGATTCTTCAAAATCATCAAAGGACACACTACTGGTGTCTGCCAGTTAAGCCACCTACTGCTGTAAAGATCAATTTCTTGCTCCTTTTCTCAAGGGTAGTCAATATATTAGTTTTCTAAGAGAAAGAGAAATATCATCAGAAAATCATCACCTCTGAGATGGCTGTGATGCCATCTGTCCCAGCTAGCAGCACCTACACTCCCACCAGAGCAGCAGCGGGTGAACAGATACAGCACTTGCTCTGCAAAGCTTTCAGTTCTGAAATTATTCAGGTTGTGTGCCTGACAGTGTAAAACTTCATGGATATATAGTGTTAAACAATGTCATTGGTATTATATACCAATAATGTATAATCTTATAACTGTGTATATGAGCTTCTGTGTTTAAAAATCCATATGCTTAATATTTAAAAAGAGATTTATTTGAGAAGCTTGAGGGTTTTTTGTTAACCGTGCCTGGATTAGTTAGCTGTGTTTGAACTAAGTTTGTCTGCCCTCTTGCTTCCATCTGGTGACCTATTCTGCTGTTGTCTTCATTTCTGTCACTCATTCAGCTTCCCATTACCCTGTCTTGCTAACCTGCTCATCAAGCACTGCTCTTAATGCCACCTTTTCTCTCCATTCTTCCCACTTTCTCTCTACTTTTCTCTCTGTTCACAGCTTTTTTCTTTTTCCAGTAATCTTCCAATTTTTTTCTTCCTCTCCTTTTCTTTCTTTTTTATTAATGTATTTAGTACATGTCTTAATGGAGGTGAGAGGTGAGAGTGAAAAATGGAATGAGAAGAGAACGAAGGGAAGGTGAAAAGAAGGGCTAAAAAAGCTTAAGTTGAGTTTGTACTGACTGAATTTGAAATCTTTTACAATCTTAGATATGGAAAAAGTGACGTAGAAACACAGATTGCTTTTGGGACCAGGACAGTGTCATACAAAACAAAATGTTTATTTTTGGTACAAGCCCTTGGGTGAAATTCCTACTGATCAGGAAAAAGAATAGCTTGAACTGAATGTCCTCTCTCTTAAGAGAACTTAGAGGTATGTCTTTAGTTATAATGGAGCAATTAATTTTTTATAAATCACTTACATAACCTGAAGGTATCCTAGGATGTCTTCCTAGCCTGCTGGTCAGGACAATAAGTGCACTCCTATGGGAAGATACCCCTCCTGATGCGAATATTTTAATTATCTTTACAAGTGAAGCAGTGATGATGAGCAATTGAGTTGTCTAGCCACCTCCTTGCTTTTCCTATCTTCTATGATAGTGCTTAAAATGGTCTCTTGAAAGAAGTGACATCAGCTGTCCTCAAGTAGAAGAGAGATTAGCCCTGATTTTCCATTTCAGTGTGAGTGTTCAGACATCTGATCTATTGAAGAACTCTATCTCTGCCCTTCTGGCAGGTACATGTATCTAGTCCTGAAAAAATGGGTTTAGGATGACTTGACAAATTCTCATCCATAGTCTCAAACTGAATATGAGAGAAAGATTTGCTCTGAAGTTTTGTGAATTCTGAAATACACCTTTTGGACAAATTTACAATTAAAAATAAAAGAAATAAGGAAACAAAACAGAGAAGCATAAATTGTACCTGGCCCACCCAGTACAAGTTTCACTCTTGCATTACTCCCACCTATATCTACTATCTGTTCCTGGGAATAAGGGAGTGGGAACTGAGATTTATCTTCACTTTTAGCCACCTTTTCTGCACTTGGACTGTATAATAGTGCTGGGAGCAAGAACAGTTTACTGTAAGGAGTCTGAAGCTGTTCTGAGTTATACAGGCTCAAACAGGGTACCTTTTCTCTGATTCCTCTCTTGATCTGCTCCTTCAAGTGAAGGTTGAGAGGATGGATGGACGCTCTAGACTTCGCTACTCAGGATTCCAGAGGGTGCCCTAAATGTACTCTAATGTCAGCTTTCATCTTCCAGTTGCAGCAAGAGGACTGAATTTTAATGGGCTGTTCAGAGCAAGGTGCTACCCGGTGTGGCTCCTGGATGAGCTCCATGACAGATTGTGCCTGCACGTAGCTAAAGCAATTTCTCCCCCCCACAACAAATAATGCTGTATATAGATTGATGTTATCATAATGATACAGAGTTTAGACATTTGTAGAATAACTGATCTCTCCGTTGGCAGAGTGTGGTTAAGCATAACAATCAATGAAATGGATGCTTATATTTTAAGAAAACCTGTATAGCAGAACCTGTTGTGTTTCCTAGGCAGGACCTTAGAGGAGGTACATGTCCCTTAGATTACTAGAGCTAAACAGCAATTTTCTGTAGTGACCCTTTGATAGAAATTAGAGTGTCTACAAAAGTAAAATTTTTGTTAGGGAAATACAAAATATGATGGTGGGATGCATTAGGAATCTGTTGGAGGGAAAACCTCATGAGAGTTTATTTGAGATCCTATATGTAGTTTTTCAAGAAAGCATGCACAAGAGTGATGACTTTAAGCAGGAAAAAGGAGAAAGAAAGAAGATCAGAAAGGAACTGAAGAAGCTGTTTTAAAATGCAAGGCAGAAAGCATGCCTTATTTATCGTAACTAAAGCACAACCAACATATATGATAGTTCTCTTTAAATAAAGAAGGGAAAATAACAACATAAGCTAAGAACAATAGCTGCTTTGGGTAAATTTAAACTGGAAATTCTGTCACTGAGGATCTGGAATAGATATTGGAGGTGTTAAAGAAGGTGCCTACTGCAAGGCAGATTTTGCTGTTAGCTATAAAAAGGAAAAACATGACCAAATGTAGTCAATCAAGGGTGTCAAGTGTACTTTATTTAAAATAGATTGAGACCTCTAAGGAGTCAATATAGTTGAAATAGAAGATAAAAAAATAACAAAGTAAAATAAAATATTTTGTATTCTGGAAAATTTGTGATCTAAAATGTCACTGTTAATGCATCAACATTTTTGAGTCAAATGCTTCTTGAATTTTATTGTTATTCAGAATTATAGATTTATAATATATAAATACATAATTATGTATACATTAACATATATATGTAGCTATTTATTCCAATAACTGATGGAAACCAATATGAAGTATCAGTGTTTCCTGTGAAGTAGAAAATGCAATTTCCTCTAGACTGTAACAATTGCACAGTATTTATGTGACTTGGGCATTAAAATTACCTTGAAGTTATTCTCCTTTCAGCTGCTAATAATTAGCTTTCTTAACACGAATGATACTGAACTGTAACTTTCAAAGTTTCGTAGTGGAACCTTAAAAAGGGGGACCTAACAGTTGTTTTTTTTTTTTGACACTTTGTCAAGTCTGTAACTTACTATCCATATTTGTGTATGTAGATTGTATTTAATTTTGTCAATATGGCTTGACCCTAAGAATCTTTCAATCACCAGGCAGAAGAGGAAAAGAAACAGTTATGAGCCATAGCCTGAAGGTTTTGGTACTGCTTAAAATAAAAACAAAGAAAGACAGCAGCAACAAAAAAATAAAACAACCAATGAAATTAAACCCCTAATGATATAGATATTGATCTAGATAATGAGTTGGCTTATTATTTGCTTTTCAAGAGTATCCATGGTATGGTAGGACCTGTCATAGGCTGTGTTTAACAAATCTCCACTACTTTTTAGAGACAGAAAGATCTATCCAGAGAATTTTGCAACAAACTTATCTTACATGTTGCTTTGACTTTTATCTCATTTTGACTATGAACAAAATCTCAGAAAAAAAAATTAAACAAAACCGGACTGTAATGAACATGAAAAGTTCTTCTGATTTTAATGAGTTTTCAAGAGTGTGTGGAACAGTTTGAAATATTTGAATGGCACTTAATATGTATGCAAACATTTAAAGTCATAATCAGTAGATTTGTCATGTACTTAAGTAGTATTTAGTAATCAGCTGACATGTCTCTTGTCGATGTATAATCCTTGGTTTGTTTGGAGTTTTTTTCGTTTTTTGAGTTTTTTAAAATCCCTTTTGATTACACTTGCTTAATCAGATAACTATTAAATTAAAGAATTTCCTCATTGACCCTGGCCCTTCTAACTTTTTCCATAGGTGAGAATCTGCAGATTGATAATTTTGACTTGTCTGTGTCATAATTAAATTGTGTATGAAAATGTCATAATTCTGCATTACCCAGCCCTCTTTCTACAGAATGAAATGGAAAATGAATATTATCCTCTTTTTGCTGTGTTAGGACAAGTAAAATTCTTCACTGGCTGTAACTTGGGCTGTAACTAGGTACAGCCGAGCTTTATCTGGTACAAAGGAAGATTGTACTCGCTACTATTACAATTGTTGTTAATAGTTCAGAAACATTTCTGGTTGCCAAATGGTAGGATCTTTGGTTATAAATGAACTATTTTGGGGGCAGTAAAATGCCACTGAAATGTAAACTTGTAACAGATACTATTGTAAAGTATGTTGGGAAGTAAGATAGGCTGGAAGAGTATGGAGGAGAGCTGGATAAAGTGGAGATAGTATCATTGCTCTCTCTCTTCACTTCTCATGGCTGGAGCAACCTTACACCAGCCTCTTGCTTGAGGAACAACAATTCAACGCTGAAAAAGAACAGGAAAAAAAGGCAAGAGATGAATCCAGAGACAATGAACAATAAACACTTTATGGGATGGGTAAATGTATATGTCTTTCCCTTAGTTTGTGCCAGTTTCAATTCTCAGTCCCAGGTCTGAAATCTATAGAAGTATAAGGCACTATTATAGATCATGGAGTGCTCTCTGCTGACATTATTTATGAAAGTTGAATTTCTGGATACCTCTCTAAGATACCACCTATACAAAAGGAAAAAAATCAATTATCTTCCTGTTGTGTGTTACGTGGACAGTAGAAGATACAAATGTGTACAGGGACATACATAGATCTAATAATATGGCAGGATCATGAGTATTGTTTCAGAAAATTTGACTAGTTATTTGAGATTATGATCTAACAAATTTAGGAGGCATAGAAATTAAACATTAGTAGATAATTGTCTTTTTATGCAGATAATTATTGTGTATCTCTCACAGGAGCAGCAGACAAAATTTAGAAAAGACAAAACATTTTTCAATGGAATATCTCTCTCACAATGCACACACATCTACACACACACTTATCTAGATTAAATGCTAGATATTTTAACTTCTCCTGCCAATGATCAAAGCTAGAGAATTTGTATATTGTGTAAAGCTTTATAAAAGTGATCATGACTGTGGCAAAATAATGGATATGATATTGCATTTTTTCCCTCAGGTTTTTTTTTGGGGGGAGTTTTGTGGGTTTTTTTGTTTGTTTGTTTGTTTGTTTGTTTGGTACTTATTCAAATGAAATAAAAATCAAAGCAAAAAATGTAAATGTATGAAATGACCTGAAACAGGAATCTTGCCCATTTTTTTTTTTTTTTACCTGGAGCTGTGAAGCTAGGATGTTAACTCCTCAACAGCTGTTATTAGCCAAACCTACTCTGAAAATACCTACCCCTGAGATGAGACACATAGGAATATGTCACACAGCCAGGGGATTGAGATGGAAGTAACTCGGGAGTTGAGCAGAACTGCCTGTGCCATGTACCACTGCACGGTTCACAAGCTGCACAAATTAAGTTTCAGGCCACTCACAAAAGCCTACCATTTAGCCTGCTCCATGTAATATCATCAGAGAAATTGTTTCTTGCCTGTGTGCACTTACACTCAAGCAAAATACACAATACCAAACATGTAATACATTTTGTGGTTACTGGATAAAGGAAAAAAAGAGAAGTCAGGTAAGTGAACTGTCAGTCAAACAGAGGCAGCAAGATCTGGCTGTTATTACTTTTGTTACTGATACCGTTTCATCTGCCAAGTTGCTCCTATTCTTTGTGCTCACTCAAGTGTGAGGGCTCTTTAAAATGAAAATAGGAATCTGGACTGCATATTAAAAACTGCATATTTATGTGCCTGTTTGTGTTTGCCTCTTCTATCCCCTGTTGCTCTTCCTTGCAAACATTTTTCTGCATATTTTTAATAGCAAGTTTTTGGTGAAAGCATTGACAGAGTTTATTATTGCCCTGCTTCTGAGAAGCAATGGTTATAGCTTGGAGCTAAGTAATTTTCATTGCATCCTGTTGAAGATGTTTAATTAATATGAATCAAAATAAACAGCAAAGCAAGTAATGATGTTAGGTTTGTGCATGTGCTGTAACTTTTCCTACACTAAAGCCATATGGGAAGACTTACTAAAAGTAGAGGTGGCTACTTGTAGTATGGAAATTTTTTTCTGAAAAAGATCATGTTTGTAGAAAACTATGTGAATTATGATGAATTATTTTGTTCTTTGCACAATATAGGTACCAGCCATTTGTTCTCACTTCTGATCAAAACGCTTTTATTTTGATGAAAATGGCACAATGCCTTACATAAGTCTGTACTGCACTGAAAGGTACAGGGCAGCTGGGAAGCAAAAGCAATCTAGAGGTTGAAACATGGAGCTCCTGAGAGTAACTTAACTCAGGAGAGGCTTCCCGCTACCTCACCTGGATTGCTTCTGGTGCCTTAGCCTTAGTCTATCAGGTAAGCAAACTTGAGAAAAATGAGCTTTGTTGTTTTTTTTTTTTTTCCTTTGTGAATCTACTAGATGCTGTCATCTTGGGCTATTTAATGTTTAGACTATCGCAGGTTTGTAATATCACTGCATCATAATAAAGCATGAGTGCTTTGTTCGTCTAATCTCCCTTGTTCGTTCCTGTTTTCATTGTATCTGTGACAGGTGCTGATCTATTATAATCAATATCGTGTAGGAACATGTGTTCATGGTAGCACAGTGATTTCCTTACAGACTTTTTTATTTCACTGGTATAATGAATGAATGAATACTTTCTCTGCTGTATTTTCTAATTCTTGATGCTGAAGATTCAGGCTGATTTACAGTATGCTCTTTTGATAATTTGCAGGTGGGCTTGCCTTTATTATCAGTGACACTGTTAGAGATGATACTGTAGATGAGGCTCAGGTGGCTGCCATGTTTTTTCAGCTAGTTTATGCTGCCAGTATGGAGACTGAAGCTGGATCATAGCAGGTATTTCCCCAGAGTTTTGATGGTTTCTGTAACTGGGAGTGGTTTGTTGTGGTTTTGGGTGACTTGGTGCCATAGGAAGCCACTGACACAGAGAAGAGCGTTTGAGCTGCCCTTGGTCAAGCCTGAGAAAATGGAGCATCCCCCAGTGCAAAGAAGCTTTGTTAATCTGGGTTAACATGATCTCTGCAGCCCTGTTTCAGAATTTACTCACCATTTTAATCCATAACTTTAGCTCAATTACTAAAGCCCAAAGTGAAACCCTTGATCTGCTCCCCCTCCTGCCCCGCACTGCACTTAGTAACCTTGTTCGTAAAAACACAGAGGTTTTTCTCCACATTGCTCTTGAAGGCCCCCTATATTTCCCATGAAACCAGAGACAGCTATTTTCCTGGCCTTGACAGAACCACTTCTAGGCAGTGAAGAATCATTCCCTCTGGAAAGATCTCATTTCATGGCTGAGAGAAACCCTTCTAAAAGTTATACCATCTGTAAAATATTCTTAACTTAAACTCTCCAAAATAAAGAGTTAGACCTTTTTAACTTTGTAGGGATAACATAGGGGAAGTTATTTTATGTTTCTGTCTTGTTGTTTTGTTTTTTAATATAGGTAATGAATGTTCAAAATCAGCTTAGGTGTTTGGAAGAGAGCTGTTGAAATTAGGAATGCAAAACAGACAAAAGCAAATACATGTAATACCAATTGTCCTCATGCACTGAAATAGGTCATGCAGCAAATGCCCTGGGTTTGGTTTTTTTATGAGCTATATCTTCTGTTTTGCCTAATATTAAATTACCATTTTAAAATCTCACTGAGTAGTTCTTTGTACCTGTGGCCACAACAAACAAACTGAGAATATTAATGATCAAATTTATTACTACATTGCTACATACATTTGTTGTCCACATGCCTGGGCTTACTTCATGCTTGTTGTTGGATGCCTTGTTATAAATGGAAGCTGCACTACAGTAGACAAATACTAACAAGGCAATTGGATTATTCTGGAAATGAAAATGGGAAGAATAATGTGGTTGGGTTGGCAAAAATCATGCTCAGAGATTTTTCTCTTTTCAGTTAAGATTTATGACAAGTAAGTAAAGAAGCTCATGTGGAGAGGACAGTGTAAAGGAACAGAGAAAAACATGTTTCATCAAAATGCCTGCGTCAATCCTATTGTAGTTCTCTGTTAGCCTACTGTTCATATATTAGTAAGACTTTCCGAGCTGACTATTTGTACACACTATTTGACCGAAGACCCTTTTTCTTGCTTTATAATATCCAGTTATTTTCACTGGAAGCAAAATTACAGCTGCCGAACCCATAAATTTATGGGAAAGAGGTAAAGGTGTTTTTCAAGGTTTTTTTTTTTTTTTCCTAAGTAATTCTTACTATCTTTCAAAAAAAGAGGAGAGAAAAATTTTGATAAAATTGTGGAGGAAGATTGGTGGATGGCAAAAGAGACAAATGCTAGGGCTGTGTTTGGATAGCTGCTTATGCTGTTTTGACCATAATATAAGTTTTCTAAAACTAGTTTCTAGTGTGGCTTTTTTTTTAAATTTAAAATAATAAATTTCTGGGATACATTTAAATAATAAATTTGATTTTATATTTTTCAATGCAATGAACTTCTATCCAAGTCAGTGTGTGCAAATGAATAGCAATAGAGTTTCTATTTTTAAGGTGTTACATTTAATTTTTCTAACCAAGTACGATTAAAGGATGCAAGGTCTGTAATATTACATAACCAATTACTCTTTATTAGCTAGCTCTGTGTGAAAGACTTCTTGGACTACAATGTAAATATTAGCTTCAAAAAAAAATGAAATAAGGTGATATGATCAGAATAACAAAACCCTGTAGCATAAAAAGCATCAGAACAAGATAATTATAGTGTCATTTTTAGTAATTTAGTGTCAACAATAAGTTATTATGTAATGTGCTTCAGAAATTGGATTGTGCATTGTGAAAGAAATATATAGTCATCAAAATAGAAAACTGGAGTGGAAGAAAATGGACAAAAGTATATATACATAGGCATACTTCATTAGGAATTTAATCATGTTGTATTTGCATAAGCTAACTTGATGTTGTACCTTATTGAATAGGAAAGAAGAGTTCTAGTCAATAGAAAAGGTCTATCACCTTTCTGCTTCAAAAAAAATTGAGAAGAGTCATTAACACATGTATTCGGTAACAAAAGCGTTATGCATATAGAGACTGAAGAAGAGGTGGATAAACCTGTGAAGTACTAGGGCTGACCATGGCCTGCTAATATTTTAAAGGCGATAAATGCTGTCAGATGTTTTACACATTTAGCTAAAATCTGTTACCCAGCATACACAAAACATTTTTCAAGCCTGGTAATGTCCCATGTCCTTGCAAATTCCTGGAGAGCAACCAGCAACGTGTCTGCCTGTGCGCTCGAGCTTTGGTGGCTCAGCATTGCAGTGGCTTGGGACGGTGGGGCACGTCCATGGTGGAGGGAATGAGGAATCATTCAGCTAAAGCTTACAGACTTCTGGTTTGTAACCAGAAGAATTGGCCAAGAACCAAAGCACTGGCCGAGCTGCAAAAGAGTTTTACCAGAATAAAAGTTGTCTTGTTGAATTGTGTTTGGATAGACACAGATATATAGTTATAATTATACTCCAGGGATTCATGTGCAAGGGGTGAAGTGAGATAATATTTTAATTCACTGGTGGATACAACAGCTAAAAAATGAATTATTTTAAATACAGTATGTCACTCAAATCAGACATTATCTTTCAGGTTTCATCTTAAAAAAAAAAAAAGCAGCAAACTGGAGAACTTAGAATATTAAATTCTTTCTTTTTAATGTTTTCTAAAACATTTTTTACTGAAAGGGTGCTTATGGCTAATTAAACAAATGTGTGGGGTTTTGGTTTTCTTATGAAACTTTTTTTCATAAATTAACTTCTCTTCCCTCCAAGGAAAATTCTTAGGAATAGAAATCGATAAGTATTGAACAGCTAAATTTCAAAGTCATATTTTTCACAACAAAAAATTATATGTGACATAGTATGACAAATATTACCCAATGCATTATTATTTTAACATAGACCCATGCATTTTGATAAATGAAGTTTGGGATTGGGGTGCAGATAAGAGGAGGACTATGATCAGTAATGTCATCTGTTTACACAGTACACTATCCTCTTCTTACTTTAAAGTCTGATGGATTTTCAGCAGTATCATATACAAGATGTTTTAAAATGTCATGTGGATCATTTTAACATATTCCAAACTGCATATTCAATTAAAATTAAACTGAAGCAATGAAGTCACAGCTGCTCTGCTGCCTGAAATAAAAACTAGAAAATTACTGAGCTAGAGTTGTTCACATTTAGAGGATGCATGTATAAGCAGAAGAATCCTATCTGCTGTCTCTGAATGTTCATACATCTTTTGTTCATCTGCAGACCACAGTGAATACTAATCTTGAAACCAGTAATTCTCTTGTTTCAAATACATTCTTCATAGTTCTGAAGAGGTAAGAATTTAAAAAGAGAGGGAATAAATTTCTGTCAGCTGTATGTACCTCCGAGTTCATGAATTCCATTAAACCGACACAACGCATAGAAATGAATCTATTTAAAAGGGTCTCCAGTTTTGTGTATAGATTTCTTTTTGTTTTATACCACATGTGAGGAGACTAAAAATAAATAAGGTAATATGGTAATATTTTCATGTGTCCAAGCAAAGCTAGATCCTAGTTATCTATTTCAAAACTGACCAACGCCTAAATCATTAAATGCTGCATACATGCCAATCGGTGATTTCTATAAGCAGGCATTCAGAGATATTTAGGCATTTAGTATTTGATAAAATGCCTTTACATGACTGGTATTAATAAGGACTTAAGCCCTGTTTATTTGCTGTATAAGTGTATAATGCTGTAGGGATATTATTTCAGGTAGTTATCTTGGGTAATGAAGTCATAACAATATAGATTTGAATGTCTGCTTTTAAAAATAGAGGAAATATTGTCCTATTCACAGATACTGCATTGCCAATATTTTTATCATTAGATAAGTTTTTTAGTGGTTTGGTTGGCCAACAGAGAGTGAGCTGTCCACAGGAAGATGATCACTATTCTTCCTCCTGTTGCAAAGATAGCAGAGACTCCACTAGTGTGTCTGTGTGCTCTGGTGCCCCAGAGTAGATGAGAGATGACATCACACGCCAGAAATCTGGATAATGCTCTTTGGAGGAGCTCAGTGGTGACACTACCAGTAGCAGTTGTGGTGCCTGGTGACAGGGGCTTACAAGCCAGCGTTTTTCTGTGCAGATAATTGGCCATTATGACTTGCAATTTTTTTTTTTTTTTGAGAACAGCTCCTCTCAGAAAACATTTGCTAGGTCTCTTTTGTAGGAATCCAGCCTCCATGTTACATTTTCTCATAACATCATTTGTGAGCTGTTATCAGATACTAAATATGAAAGGTAAGTGGCTTGTCAGCTCACCACAGGTAAGGAAAAATATAATGATCGTGATAATGCAAACACCTCTTATCACTTCCTATTACTCTAGTTTATAGGCATAGTGAATTATTCAGTGAGAGTTAACCTCCCCCCTACCGCACACGTTCGAAACCTGCCAGTTGCATCATTGGATATCAGCAGTCAATTTTTCACACTTAAACTGATTGAAACACATTGACACCTGTGCACCTTCATTTTTTTTAAAACACTGCATGCATGGGTAAATAACTTGCAGAGTAAAAGGCAATTCTCAGTAACACTGAACTCCAGGCTTGACAATTAATTTTCGCATCCCTGGGGAGTGTTCTAATGTCTTTCAGCCTAAGTCTTTGTAATAAAGCTCTGTGTCAGCCAGCATGTTGATGACAGGCTCTGCACATCTAATTGACAAGACCCTGTATCTGCTGACTCTACTAGCTATGGGTATTTTATGTGAAGGATGTAACACAGAATTCATATTAAAATACTCTGTGTGTCATAGTGTGGTACATAAAAGCTGTACTCTGGAACCAGGACCTCGTGGTGATGAGGACTTCGTGTATACAAAACCAAATAGCCTGCAGTGGCTTTGAGGCTTATGACTAGTTCCTTCCTAGTGGCACAACAGAAGAAATAATGATGGTGGTTTGGTTTTTCAGCTCCCACCTCTGTGGGCATACCAAGCATTAGAGCACTTTTACTCTTTCCTGCACAGACCACTCAGCCCAAGTCGATCAGGTCTCAGTTTGGGATGCCACAGTCTAGTAGTGATGAGTCTGTGGCTTGGAGGAACCTGTGCCGTGTTTGTATAATATTGTATGCCTTTCTGACAGCTGTTTGTAGTCTTTCCTGTCTTTACCATGGTAATGCTTTCATTTCCAGGCAGTTCTGCACCTTATCATGTTCTTCTGTCTCCCTGATTCTTCCTTTTTCTTCTTTTTTTTCTGCTCTTTTTTTTCTGCTCTTTTTTTTCTGCTCTTTTTTTTCTGCTCTTTTTTTTCTGCTCTTTTTTCTCTTTAATTAGTGAGACTAGCAAATAACTCAGTGTTGTTAAGACTCTTATTGTTAATTTGGTATTTGTTTTCTCCTCACCCCCCATGTTGTTTTATACATTTTTAGGCAACATATTGACTGATTCCAATGTCTTTGTTGCTGGATTGTTTGTTACTGCAACCTAACTCTTAGGCTCAAATCCGTGGTTGTCTTAAAACCTGGCCTGGTCAGGATCTGACATTTGGATAACTTGAAGCTTTTGCAACTTGTGATTCCTCCTATGCTTCTAATATGTGTTCAGCATTTTCAGAATTTCTTGGGTTGCCTGTTTTATCATTTCTATTTCTGGTCTGATCATGATTCAACCTGGATGAGGTTCCCATCCACCAAACTTTGGGAGAGAGCTTGTGCCTACATTTTATGCTAAACTAAACACTTTCAATTCCCTGTGTAGTTAGTCAAAAATGTTTTACAAGTCTCTAGACAAAGATTGCATCTTCCTGAATCTGCCTTCTTTGACTATTACTAAACATGAAATGCTTGAACAATTTAGCTTTACTTGGTGTCTTAAATACAGCTATTAAGTTGAGCATGCTGGATTCTGTCTTTATTATACAGTCTCACATTTTTATATTGTGTCTATTGTGCAACTCTGGTGGCTGCTTGGAGCCCCCTTCTTCCATAACTTTTATCTGTCCTCCATGTTTTGTCTGTCCAGTGATTTCATCAGTGTTTTGTGTAATATTTTTGTCTTTTGTTTTTTCTACTATTTTTTCTGTTTTCCTTTTTGCTGTTGTTGTTTTTGGTTTTTTGTTTGGTTTGGCTTCTTTACAGTCTTCTTGAAATGACTTTGTTCCATTGCTTGTTTCTTGAAGCTTCTGGTAATTTCTCTTATTGTGTTTTGAATTGATTTCCTAGATATTATTCATCTGCTCTACAGTAAAACTTCTGTTATCACCAATTGAAGTCTTCAAATATTTTCCAGTTGTCAACTCACAGGCCTTCTAGCATATCAAAATTTAATTTGTTTGGGGTTGGTGTGGTGGGTTGACCCTGGCTGGGGGCCAGATACCCACCAGAGCCGCTCTATCACTTCCCTCGTTCACTAGACAGGGGAGAAAAAGTATAACAAAAAGCTTTGTGGGTCGAGATAAGGTCAGGGAGAGATCACTCACTTATTATCGTCACGAGCAAAACAGACTGAACTTAGAGAGGAAATTCATCTAATTTATTCCCAAACAGAACAGAGTAGAGGAATGAGAAATAAAACCAAATCTTAAAACCCCCCCCCCCACCCCTCCCATCTTCCTGGGCTCAACTTCGCTCCCGGCTTCAAAACTCTTCCCCGCTCAGCANACATCCTGCCTCACCATGGTCTTCTCCAGGGGCTGCCGGGGAATCTCTGCTCCGGTGCCTGGAGCACCTCCTGCCCCTCCTTCTGCACTGACCTTGGTGTCTGCGGAGTTTCTTACATCTTCTCACTCCTCTCTGGCTGCAAAAACTCAACTGTTTTTTTCTTTCCTTCTTAAATATGTTATCACAGAGGTGCTGACCGGCTTGGCCTTGGCCAGTGGTGGGTCCACCTTGGAGCCGGCTGGCATTGGCTCTGTGAGACACAGAGGAAGCTTCTAGCAGCTTCTCACAGAAGCCACCCCTGTAGCCCCCCCAGCTACCGAAACCCTGCCATGCAAACCCAACACAGTTGGGAAAAAAACCAAAAGGTTTTCTTTGGATATTAATGGACTTTTTTGCATAGGTAATTTCAACCACTGCTGCTATTTCATACTTCCAGCAGTTGACAGTATATGACTTTCAGTGCTAGTGATGATCAGGATGATGTTACTCTTTTTCCTTTTTATTTCTTTGTTTGATAACTTAATCAGGCACCACTATTTAAGAAGGGATCTCCCACAGATTTATCTCTCTGCACAAATTTTGTAGAATGTACAGATGGTGCTGTTAATCTAGCAAGAGGGAATAAGGGAGAAGGGATTTTTTTCCTCTGTTTTCTGGCCTAAATAAAAACACAACTTTTCCCCTTCAAACACAATTGAAGGGGAAAAGAACCCCAAAACCCTTCTGGGCTTATATTTAATTAATCTTAGATGGACTTTATACAACTTTTTATACTATATTTTAAAAATTTCATAGTTTATGTGATCACAGCTGAACATATTGCTACTTAATGGGAGAGATTCAAGATGATTGAAAGGAACAAGTTAAGGTATTATTTACTATTAGCTAATATGCTTTTAACAGAGATAGAAATGAAGGTATAGTATTAGAGTTCCGTGTAAAAGTTCTAAATTTCCAGTTCAGTGCATGGGAATGTGTGGATACAATCCACACTGGCTGAAATATACATCAGAGTTGTAGTTTTAAGCATCTGAAGCCTATCTTTGTTAAAGTTTACACATACTGCAAACTGCAGCAGAGATAAATTCTGCAGACAAACTTATGTTGGAGAAGTATGCAAGGGTTTTCCATCTGGTCCATTTCAGAAATGAGTAATTTCAGACATATCACCAGATTTGGTTATTCCTGTTTCAAAATCCTTTTGAATGGCCAGACATTGATGAAATGCGGAATTTATATGGGAAAAACAGTGATGGAGAGACAGATTGCATCAAAATAAACATTTTAAAATCATGAAGGTATTCAATTGTCCAAATTCATTTATTTAATCAGATTCTGGAAATTTGCCCATTCAGAACAGATAAAATCTTACAGTTTTTTTGCAAGACAGGAGGAGTAATATTATGCATCTATGTTTTCACATGCACTCCCTTTTTCTGATGGAATCCTTTTGAAGCAATATGCTATCAAACCTTAGTATTTGCTTTAGAAAGTCCATAGAAAAAAAGCAATTCATGATAGAGCTATTATTTTATGATACTTCCTGTACTGTCTGAAGTGATAATGTGATTCAATTTCAAAGCATATTATACATGAGCTGGTGATTGCAGAAAATGTAATTTCTTTTTGATTCGTGAACATAAAAGTATGCATTTTTCTTATAGCCTCTCACACTCTTCTTTATAGATGTGATAATTTTACTAAATTTTAGTTAACAATGCTTGGTTGGATATGGCCTTCCATTTTTGAAATAACTTGGAAACATGCACTATTATGGGTAGGCAATCCTCAAAGTGAACACTGGTGTGTTATGTCAGTGAGGTACCTCAGGGGATGTATCACCTACACTCTTACTGAAGTACATTAACACAAGTCAAACTTGTCAAGGATTATTACCACTGAACATATTACTACTTACTGGGAGAGAGTCCAAGATGATGAAAACTATAATGAGCATATTATTTGTTAATAGCTGACATGTTTTTAAATGAAAAAAAAAAAGAAAAAAATAAGATGAGCCATTAAAGAAAGTACTATTTTAAAGTCACTGATTTAAAGTTGGGACATGGGCATTTATATCTATATTATGTCCATGTACAAACTGCTACAAATATACGAAAAAAATGGCACCTGTAAGCTTTTATCTTGTAAGCCTTTCCTTCTGAAGACACTTTCAGGCATAGGATCTCACTGAAGTCCAAGATAGTTGACATCTCACGGTGGAGACTAACAACAGGTTCCCATAAATGTAAATCCATGTCCCCAAATTTAGCTTCATATTCTTTACATAACTTTTAAAACATAATTATGAGTGATTTTAGTGATTTCTGAGGGATACAAGATCTAAAAGTTAGTAATAGATATTTGAATTATTTAATTATTTGAATATGAGTGAATGACATAATAAAATGGCTTATTAATGTCAGTTGTGTGAGTGGGCAACCTTCTCTTTGAACTCTAAGAATATCGGATCGAACCTTAGGTGGAAATATATTAAAAATAACAGAAACATACATCGTATTTAAAATCCATGTTTTATTGCTCTGTGTGCTATGTATAATATCTATAGCACAAACTGAAGGAAGATTTTAGGAGAAACTCATTGTTCTGCTCTTAAAATATTTACGTGGCAGTGCATCAATGGAGCATGCCTTCAAAATCCAGATGATTCACAAAAGCTGAAAACCCCAGCAGGGCTGGTTGATCTCACTGACAGCGAAATGTGCTTTTTGCATCTTGCTCTTAGAAATAAATCTTCAAGCACTGTAAGTGTTTAGAGATGATGAAAAATATCTTGGCATAGCATCAGTACTCTACCTTCAGTCTCTTCTTTGCATCCTGAGCTGTGGTCTCCTTGGCTTCCTTTCTTCCCTTCAGCTCCAGGGAGAGAGGGGTGCGTGCGCGGGCTCAGAGGCTGCTGTGGGGTGTGCAGGTGGTGGGAGCTGCCGGGCAGCTGGCAGGGGCCACGCCAAAAAGGGGACACCCAAGTTCATTGCAGCCTTCCTTTCCCTCACTGTGAATGCTTTTTGCCCTGTCCAGCCGCCAGTTTTGAGAAACACTCAGAAATGTAGCAATATTGTAAATTTTGCAATGTGTTTGTCACAGCTGCTTTGAAATTGGGCTCAAGCAGTACTGTGGAGAGAAGACCACCAGGGGCTGAATAAATGGCTCAGTTGCAGGAGCCTGTTCTCACAATATGAAATTAAAGAGTAGAAAATCATGGCGTTTCAGCTCAGATGTATTCCTAAATATGAAATTCAGAGGCTACAAGGAGCCTCTTTCCACTCCTGAATAAAGGGGAAAACTTACACAAGCTGTTCTGGTTTCAGCTGAGAGGGTTAATTTTCTTCATAGTAGCTAGTATGGGGCTGTGTTTTGGATTTGTGCTGGAGACAGCGTGGATAATACAGAGATGTTTTTGTTATATGGACCTATTGCTGAGCAGTGCTTACACAGAGCCAAGGCCTTTGCTGCTTCGTGCACTGCCCTGCCAGCGGGATGGCTGGGGGTGCACAAGGAGTTGGGAGGGGACACAGACAGGACAGGTGACCCAACCTGACCAAAGGGATATTCCATACCATATGACCTCATGCTCAGCTTATAAGGGGCGGGGAGAAGTGGAAGGACTGGGGGTGGTGGCCTTCAGACTGATGGCGTTTGTCTTCCCAAGTCACCATTATGTGTGATGGAGCCCTGCTTTCCTGGAGATGGCTGAACACCTGCTGAGCCCTGCTTTCCTGGAGATGGCTGAATACCTGCCTGCCCATGGGAAGTGGTGAATGAATTCCTTGCTTTGCTTTTCTTGCCTGTGTGGCTTTTGCTTTACCTATTAAACTGTATTTATCTCAACCCACGAGTTTTCTCACTTTAACGTTTCCAGTTCTCTCCCCCATCCCAATGGGGGGAGGGAGTGAGCGAGCGGCTCCGTGGTGCTCAGCTGCCAGCTGGGGTAAAACCACGACACAAGCCAAGAGTCAGAAGCACATAGTTATGGAGGTGTAAAAGCTGGAGATCCCTTACGAAAGAGTTATCCTCCAACAAGAGGCAGGAATCTGTGCAACAGAGAAAATTTCCATGCAGAGTTTGATGAATGAAGTGTGACAGTGAGCTGATTTTTTTTCCCTTTCTAGTGCATTTTTGATTGGGTACGTGTGCATAGGCTGCTTTGTAAATGGTGGTAAAAGTACTTGCTTGAGTAAAGGGGTACGAGCTGCCCTATGGAAGAGACTGAATCAGGCATCATTACACATGGCTTGTCCGAAGTGACTTCAGAGACCCTTTGCTCACCGCCTGTCACAACAGCGCTTTGCTCAGTACTCTGGAAGAACTTGTCTCATGGTTATGCACCAATCCGATGACCTCATCATCACTGAAATGAAAACGGTGTCCCTTTTTTACTGCAGACAACCTCAACTGGAGATTGCTGGAATTGCAGTCCTCATGCTTAGTGAGGCATCCTTCAGCTCTTCATTTTAGATATAGTGAAAATAATCATAGCTTAAAACGTGGCAGACGTTTATAATCCCTACCTACCAATTAAAACAGCTGTTGCATTAGTTCTGCTTACAGACTTTTTAAACAAAAAGCAAGCAAACAAATGCTGCCTTTGCTTTACCAGCTGAGGTTTCTTTGCAAACATCAGAACTCAGAAAACCCAGTTGTCTTGCTTAAACTGCCAAATCTACACGTGCTTTATATTTTGTTAAAATTCTGGTATAGGTAGTCTCTTTTGAGAATTTCCTAAGTTATATTCCCAGGTGAAATTTTGTATTTCTGTTGCCAGAAGAACTGTGGAAAGGATGGAGTCAGCTGCCTCTGATTAAAATAGAATAGGTAATTAAAAAAACAGTCCGTCAACAAGTTGGTAGCTAACCCCATTAGTCAGCATTTGCATGGATGCGTCGTTGTCATGTGTCTTTGCTGGAAGATGGAAGTGGTGCTGCTAGAGGTACATCCACTCTTCCAACAGTGATGCACTGAGGGTGGAAATCAAATGGGGATAAATAGTGTGCCCAGGAAGGAAAATCATATTGGATTTGTCTCAAATAAGAATTTCTGATTCCTGGCTTTGTGTCATACAAAGAAGTGGCTTTGTGGAGGATTGACCTGTTTAGGAGAGAGCTATCTGAAGTTATGAGCGTGTTTTTAAACCTAAGTAGAATATCTGCTTCTGAAGACAGTGGGTGTATTGCTAATCCTGTGAGAAGTGCTGCACTATTGTGACTTACAGAAGCGTCCCCCTTAGTGACATTTTGGAAGATCTTTTGTTTAACCAATCGATGGGATAAAAAATTGCATTGAAGCAAGTGATGAGGAAAACAATTATAACTTCTTGAGGGGAAATAATTAAAACTGTTTCTAGGGGGAAAGTGCATACTATGTACAAATATTTGACAGTTAAGTTGGACGTATATTTTGTACAGTTCAGAATTAATTGCCTTTAGCAGTACATGCTGCAGGACAAGCTGACAGTTATTCGAACAAAAAGACCTGCACGAATCATTGAAGGTAAGAGAGGAGCCAGGGCTGCACCTTCCGCTGTCTTGCTGTAGCTCCTCATTTGCAGGTTGCTGTAGTGCAGAAGAGATTGCTGCTAAGTTGTTACACTGTTACAGGCTGCAAAAGTATTTTTCATGCCTTATAAAACAGGATTTACCGAATGTAAAAGATTGAGCAGGAGCAGAATGTTTCTAGTATACCTCTAAAAGCTTCCTGAAGTATTTGTGAGACTATCTTAAAAGGTATTAAATACAGGGAACAAAGTTTTACCAGAATCAGTTTGAATGGGCTAGGAAGCAAGTACAAATTTGCTAGAGAATTTGACTATCTTAACAGAAATACTAAACTTTTCAACTCCTATCTTTCTAGCAAATGCTCCAGTCAAATACTGACTCAAATTTTTATATATATATCTTTCTTTGAAGAAAAGAATTTTTCTTTGAAGAAAGAAAGTTCAATTTATAATCTTATAATATAAGATTATAATCTTATAACATTATCTCTCCTGAATAAGTAGATTTGCTCTGATTATATTTATTGTCTACTTCTATGCTTTGGAAAGATGGTATTATAATTTATAAATTAATTATTGATTTTAGAAATACAGGATTCATTCTCGGCGAGGTGTAAAATACCTTGAACAAATGTCACGTGGTACTTCGTTAAGCTCTTAAGTGGAGAAAAATGCTAAAATAGCCTTGTTAACTGAGGATCGTATCTAAATAACAAAATCCAAGCCTTATGATGTATAAAAATACTCATAAAAATACAAACAAAAAAGTTAAAAAACATGAG
This sequence comes from Aramus guarauna, assembly GCA_013400195.1. Lineage (NCBI taxonomy): Eukaryota > Metazoa > Chordata > Aves > Gruiformes > Aramidae > Aramus > Aramus guarauna. The sequence continues at coordinate 259,084 of VXBL01008498.1, read as the reverse complement.
CAAGGGAAAAGCCAAGCTGTTTTTGAACTGTCCCCTCTGGGCCCGATATGTAATTTGATTATTTTTTTGATGGAAAAAAGATATGAGCATATCTTTAATGTCATTTGTAATTCAGTTTCACACAGTTCAGACAGAATAATATAACAGGTTCAAGTCTACCAGATCAAAAGCTGGGGTACCACCCAAATGGCTGTTAATGGGAACAACCCCTTCTGTAAAGACTGAAAAGTAAATGCAGAGCTCTTGTGTCTGTAAACACACAATTTCTCATAATTTCTTCATCATAATGGCACAGGTAGGAGGTCTTTTGCAAAATCTGTGCCCAGATCCATTTTTTTTCTCAACGCTGAGGTAATGTATGACTTGAATGCTCCATTTATCTAAATAGTTCACACCAGCTGAAAATATCCGATGTGCTGCTGTAAATTAGGGTACTGCCGAGCAGTCAGTCCTTGTCTAGACCAGTAGTGCAACCTCTACAGCACTCCAGCGAGATAAATACAGAGCTGGTGTCCTGTTATCTTCTTCAGGAAAACCAAATTTATTCTTCTTCCCCAGAGAGTTGGTAGTGATTGGAGGGATTGACTGGGAGGAGATGCTTACAGCTTTGAGTTGTCATAGGGAATGCTCTCTGTCTCCTGCAGCTTTTGTTGTACTTGAAGGGGCAAATACACTTTTCAAATGGTTAACCAAGGTCGCAGGTTCTTCAGGAAATAAACATGGGTTTCGTCAACATTTATACCTCCATGTGTACTTGCAATGCTGTGTAAGCAAATAGTTACCTGAGATCAAGGACTGAGTAGTAAATCTGGTGACAGACTTCCCCTTCCTCCACACAGAGTAACAGAAATTGCAGCCTGTCATGTCCTTTCAAATAATTTTACAGCGTGCTGTTTCAGTCAACATTTGGCTACAGACATCTTGTTAAAATAAAGCAATAAAGCATAGCAATCATGTAACAAGAAAGCTTGATTAAAAAAAAAACCAAACAGGGTTTGGATAGCTGAGGCGCACAATGATTGAGTTCTAAGGCAAGAGTTTTTTTAGGCTGATGCTTCAAATTCACCACAATCCCCATCTGGAATTTATTCCTTTACTAAGTACTCTGTTTTCCATCACTCTCTTACCACAAACCCTGGTAATACAAAGAGAGGAAAAAAGGCAGGAAAAAATAGATTGCTTTTCGGTGGAAATCTACACATCATTTTCATGCAAATGTACCTTCTCTGGGCATATTTGATGAGTTATTTTGCTCACAAAAGATTTTTCCGTTAATTGTTGTATCTGCCACTTATAAAATCTGTTTGCTAAATTACAAAGTCAGCCTTTGCTGCGAGTGTACTGCCAGCCACTTCTTTCACAAAAGATCTTTAGTCTAATTGTTTTATCTGCTGCTTCCTAAATCTGCTTGCTAAATTATACCTTTCACTGAACTTACACCAGAACCTTCTCAGGAAGCCATTAGTAGTTCCTGACATACAGAACAGCTTATACATCTCAGATGGCGTGAGAGGGTCTGAAAGATGGGTGTACAATGTATCAGCCAGAAAGACTGCAGTAGAACCACACTGTGGGGTTTTATATGGGAAATATTGTAATTGGTCAAATATTGATTTAAAGAAATGTGCTTGATGTTCTTTAAGAATGATAGGACTTGACGTGAAATTTCTGCCAGGACAGGTTCTGGCACCTTTGCTTACACCCACCGTGTCTCATTGCTGTTACTGCTGTCTGGACTGTGATCCTATCTGAAAAATACAGCTCTGCAAGGGTATGGCTGGGCAATGTGTCGCTCAAGGATTCATCTTTGGTTGTATGCTGAAAAACAAAACTAAAGGCTCAGACTATGAGGAAGTATTTAGTGGGCCCGTTTTAAAAGCTATAGTGCTATCACAGGTCTTCTTTTACGCCATGGGCTGCAGACCCGAGCTGCTGTTGGGAGAAGAAGAACTCAGTTGTTCTCTGTCCCACAAGGTCCGGCCTCATCACAGAGCGCAGGCTGTGCCACGTGTTCGCACCGTCCAGCTTATCCTTAGGGAATACTTGGTAAATATCTCCCGTAAGTGTGGGGTTTTATCTTCCCTCATTTTCTAAGCTGAATCCACTTGTAGCAAATAATAACTCTTGGTAGCTCAAACTAAAGAGCTCCTTCCCTGTCTGCACATCTCCCTTCATTTAGATCCTTGCACTGAAGTTGCACTGTCCATTGAATTTTGGTTTTGGAATAGACTTTCCAGGATTTGAAAAGACAAATTGTTAGATCATCATTGATGCAATAATGCTAATAAAACGCTACAGAGGGCAGGTTTCAGAAGTGCATTTTGCAAATGAACACTAAGCTGGCACGTCTGTTGCTTCCAGGGGGCAGCTTTAATGCAGCAATGAAGAAAATATTTATATGTGTGTGTATGTGTATAGATAGATGAAGGTGGCAGCACATTAATACCAGACAGTATTTAGCTTCTCAGGCCAGCTCAAATAACCATTAAATCCTTTTTTGTTTGTTTTTGTTTGTTTGTTTGGTGAGTTTTTTGTTTGTTTTTGTTGTTGTTGTTGTTTTTTGTTTCAATGGGAAATGGAACATATAATTCATGTAGCACTATAAAATACACACATACGTTGAGGAGGAAGAGAGAGATGAATCATAGAAGCACAGGGGGGAGAATATAGTGCTGATGTTCACAGTGAAATAATTTTTTTTTTGTTTGTCCACAAATTATTCATTGTGGACATGTCTTAAGCTTTCATCTCAATGTATGGGATTCAGTTTCCAAATCTAGACTACAAAATATCTGTTTCTAAAGCGTTTCAGTTCTTCTGGAGAACTTGTACTGGAATAAATAATTACTTGGGGAAGAAAAACAGTTGCTATTTATTTAGCCTAATTGTACATGGAAAGGGCACAAATACTGGAGTACTTAAATAGCAAGGATTATGGCAATGTTGGACCAACAGAATATTAATTTTTTCAGGTATGTCTAAAAATGCATTTCATCCTATATGAATATTATTGTTTAAATCCACACTTAATTAAAAAAAAAAAGTATCAACTGCCACACACACAGACTATCAACTACCCTGACTACTTAGAGCACTAATTTCATCTCAGACTAAGTTGTCTGTATCTCTTTAGTGACTTTTCTTTGTTTATTCCTATTTTGCAGTTTTTTATTCTAGGTGTTACCTATGTTGTATTTATTTTAAGGAGTGTTCTTTTTTCAATCTTGTTCTCAAGAGTGTGAGAACTCTTGTGAACGTTCATTGTATGCAGATTTTGCCATTGCTGCTTCTGACCCCACTTAAGGTTCATCTCTGGGATTTCACAGTTATTTTTCCACATCCCATGAAGGCAGGGAGTATCCTTCTTGTCCTTTCTAAATTCATGTTGTCCTCATTCAAGATTTAGCATTATGAGGTAAGGAGAGAGGCCCAGTTTCTGGAGTTGTGGCCCTGTTGACAATAAAGAAATCCTTACAAAAAATACTTTTGGAGCTAAGTTTTCAACCAAAGCTACAATAAAGTAAAAGAAAGTTATATTAAATAATTTTAAAGAGCAGAGTATGTATGATTTATCACAGAATAATCCCGTGTTTAGGATTAGGGTTTTCCCAAGATAGCTGAGGTGAGGTATTTGTAGGAAGGAACTAAAATAACCCATCTTGCAAGTTAACAATTAAAAGATCCTGGTATTTGCTTCTTTTATCTTCTGTAATTTATGGCTAACAAAGCAGGTGTGTTTTTTAGACCAGGGGAAATACAGGAGGAAGAACTAAATATATCTGTTTGTTTCTTGAGTAGCTCTGCGGTACCAAAAAGACAGTGTATGTAATACAGGACTTAAAGAGATCTTGGATCCTGTGCTTTATTTGTTTTACTGGTAGTATACCGGTTGGGGTTCCCTTGTACCACGCGTTATAAAAGTGAAGAACAGAAATAATTCTGAGTGATGTGACAAATGTGATATACTTTTATCTTAACTTTTTGAGTCATGCTAATGTCCTGCAAACTCTGTGGTAATAAAATATTGTTCTTTTGAAGAAAGAAGGTACTAGATATTGGTTTAAATGTTTATTAAGTAATGCATGAAATTAAATTTCATGCTAAAAGATTTTAATTTTTCAGTATCAGTAGACCACAAGCATGAACACTTTAAACACAAAACACATTACTGAGACTAAACAAAAGTTGAAATAAGATGAAAGGAAGGAAACCTATTATTTGCTCATGTCTCAAAAGATTTTTTTTTATGGAATTTAACATTTGTGTAAAGCAGCCACAAAACAAAATACATGTTGTTTGTTAAGCAGGCTTTTTACACGCAGGTCTGCTAGTGTGGTTCACTTTTCACTTGTAGTGATCCGCCTTGCAATCTTTTGCCAGCTGTGCCACAGCGAACAGAGACTGAGGATAGGGTGAAAAACCATTGATAGGGACTAGACTGAAGTGACCAATTAATAATAACATTTGTTGTCTCTTTCTTCTTTCTAGTCACCTCCCTTGACATCTTTTTAAAGCCTGATATTATTGTCTTGCCTCAATATGAACATAAAACCCTATAGATGGATCCCGGTTTGGTTTCTGCTTTCCTCCCCTCCAGAGCACTTAGCACGACATTCACTCCCAGGAACAGCTATCCGATAAACACTTGTGCCTGACAGAGTACCGAATCACCAACTCGACAGTTTTTATTATTACGGACGCAACAATGTCAGTGATTTCCCTTTCCTGCCAGAAGAGCATCGCTGCTGCAACCGCGAGGCGAGAGGAAGGGCTCTGGCAGCCGGCAAGTGCTATTAGTGCTGATGGCTTTCGGCCCCTGCGGAAGGGGGCTCTTGTGCCATTCTAAAAAGGGAGGCAGCGTGAAAGCATTATGCTACCTTTATCAGGCCAGGGATCAATTAAGAATTGAAAATAATTTTATTTATTTGTATGTTTTCCTTCATAGACGTAAGCTTGGCTTTATGGTTTATGTATATTTTGCTGTGATATTAAAAGCGACTGCAAAAACATAGTGAAATTTATGCGCAGTTTCTTCCGGGTGGTTTTATTTAATCATCCTTCCAATTACTACTTACATAAATAATTCAAACATTGTGAGTGGAGGAAAAAGGTGAGATTGTGTGATGTATATATTTTCAATACACTGTAAAAAGGGACTGTTATTATCCTATACAGTGGTTTCAATTAAATATGCAGCAATTATGTTCTATGTTATAGCTGCTTTTAAACTTTACTCTGGTGAGATAAGAACACACAGCAGTTAAAACCCTCCTTGGTGCTGGAAGTTGCTCTTAGCTTTGAGTCTGTGATCTGACCTTGGACAGGTTGCTATTGTGTGTAAAAGGGTGCTTCACTGTCTAAATAAAAGCATGCAGCTCTCAAAATCTGAGCATAGCTTTTACCTGTAAGATCAGCAATATTTTGTCTCTGACCTTCCCATTTGTGAATATTCTTGTGTCTTGTCCATGGCTGAGTAACCGTGTAGTAAAGTGGTCTACTTTATATTTAAATTATATTAAAAGCTGCAAATTGTGACCAGAAATAAATCTACTACCTTATGCTTGGAAAAAACAATCTGATATTTATGTGCTCAGTACACCTAATGTAAGTCAGTATACCTTCTCTGCAGTGGTATTACTCTAATTCAAAAAGGTAGCTGGAGAGTAAGAAGAGGATTTTCCCTTTGGATCATTTCCTAGCGGTTTCAACACTCAGTTAGGATGTAACTCACTTTCATTTTCTATTTATCCATTTCCCACTTTCAAGGAAGGAGGTCTTTGTTCTAGAGGCTGTTTATGTATTTTATTTATTGTAAAGTACATACAAATTTTTCAGAATGGGCACTGAAATACAGACTCTCCTCCCAGAGATACAGAATCAGGTTCTCTTTCTTTTCTTCAGTGGCCTTGGTCTCTGATTCTCCTCTTTTGCTAAATTTTGCAAGTTCAGGAGGAAAGCTGGAGAAGGCTCTCGTCCCAGAACAGCCGCCTGATGGAAAACCAGGGCAGTGTCCTGCTTGTGAGGAGATGAGGGCTGAAACCCAGAGGGAGGAGCGGAGCCTGGATTTCCCAGCGTTGGCACAAGTGCTGTGATCACCAGGTTAGCTCGCTCCCTCCTCCACAACTGTTCTCATCCTGTTGCCTCTCTTCTGTCAAGTGCCTTAAAAGAAAAATTAAAGTTTGTCACTAATGATTCTTTGTAACTTAGCTTAGTTAAGCTTTTACTCTGTATATCAGCTGAGTCCTTAACTAGTGAAGGCTGTGGATGCCTTGCTCGAGTTGAAACGTTGGTTGTATGAAGGTAGTCTGCAAAATGGAGTGAATAATCTCCTTATCTCACAAAGTCAAGGACAAATGCATCAAAAGGTGTGATACATTCACTTAGCATCATAGGAAGGATGTATTATTATTTAAGACCAGGTGGACTTTTTGGAATAAATGCTGTTGTACTTATTTGTGTTTTGTTTTGACTTTGGGGGTTCAGCACTTGGATTCAATAGTGTGCAGTATTTATCAGGGAGTGTAGTGACGGGACAAGAGGTAATGGCTTTAAACTAAAAGAGGGTAGATTTAGATTAGATATGTGGAAGAAATTCTTCACTGTGAGGGTGGTGAGGCACTGGAACAGGTTGCCCAGAGAGACTGTGGATGCCCCATCCCTGGCAGTGTTCAAGGCCAGGCTGGATGGGCCTTTGGGCAGCCTGGTCTAGTGGAGGGTGTCCCTGCCCATGGCAGGGGGGTTGGAAATTTGAGGTCCCTTCCAACCCAAACCATTCTATGATTTAGTAAACCTGTAGCATCACACTTAAACTTGAAATGGAGAAAGAAAATGAGATTATCTGCTTTTGTCTTAAGAAAACTAAACTAAAGATTTTTGTACTGTTTAGCACTTGTGATTTCACCCCACGTTCCACAAGATTTGCTATTTTTCTGGAAACACTGGCTCATAGAATCCTAGTTGCATCAGCTATATAAAAATATATATAAAATGAAAAAAAAAAAGAATTACTATGTAAAAAAGCATTTGCACAAAGGCCTTCAGTTATATCTCCTAGAATGTAGTGGTTGCATAGTAATTATCGGGGACAGACACTTGGGAAGCATTCTTTAATCAAAGAATTTTGATTAGTCTAATCACTCCTCTACAATGACTATTCAAATGTTAATTCTGGTGGTGTTTTTTAATTTGAAACCATAGGTTTCCTTATTAAGGAACACAAAAAAAGTTAGGGGTGTTAATAACACTGTTGTGGCTACAGCATGAAATCTACAAAACAAAAATGAGGGGAATAGAAAATAGCAAAACACTTCCAGAATAAAACCACTATTTCAGACATTTGGCCAAAGACAAAATATGTTTTCCATTGCTAGCAGATGCTTAAACAAAGCTGTTCATGGTTTGATTTTCTATTCTAGGAGAAATGAATCTTTTCATAGACTAATCACTTACAGTTGTTTTTGGGGAAAAAGCATTTTCTGTGTGCAGCCATTCCAATTTAAGATGCTTTTAATAGAAAACTGTGTCAGCAAAATTATTTTTCTTAATGATTTTTCTATCATATTTCTGCTTGAATTACTGTTGATTAGGCAAGTGTGAACTTACAGCTTAATACTTGGAAGTATTTGTATAGGCATAGACGTGCATTCAGGGTTCATAGTGTAAGGCCTTAAGGACTGTTAAAACGTACTCTTGCACCAGCAAAGAGCTGCTTTCCTTTTTTGTAGGACTCCTTTCAAGAGCAGAGACTCCCAGCCTCAGGGTTTTTCTTCCACATTTGAGATTTAGAGGCTGGGGTTTTCCTCAGACATACTGTCACCGAAAGCAAGTAAAACTGAAGGATCTTAGTATCTCTGAAACACAGGCAATTTCACCATTCTCTCAGCATAAAAAAAAGAGAACAGTATAGGAACAGTACAGCATACTCCTACAGGATATGCCTGAATCAATTAATACCAGTTAAGCTTCCCAGTGTCATCAGTCTGGAAGCAATCTTGTTCTTATGCTAGGCTGTATTTGCAGATTTGCTTCACTTATTAAGTAGGGGAAGGATATTTGTATGCACAAGTTTGCAGGATCAGGGTTTGCATGACAAATTTTCACAATGTAGTTATGACAGATGCTATTACAATATTCAACAAAACCAAGTAATGTTGATATATGGAAATTATTCATAGAAGAGATGAAACAAATGAGTCATATCTGGCATTTGATATCAGTTTAATTTCATATTTGACTTCTGTTTTAATCAAAAGTTAAAATATTTTTTGAATATGTGACATGTAACATGTAATTTTAAAAAAAGGTTGAAGCGTCGTATTTGGACTTAATGCTACATCAATTCGTTGTGCATAATGCCTTACCATAGCAAGGCATTCACATATTCCATACTCTGTGACTCATACATAGGGGTCACCTGAGTTATAGTCTCCACAAGTACAAGTATCTCCCATGATACAGTGACGCAGTCAGCCAAAGAGGCCCATGGTGAGGTGATTTAATAGTCCAGTCGGTACAGAACATGGGGGCACATGAGGTATGGCCATGGCTTGGATTAATGTTGGGCTGACCTAAATGAAACATGTGGTTTTGATTTATTTCAAACGGAAGAATATCCTCAACGAAAAATAGTGAATTTTAGTTGAGAAACATTCTCCACTGGTGAGGGTTGCAGGGCTGGCAGCATTTCTCTTCTCTTTTCCTGTATTTTCTGAGCATGCTTAGCTTAGATGTTGTCTTTCTGCCTTTTCAGGCCTGGAAGTGGAATCTTGCCACTCTTTTTCTCATTTCTTGCCAATTTGTAACAATTGGCTCCCATTGTTAAAATGCTTTTTTTCTCATATATTATTAATTATATTTTGATACCTTGCTATTTTGATTTGATACCTAAATATCTTCCAGATATTTAAGCACCTAAATAATAAAAATATTCTTTTTTTTTTTTCCCCAAAGAGAATGAGCTTCTGTAAATCCCTGAATTCACTGAATCTTTGAATATTTTGTGATCTTAGTTGTCTACATATTTATAAGATTTTAGACATTCTTTTCCATATGGGGTTTTCTTTGTGGATTAATAGAGCTATATCTTCTATTACTTTTAAATTATTACTCTTCAAGGTTTGTGTGGCGGACAGGGTTTGGGGCTTTGGGGGATTTTGTGGAGGTTTTTTAGTCAGAATTTTTTTTTCAGTAAGTTGTAAGACAAGTAGAATAAAATTTTGATACTATTTCAAGTCAGAATTTTTACTAGAGATATATATACATGCACTTGTTTTTACTTACAAGAGCAGATCCAGAGATAAATAGTTATACTTTCACTGTCCAAGTGACTGAAATGCAAACCAGTTTAGAGTTAATATTTTACAAAACATTCTGTAGTTTCAGGTGTCATCAACATTTTGTCTCCTCCCAGAAATACAAAGACCAATGACTGAGTCTTATCCTCTTCGCTACCCATTGCTGCATTTTTATTTTTCAGGACAATTACAGAAAGTCATTACTTCTTTATTTTTACAGACTTTGCTCTGATGTATTTTTCATGCCTTCTGGTTCTTAGAAATCACAAATAAGATATTAGATGGCAAAATCTGACAGTGAGTACGTGACACAATTATATCAGACAAAATGAATAAGAGATCTGTAAGCTAGATATAGAGGTAGTCCCGGTATAGAAATGCAGGCAGCTCTCATTATCCATGGGTAGCTTATCTGGGTTGCAAATTACCAGAGCTGTGGGTGCTGAGACAGAGAGGTGGTTCCATGGAGACCTTCGAGTGAGGCAGGATTTATTAATGCAACTGCAGGACCATGCAGGCATAATTACATTTCTTCCAAGGGCTACTCAGTAATACAACCACTCTTTAAGCAGCACCACAAGCTGATAAGCTCTGAGCTCATTTCCAGCTTTTCCTCTGACTAACATCATCCAAACACTATATAAACTTACTTTCTATAGTGCGAATTGTTAATGACAATGTTAGAACAAAAACATTCTCATGTTAAAGATAATATGAGAATGAAAAATCCTCTCAAGTACTTTATTTGGGCATTTTTTATCATCTCTGGCTCAATAGTAGGCCTGCTAGGGTGGGATTCATTACATAAATACCTAAGCCTAAGCTGGTAACTGTGAATGTCTTTTTAGTATCAATGAGGAGGAGTAGAAACCTCCGGTAGAAATATCAGACTAGCATATTGTCAACACCCACTCATCCGTGCAAACTAGCTGACTGCAGCCATGACTGCATAGGCAACTTGCACTAACAGGTATCGTGGCAAACAGTACTGCAGCCTGGAGATTTTTAAGACAGTATTGCGAAAATGAGGGCAATACTCTTCGAGTTGCTGCTTTGGCTCTGTCTGAAACTAAATGTAAGATGAAATTGTTTGAGTGGGTATCATAACTGGCATGCCTGCGGATCTCCTGCGAGCTATCACGTGGTGCCAAATCCTAGAGAACTGGAACTAGTTCAGGTAGTATTAGGACTTGTACCCTGAGAGTGCTTTCCATGTGTGTGCTCACCATGAACATAGCTGATTCTCCGTGCTCCAGTGGAGCAAGTCTCAAAATGAAAGAGTCTGCAGTAAAATGCAGCTAAATGGATTCCCCCAAATACTATTGTAAGTAGTCACAGCCCTTACATTTTGTATCCATAGGTTTTGCGTAATCAGTGGTAGGGTTTTTTTCCAGCTGTGTGGCTTATGATGCATGCAAGTAAGCTAAAAAGTTTCAACAGTACAAAAGTATCCACTATGCTGAACTCAGCAGTTCTTTTGCAGAAGAGAGGCTGAGAGAATCAAGAAGCCTCATGCAAAAAGCAGTGAATGACAGGACCAATACTGAAATGTATTGGATTACTGTTTTCTTGCAAGTGAGGTTAAAAAGAGGAACAAACAGAAATCAATTTTCCTCAGTTCTTCTCATACAGAAGTATATTCTTACTGAAGAAATGTGTAACAGTCTCAAATTTAAGAGAAAGATTGGGAGGATCTGACCAGAATAAATACTACCCAGCAGAACTGAATTCCACGCTGGAGCAGTTGCCAGTAGAGCAAGCAGACGAAGTGTTTATAGACCGCATCTAAAAGTTACTGATGTGGAAATGTCACCGTGGACAAGATAAGGAACAAATTGGTTTGTAGAAATAGCGGTCTAATTCTGGTTTCATTTCTACTGGTGTAAATTTTGGCTGGGTTGTTGAAGTTAGCTGAGTTACACCAGGGTAAGTATTTAATTTAAGGTGTTCAGTCAGGTGTTTTGCTCCTTTTAATGTTGCTACGCTTTCAGGCTTACGCCAAAGTTAATCAAGGGACCTTTGTGGAATCAGAATCAGATCTACTGTATTAAATAACTGCTGGGAACTTGTTTATGGAAATTAATTTCAAATATTATGCAGAAAAAAACATAAGGGGTACATATTAATTGTGACTCGTGCGTGAAGATTTGGCTGAATAACTCCCATTAACAATAATAATAGTTGCAGAATTAATTTTCTCCTAGGTCCTGCTAAAAATGCACCCAAGGACATTTTCTGCACCTTCAGATTCAGATCCTCTTTATATTAGCAAATAAAAACCTCATTGTGCAATCATTGCTGGAAGAGTCTATCCTGAATAGCTATCTATTTAAAAATTATTAAATTGTAGCTACATTGGCAAGTTTTGGTTTATTGCTTAATTATTTTCAAATCTCCATTTGATTTTAATTGCAATAGCTGAAAAGAGTTTATGGGACTTACGTGGGCTAAGTGGTAAAAATATTTACACTTGTAAATATCAAATAGATATTTCTTTATTATTAAACAATTTGAGCAAAAGACTGGAAGAAGAAGAGAGGAAATTTTCCAAAATTATATTAAAGTTAAAATTACTTTTATGCAGAGGACATCTATAGACCAGGTTCTTGAACCACTTTGATTACAAGTGTGCTGGTTTTGACTGGGATAGAGTTGATTTTCTTCATAGTAGCTAGTATGGGGCTGTGTTTTGGATTTGTGCTGAAAACAGTGTTGATAATACAGAGGTGATTTCGTTCCTGCTGAGCAGTGCTTACACAGAGCCAAGGCCTTTGCTGCTCCTCACCCCACCCCACCAGCGAGTAGGCTGGGGGTGCACAAGGAGCTGGGAGGGGACACAGCCGGGACAGCTGACCCCAACTGACCAAAGGGACATTCCATAGCATATGGCATCGTGCTCAGCATATAAAGCTGGAGGAAGAAAAAGGAAGAGGGGGGAAGTTGGGAGTGATGGTGTTTGTCTTCCCCAAGTAACCATTATACATGATGGAGCCCTGCTTTCCTGGAGATGGCTGAACACCTGCCTGCCCATGGGAAGCGGTGAATGAATTCCTTGTTCTGCTTTGCTTGCGTGTGCAGCTTTGGCTTTACTCATTAAACTGTGTTTATCTCAACCCACGAGTTTTCTCACTTTCACTCTTCTGATTCTCTCCCCATCCTGCTGTGGGGGAGTGAGCAAGCAGCTGCGTGGGGCTTAGGGGTTAAACCATGACAGCAATGTAAATGCGCTTAGCCTCAATGGCGTTCTCTTACACAGTATTAGACAGAAAACACCCCACTATCACTTGCTTTATTCTGCAATGTTTATTTCTGGAAAAGAATGGTATTTTTACCTTACTTCCGAGATGAGACTTCAGAGGTCTGTAAAACTGCTGTATTTTTTGTTCATTTAGGGTGCAGTCTATACCTAATTTTGGATCAGATGATAAAGTAGCCATTATTGTGGCAAAAGGATGTCCTGATTTCTTTTAAGTTTACCTCCATGAAACACTACACTTGTTAGGAGATCTCTTAAATTGTCCCCAAAGATGATCATACTATAGTAAAAAGGCAGAGCTGAAGGGGAAATTGTGTTTGCAAATTAGTGTGGTCAGCCTAGCCAAGCTAATCTGTAGCACAACAGCCCTTTTTTACAGAGCAGTAGGCACTGGGGTGTAGAATGGCTATTTGCCATTTTATGTCCATCAGCTAACACATTGATTGAAATTCAAAATTTAATCCTGGGTTCATGAAGACAAAAGGAATGCCTTCGTATCCTTTCTCTGGTGAGAGATAAACTGTTACTCCAGCATTGAACACTGTACATAAATGGAAAATATACCAATTTTTCACAGACCCCAGCGCGCTGACATTTCAAAAAATACAATCTTTAAGCATGAAAAGTGAAGAATTATTCATGAAATGGAAACGGATACTGTCATAATTTCAGTCTTCTGGGGTGAGTTTAATGGGCAGTAGTTTTCTAATTAATTTACAGCACATGATAAGTATTGTGGAATGGGAACTGTTTGTTGGAAGCATGACATGAAGTTGCAGCAGCTTCTTGTTGCATATTGGGATGAAAGTGAAAAAAATGTTTTAGGATTAGGGACATTTCACGATGAGGTTGGATCTCTGAGTGAAAATTTACCACTGACTTCATACATGAGCACACACACTTGCACACGCACAGTTACATTTGCCCTCCCATGAGGTTCTGATCTATGCTCAAAGGTAGCTCTCAAAAGCCACTTTAATTTTTCTCTTCTTTGATGTTCCTTGGGTTTTGTAAGGTAACTTTGGATTCTTCTCGCAGTCATGAGAATTGAAGTAGGTGAGCAGCTTTGAAGAGTCTTCCAACTATTTCCAGTGTCATCAGCAGAGGCAGTATCTTGGTCATTAACATCATCATGTAGCATAGGGGGAACAATTCAAAGTCCTCTTAAGGCAGAGCATTCTTCATCAAGATCTGCCAGGAGGTATAACCTCAGAGATGCTGTTAACATGCCAGGTCAGAAAATCAGATGCTGCCGTGAGAAGCATGTGGAAATTTATGCATTGTTTGAAAGTCAGAAGTTCAAAGTCAGCTTGAGTTTTGATTTCAACTTTACAATCATAGAATCATGGAATGGTTTAGGTTGGAAGGGACCTTAAAGATCATCTAGTTGCAACAATGTTAATATCACTGCAAGGGACTGGTGCTTTCAAAATGGACTGTCCAGTGGAGGTAATTTAAATTATTTATATGCTGCTCCTCATTCTGAACATCAGTCCTAAGGGGAATTCCACTATTTGATTTATATCTTTTACTGGGAAACAGAACTGAAATAGACACATTTTAGAAACTGCAATTTTGGTTATTTAGAAACTGCAAATTTGCTTATTTCATCAGATTCTGCCATTGCAAAATGAGAAAATATGTTTTGATTGGGTAAAAATCTCTCTCCTGTAATAATGAAGTTGCAAACAAGAAAGACCTAAAATGTTTTGATAGAAAACAGGGTTGTTTTTTTTTCCAACAAAGTAGGAAAACCTGCGGTTTAGCTTTGGTATTTCACCATATGATAGAATTGTTGTGGACAGGACTTTCCAGAAATTAATTGTTGACATTGCCTGCAAGTCATTTCGTAGCACAATCCTGACAGAAATCAAAAGTGGTCTTTTCATATACTCTAATGCCACCATATCAGATTTGGATTTTCTGAGCACAGAAAAAAGTTTTAAAAAAAACCCATCAACCTCCTCTCCTAACCAACACTCTAAGAAATAAACTCATGAATCTGGATGAGGTGAAAAAGATGATAGATACTGGAGTTTTCACAGTCAAAGCAACTGGATTTTGTTGCATTATACTGCTCGATCTACAGCTTTGAATCGCCAGGAAAATATTTCATAGTGGTTATTAATAATCTTCAAAAAAAAGTGCCTAGGTGGGATATATAAGCAACCCAGAAGAAACTAAATATGAAATATGATAGTAGTTTATACTCAATCAGCATATTTGGCCTGTTAGAACGTCAAATTAGTATTGTGCTTGAAAGAATAAATTAGGTTTTGTGCCTCTATATTCGTCCACAAATTGAAATCTACTGACCATTTGTAAAGCTGATTTTGTCAGGAAATCATAGCTGATGATGTAATTTATGCAGGTTTTTACCTTGGACTCAAATGCTAAAGTTATGAAAGAAAAAATATCACAGAAAGCAATTCTCAGAAACATCTCAGCAAATGAATGGTGTCCAAATCTTGTAGCAGCTGGTATTTTGATACCAATCTGTCAAACTGCAGGTGCCAAGTCATTAAACTCTGTGACCTATGCTTCCTCATCAGCGTAGAAAGCTAAAATTATTCAACCTGTGACTAACAAGGACTTTTATATTGGCTATCAAACCGGAAAAGAAGAGCGTGCACATTGTTTTTGATGCCCCAAGCCTTCACCAGCTCTGAATGTTCATTTGAAGATGAAAGAAATGTGAGCAGCCTGGCTGCTTAAATTGCCTCTCTAATACTGTATCTTCTTACATCATTTTAACCTGGTGTTTCTTATAATTTCTGAAGGCTGGTATAACCTTTGTGGCAGGATGCTTAAATGATATGTATGGAAGAGAATTTTGGGACACAGGGCAGGATAAACAAATACACAGATATATGTATTTCTGGTTTCACCAAAGTTATCTGCAGTATCTTTTCACTACCAAAGAAAATGTGGCTTTCTCTGGATGCTACTGAACAGGTTATTTGCTTTCTGTGTGTGTCAAGATAGTCTATTCATCCTTCCTACAGCTGAAAGAAAAATCATCCATCTATTGCCAAATTCTGCTTCAGCATGAATTTATGCTAATTAGATTTATTTTAGACAGGGAAGAATCAAACAGGTACCAGAGAAAAGTCTTGGAAAGTTGTCCTAATCTTTCAGTCTGTATTTCAGTTGCAATAAATAAGAAGATATTACCTCCTACCCACCTAGCTCCTATTACCTGTGTTTAAAATGTCTGACTTATTTGCAAAGTTGTTACTTTAGAAGCTGCTAGAAGACTTTTCAGAAACAGGAAACTACACTTGGCTATCTCAGTTCAAATGTGCTCTTTGCAATAAATGAATAAATGTCATAATACAACACTAGTGAATGATATATTATTAGAGGGTTTGCTCGCCCACAATCTGAAATTATTTTTACTGAATCTTGTTAAACTAAAGCATGAAAATGACATGTGAAACTACCTAAAATAGAGAAGTATAGTAAAGTCTGTACCCATTTTGTAAGTGCAGCCCATCTAATACGAAAGTGATCAAACAGCCACGTTTAGTGAAAGTTCAGTTTATTAGCTGTTATTTGGAAACAAAAAGAAAAGCAACAACTAGCCTTATTTAACCACAAGACTTGTCTTCATTAGACTGGCTCCTTTTTACCACGCAATAATATTTTAGAGCACCTCAGTTAGTTTTCATCAAACACTTAAAAGATAATCCCAGTGCTACATCTGTCAACATCTATGCTCTCACCCAGTTTACACTGCTGCTCTGCTGAGGCTGAGAGCTCAAATCAAAGGGATGCTTACTGATTACACCTCCCCTGCGCCTTCCTCCTTCTGAAACAGGAGGCATCTGAGCTAAAAGTAATTTGCTTTAAAGGTGATGCTGAAAAAATTAGTCAATTCCTAACAAGGAAAGCCATCTTTTACAGTCCAAGAGTGAAAGAACGAGGATAAATTTAAAGTAAAATCAGATGAGCATAAGCTTCTGTAATTGCAGTATACTTCAAAGTGTGTAAGGAATATATTTGTTTAGAAGAAGTTTCTTTAATTCTTTGTAAAACCGCTGTTTGTGGGCTTTGGTAAAAAGCGTTCCTGCCAAATATATTTTCAGCTTAAGTATTAGCAAAATTGGAAAATAGCGGGCCTGAAGCCCGCAGATCAAGTGTCAGTGGTTCAGCCATACTAATTTCCAAAATGAGCACGGCAAATTGATTGGTTGTGCTGTCTCTAACCGTTTGATAGACTCTTTTTCTCAGAATAAAACACCTTTCTTGCTGTTTTGCTGCTGTCTAACCCAGAAACAGCAACTGGGTCTGTGTTCAATCCCCTTTTCATGGTTCATCACTATTCAGGGGAATAAACTTACCACTGCCTAACTGGTGGTTAAATTCTTGTCTTGTCATTTTTCATGATAGAGGTTATTTTTAATTCTAAATTCTTTTTTTATGAGGGAGCTTGGAATCAGAAACTCACTCAAAATGAACATACATTTTGAAAGAGTTTTTAAAAATCTAGTAAAGTCCTAGCATGTCAGTGGAGTTCCTGAATTCACAGGAGCTTAGATGTGACACTAACTGATACCAAAAAGAAATAAGGAGACTTTTGACATAGGGCAGATCAGGGGACCGACTTTTTTCCGGACTTTTTCATAACTCTTTGGGGTGGTAGGCAAGGTTCTATGAGCACTAAACAACCTACCTCAACCTGCTTTAGATGCTTAAGAATCAGCTTTTGCTGGGTTTTCAGTACCTTGCTTTGCCAACCCTTTCTAAATCCATCTATTACCTGTATTTTGATATATATTTGCCTGAATATTAGAAAGATGTCAAATACTTCACTGGACTAAATATTTTTATCCATTGATGTGCCAAATGGTTCCGTCTTACATTTTTCAAGGACCATCAAAATCATACTGTAACTGTGTCTGTATTACATGACAATGAACATACCTACTTACTACAGTAATTCATAAACCACAGAGGCTTCTTATTTTATTGTGCTATGAGCAGGCATACTGATGACTTGGTGGCCCCTCAGTCATTTTACATCCTACTTCGCTATAGTTCCTAGGGAATTCATTATCTATGGAAGATGTATGGGCATCCCGAGGTATAGGCTCAGCTTGCTGTGTGTGTCTGAGCTAATCAGGTACAGATTACCTAGTTAAACATCAGATGCGTAAACACAGATGGTTGTTTTTAAAGAACTACAAAAAGTTGGATTATGCTGATCAAAAGTCTGGTCAAAAAGCTTTGTAGGAATTACAGTTGCCCTAATTACTTTCCTAAAACAGTTTTGGGTTTTGTTTTGTTTTTTTTTTTTTTTTTTTCCCATGTTTTCAGGGTTTTAAACAGCAGGAAATCGGCATCTGGAGATATTTTATTATTACTATTTTATTTTTAGCAAATAATGGATTTCCCATGTACATTTGCCTGGGTTTTTTCCAGCTGCTCAGATCTTGGACTTACTGTACTTCTGTTTTATTTCTATTCCAATACAAAAACATGTAATATTTCTGAATTTATATTTTTATTAACATTGGAATAGGCTTATGGTCTCTATTCTTATATAGAAAGCATTTGCAAACATCACTTCTAGCTCAGTGCATTTTCTGTTTATGCTCCTAAAGAACAGTGCAGGAAACAGCTGAGTCTAATAAACCATCTGTTTAAGTGTGAGTGTGAAATTGCAGGACAAGGATAGCAAAGATGGCTTGTTAAGAAAGATTTGGACTCTGTTAAGAGGAATATGCCTTATTGTCTCTGTCATAACAATACAATACTTTCTAAACATTCATTTTAATGGATCAATACATGTAAATGAATTAGGTTCTATAAAAAGGATGGTTATTTTTGTAATGATGGACATTTCTGTAACAGCTTGTCTCTCACAGCTTTTATCCTAACAAAACATTATACAGTAGACTATTGAAATGTCTGGATAGACAGTATGAATACAGCTATTGCCAACAAATAAGGCAACAAGATTTTGTTTCTTCTTGTGCTTGAGAAATCATCATTTCAGACACATTTGAGTACCAGGGACTGAAAACATCATTGGCATAAGGAGAAGCAAACTGGAAAATGGATATTTATTGTATATGCAGCTGAAATATGTAAACCTATTTTCTGAATAACATTCCCGAAGAATAGTCATGACAATAGCCATTTCCCATTCCTTTTCTATATAGTAATTTCTTAATCCATTTTGGAAATGGATCTCAGCTACCACAGATTCAAAGAGACCATATTTTAGCTGATGTTCATCTTCAGGCTGAGGAAATTATGATGTGTTGTGGTCCAAATATGACATTTCTTCTTGTACTGGAATACAAACTAAATGTAGTGTTTCTTTCTAAAATGGAATAGTTCTATGTGATAACTCTCTATGGAGCATCTATGCTATAAGTTTGCCATTTAATTTCCCAGAGGAAAAATCCCTTTGCTGATTCTTTTTCCAGGAAATTATTTATGGGGGGTCAGGAAGTTTGTACAAACAAAATTGTTCTGTGGTGATAGCTTCATTCTTTTTCTAACATGGCCATGTTACTTCTCAGTATGCAGTACACTGGGTCTTCCCTTCGAGCTAACAAATAACCTAAGGCAGTGTCTTGCCCACAAGCCTAACTGGTGGAGAGGAATGGGGGCTGAAGGCACTCCCCTGTACCTCTTTCAGACTGTGGTGACCATATAAATATAAGCAGTGACCTCAAATGACATGGTTAGATTCAACTCTGAGTAAAATTGTTGATTACATAAAACCGAACGGCCTTAGTAATGTAAACAGTTGCTCAGATACTTCCTTGGATTGGGAGGCCTAAATTCAAAGTCCCCACGTAAGACTTGGCCCTCTCATCTCCCCAGTAAGAACAGATCAGCTGTTTGTGGTTGAACACTTTTACTTCTACTAATAGTTCCACTCTTGATCTCAGAAACCTGCCTGGTAGTAGTTTAGTTGAACAGATAAATTTCTTGAAAGGATTTCACCTTTTTAGTATCTATTGAACATCCCAGACTAATTAAAAGTACATTAAAAGCAGTTCACTTTCAGAAATTAATCAAGGATTTGTGTTAAGAAAACTTTTTTTGCTTAGAGAGCTTGAATCTTCTCAGTAGATTTCTCTTCATATTCACAATATAATAGGTTACCATAAACTTTATTTCTTTACTTACAGAGCTTTGTTGAACTGATTTTATTTTATTAACTTTAGTAGTTTAGCAGTTGATTATTTCTATTTACTGCATTAATGGAAGCTGATATCTATCGTTTTAACATGGAAGAAGTCCATAGAGATAGTTAGCTAAAGGTTTATCTGTGTTTTCGGTGAATGCTTAAAACATTAATTTTAGTTTCACAGCTGCTAAAAGTTTTAGAGATACTATCTTTTCTTACTATGGAGAATACAGGTATATGCAGCTATCAGTCTGCAACTTCAATTAATTTTTATAATATTTTTCCAGGATGTGTCTGTGTTTTGCCATCTACTTTCTTTGCTAATTCTTTAGAGAATATTTTTAACAATGCCTTTTATTTGCATTTTTTAATGCTACTTGAACCTTTCCTACTGCTCACTTGTGAAATTGTTTGCAGTTTTCACTGAAGAAATGAACAAAGAAGTGCTCACTTTCAGGTGATTACTCTGAAGTACTTTTCCTAGACTGTCTTTGCGATGGGACCATTCTTAGGTTCTTAGTCTCCTAGTTTTGAGTTCATGTTGCTCTTGTGGAAGTACTCTGAGAAACAAACTTTTGCCAAACCAGCCTGCAATCAATTGTCAAACAAATTGTCCATGACAACTAGAAAAGTGAGTAACTTGGCATGTCCTTGGTATGTAAAGTAAAACTGTAGGCTCCATAGCATTGTGTCAAATCCCCTGTCCTTTGAAGGGGATGTGGGAGCACATTTTGGAAGGGTTTACTTACCTTGACTGGAAATGAAAACAGCTGTACCTTTCTTAGAGGCTTTGCTGGAGTTTCTGTCATCCCTTACCACATACCTCTGCTCACAGCTGACCACAGTCCTTCCTGTCCTACAGGTTTTCAATCAAAGCTGTGGAGAAGAGAGAAGGGAGCCGTAGGGTACAATGGGGCTGCCAGAAGCTCAGCTGCTCAGACAGCAGAGCAGGTGCGGGAAGATGGAGGTGAGAAAGAAGTGTCTTGTACTTTAAAAATTTCTAAAATCTAATTAGATGAAAATCTGTTTGTATGAGTGAAACCCAATGCTGACTTCAAGGCAAATGACAGAACCAAGTCCCCAGCGTTGCCCAGGCTGCAGAGCAGCAGTGGGTGCCCGCCGGAGCATTCAGGCAAGTGAATGTTGCTCTGTTCCCTGTCCTGGTGTGATGCTTGTCTGCACTTTGGTGGTGGTGGTGGTGGTCTTCTTCTTTTGTATCAGGAATAGCTTTGTCTTAATTAAAGCCACAGCTTTGAAAGGACTTTCATTTATCACACAAATACCACTTAACAGTGTACTTTTGTGTGCCTATCTATCTTTTTCTGGACTAATTCATAGATATCACTTCTTTAGGATGTAAGTGATGCTCAACAATGAATTCATTATGAGAAAAGGAACAAAAAAGGAGTTAAATAAAAAAAGAAAGACAATTATTTGAAGGTTTTTTAAAGAGTAACCTGCTGTAAGACAAAGTTGTGGCAATTCATGAGCAATGATTTGGAACCATTTCTGGAGGAAATGTTGGTGAAGGATTTGTATATTTGATAATTGTTCCATAGTTAGGATCTTAATGAAGATGTGTTGGGGGAAAAGTAGAGGAAGTACTAAACACCTAGAAAATAAGCCTTTAAAGGTGGCCTTATTGTATAATTATCATCACTGTCTATGAAGGAAAGAAGCAGTTGGTTTGTATTTTCATTGTCCTTGTACTTTAGCTGGTTTCCTCATGGGTTATAACTCCCGTTTCAGGCCATTTCAAAAATTCTTTCCCATGTCCCATGTGTTGCAGTCCCAGCACAACAGTCTTTTGTAACCATCTCAGTGGGACCATAATTTTTTTTCCCCTCTTTTTGTATGCAATGTTCTGTAGCATATTTCTTAATCTAGTCCTCTACAGGCTGTATCGTAAGAGGATGTCAAGGGCAAAAGTGAATTGTATTTTGATTACAATTTTAGTTACATCTGTAATAATGTGAACTGTTATTAGTGAGTATAGTAAGGCCGAGGACAATGATTTAGGAGGTTATCACTTGAAAATCACTGTTTCAGACAGAAATTACACTTTTAAATTCCCCTGCAGCTTTTTGTGGATGTAGGAAGAAAGATGTGGATTCCATAACTTAATAGCATGCCTCTACAGGAATTATTGCATTGTAATAATATGTGGAGGAGAAAGTGATACTAATAACTCTGAAGTGCGTTAAAGAGGAATCTACCATTAAACCTTAAAGTAACACATAGATTTGACACTATAGCTTGGTTTACACATCTGTAGCATACCGGGATGGAGATTAAAGTGTTAAGTATGTAGCTGCTTCTGTCCTGTAGTCACAACCACTTAAATGGGCCTGTTTGCTGATGTAGATGCTGTTACAACGCAGTACAAGCAAGCGATACGTACAGCAGAATTCCTCTGGGCGAGCAGAGGAGACGTCCCATTCACTCCCAGATCCCGTTCCTCCTTCCTTCACGTCTGTGAGAAGAACAGCGGCTGTTTTGCTAATTTATTTGGAGCTGGCTTGCTTCTCATCGGTTGGATTTGTCATGTCTGGCTGAGGTGGAGGGTATGATTAAAGTGAAGGTAACTGACTGAATGAATCACATGAACTAAAAATTTCGGATTTCTGTGTAAAGCAAGCACCATACCCCTTTCTTTTACCATGACTTTAAAGCACATTCTTTCTTCCTACCCAGAGATGCTTTGCAGCTGACTGATGCAAGCACCTTCTTTGTCTCCATTGCCAGTTTTTTTTTCATCCTCAATTCAGTTTATTCCTTTTACTAAACATGCCATGGGACTCTGATCCCTGTCTGTCCTGGTTTTGGCTGAGATAGAGTTAATTTTCTTTCTAGCAGCTGGTACAGTGCTGTGTTTTGGATTTAGGATAAAAATAATGTTGATAACACACTGACATTTTTAGTTGTTGCCAAACATTGAAGGACTTTTCAGCCTATCATAGTGGCCTGACAACGAGAAGACAGGGGCTGCCCATGAAGCTGGGAGGGGACACAGGACAGCTGACCCAAACCAACCAAAGGGATATTCCATACCATATCGCATCATGTTCTGTATATAACTGGGGGGGTGGACCGGGAGGCAGTTTGGCTGGAGAACTGAGTATGGGCTCTGGTTGGTGAGTAATTGTGCTGTGCATCACTTGTTTTGTATATTCTATTATTGTTATAACTTTTTTTCTTCCTCTTCCTCTTCCTTTTTTATCCTGGTAAATTGCCTTTATCTCAACCCACAAATTTTAGCTTTTTTTTTTTTTATTTATTTATTCTTTTCAGTACTCTCCTCCATCCCATTGCAGGAGGGGAGGAAGGGGAGGGAGGGGAAGGGAAGTGAGCAAACAGCTGTGTGGTTGTTTTAGCTGCCTGCCAGGATAAACCACGACAGCGTCACATCTGGGAACCCCAGCCATATTTACTTCCTGGAAAATTACTGTAATTTCCCACATTCCTCATCATTTTGTCTGTAGGCAGGTCTTAGCAAATAATGAAAGTAGAATTCTCCATCTGCTGGTGTCTCTGCTTGAAAACTTCATGAGGGACTGTTTGCAAATGTCATTTTCAAACCCCTTTTGTAACCTCATATCTCAGCAGTATGAAGAAACCTTCTAGAAATTTTTGCTTTTCACTATCTCAAAACAGACACTGTAAAGTAGGATTTTTTTTTTTTTGAGTTATTAGTAAATTAATATTATAATTTATAGAATAAGTCAAAACGCTATTTGGCTATGGTGGTATTATGTGATAATTGACAAGAATGATAGATATTCTCCAGGTTTAAATTATGATTGGAGCACTTTGTCTGAAATCCTCAAGAGAAGGGTTTTTTTAATTAATTTTTCTTTGCCAATCGGAATATTAGTCGTGATGTCTCTCTTGGCCCAATGCAGAGTTTTTGGGAACAGAAATTGAAGAACTATTACTCGTGGAAATGGACATCTTCCTAAACCATTTGCATTTTCCAATTTGAGCATTTTTGCTCTTCAGGGAAAAGTTTTATTCAGGTAGTAAAGAAAAGGGGAGAGAGTAATTTTTCATAGGAGCAGAAAGGACAGACTTATATTGATAACTTTAGCTTCCTTTAGGATCCTGGGGGACAGGGGAGAGGGCTGCATCCAGTAGCAGAATAATCTCTCCACCTCCACCTGATTTACAAGTCTTACAAGTTAAGACTTTGTTATCTGCAGTCCTTTCAACATGGAATTTTCCATGGAGATGTTCCTGTAAAAGCTCGTGAGAGGACACTTCCTAAAAAATGTTTGAATTATAATTATTATTTTCACATAGTCATATACATGTCATATAGCATAAACAAATTTAACTGTCTTGAAAATATGCTAGTTTGCCACACTAAAAATCACATGGACTGAAAAAAGAACTGTTACAGAAAATTGTTTCCACTAGCATGTTTGTCTACTAAAGTGTTTGCTTTTCTTATGAAGACTGTGCAGAATATGATATGCTTTTTCTCTTCCAGCCACCCCCACATATATACAAAAACCTTTTAGGTAACATTAATTTGTATTTTGCTGTAAATGAGCCACTTCTAAAACAGAAAAGTACAAACAGAATTGCATAAGCTTGTCTCCAACCTGCATAGATTAATTTATCTCCAAAAGGAACAGATGTTCACGCATGGTTTATAGTAAGGTATTCCAGTGGATCAAATAGGTCATTTATTAATAATAACTGGAAAAAAAATATTACTTGATTAATCCTGTTTGAAGTAAATTCCAGTAGGTATTAATTATCCAACATTTACATTGTCAGAAGTCATCCTTGCTTTTAAATATTTGTGGTCACATTGTGAAATGGAATATTGAAAGAAATTTATATACCTTTATGTCTAGCCTGTATGAAAAATCTTAGTTGGAAAACATTCATATGTGGATAAATAGTCAGTGGACCACTGACTTAGTGTGACAGTTTTTCAAGCAATATAAACATGCTTGAAGCATAAAATTCCTTCTGAGAATGACATCTTTCTTCAAAGGAGCATTCAGAAACTGTGCCCATTTGTATACATGGCATTGGGAGAAGAGATAAGCAAACTGATGTTCTTCTGAAGGTCTTCAGTGGGTTCCCACTGGATTACTTTGTAAATTAATTAAATGCCAGTAAGCATTAATGTGAAGCTTCTTCAGCAATCTTTCTTCTGCTCATCTGAGGCAGTGAGATGTTCATCACACACAAATCTCTTCAGACAGGTTTACAAGAAAAAAGCCACCTTTAGAGAATATTCTGAAAATATTAAATAGAACTTATTTTGTTGAATTTTGAATTTTCTACCAAATGAATATCTTCTCTGAACCTGTCTGCGCTTGTCTGTTAACATTTGGCTTTAGCGTATGACCCGCTGAAAAATCTTGTTTGCAGGTTGGGCATACGTGAAGCTTGGATTGTGATTGCTTTCACAGCCTGCTCTGCTCCATGAAGCACAACGCAGTACAGCTGAGTATATTGGGATAGCACCCAGGAAAATCACTGCTCTGAATGCTTTGAAGGATTCGGAGATTGTAGGCAGATTTTCTGTACCCTCAGGAGGAATGCAGTTGGGAGTGTGTGGTCAGTATCTGAGCAGAAGATTGGAGGAGGGTAACATCCCACCAAGGCAGTGCTGAGAGATGGTGGGAATACCAAGCTAGGTGACATCTGTCTACCTATGCCTGTAACTGGGAGTTTTTCTGGGTAGAAAGCTTTGAGTCAGAAGAATAGCATCAAATAAGGCCATTGGAGACTAGGAAGGAGTCAAAATAGACATTGATCTCTTCAGGGTTGAAGGAAATATGGGATCTATAAGGATGAGGCTTCAAGGGTGATAAATTTTCAGAGTTGTATGTGATTTCTTTTCTAGTAGGAATTTGTGCTGTGATTTTTTTGAAAGAGATAAACTTCATTGTGAGGTCAAGAATAGGGAATGCTTTACACTCTAATTCTGAATCTGAAGGAGTCAAAGTCAGTGACAATGTAGGTATTGGAAGAAATGCTATCCTTGGAGGAAAGGGGTTTGGGGGTTTTGTTTATGATTTTTTGTGTTGTGTTTTGTTGTTTGTTTTCTGTTTTTTTAAAAAACAACCACAATACAGTCCCCAAAAGCCAAACCAGAGGCAATTGGTCCTCTGAAATCCTATAACTGGCACTTAACTGGAGTGAGGTTGGCCACAGAGAATGCAGCCTATAAGTGGTTTAACTCCTGCAATCCCATCAATGTCAAAAGGACTGAATGGCTGGGCTGACACTTTGATCCTCTCTACCATATGATGTATTCATGATACATCATGAATTCATTGTGACTTACCTTGGCTGTTGGATTTCAGTGTAAAATATTTGGATTTGACTGTGGTTGCCTTTATAGAGCATTTTCTGTCACTAACCCAAGAGTTCAGATTTCAGTAAATGGAAAAGGAAATAAAAAGAAAAATGCTAAAACTGTCAGTAGGGTAAACATAAAGGACATGTTCTTATGGGAAAAAATTATTGAAAATT
The DNA here is from genome assembly GCA_013400195.1 of Aramus guarauna. Lineage (NCBI taxonomy): Eukaryota > Metazoa > Chordata > Aves > Gruiformes > Aramidae > Aramus > Aramus guarauna. The sequence continues at coordinate 232,887 of VXBL01008498.1, read as the reverse complement.
TTTGATTCATAACAGAAAGAGGGTAATAATTTGCTCTGTTCTCTCAGAAAAGTTTGTTTCTTAGACAGTTGGTGGGGTGTAGGGGCATATAAATAGCTTAAGAAGTAGGCTTTAAATGTAATCTGTGTCACACAGTGACTTTAATTTAAGGCAGTAATGCCAAGTAAAGTCTATTCCATTAATTTTTTGGAGACCACTGTAAAGAACTCTGATGGACATAAGATGAATGTTATTGTTCCTGGCAATGGGTAATTATGCCACTGCTTTTCATATTAATTTAGTTTAAATTCTGCAAAAGACGTATATATTAACTTAATACAACTAGAGGTTTAAAAATTAGTGGAAAAACTCTCAGACTTTCAGGCCTTCATTTAGAGTAGTGCACATCCACGCTCATACATACACATATGTATTCTGCCTCCATCCTTCTGTAAAAACCTGCTGTATTTAGTATTTTTATTGAATACTGAAACAAAGCAAATCTGCCAGCATTTATGCGCTACTGCCTTAGAATGTTAGCACATTTCCCAGTTCTATCCAATTACATTACTCTAGAAAAAGAATTTAAAATATATTTTCATTTGAAAATAAAAGCAAGCTGAACTATTAGAGTCAAGGAATAAAAATATTAGCCTATATTTCCTCTAACTCAGCTGCAAATTTATGCACCAGAACCATCTGCACTGATGAATTTAACCTACAGATGCTGTCATCTATCTCCATATACGTTAAAGGCTTGCAAGCAAGAATCACAGAATTGTGATTCTTTTTTAAAAAAAGATTTTTTAGAACTTTTTTTTCCAAAATAATAGATTTTTCTGATCAAAAATTAATATAGGAAGGAGAAGTTAAAACCTCCATCCTGTGAACATATGGGAACAGTAAATATATATATATGTCAATAATATCCCTTTTTGGATGAAAAGAAGTGATTTATATTCCTTCTGTTTTTGGGGTTTGGTTGGTTGGGGTTTGTTTGTTTGTTTGTTTGTTTGTTTTGGGTTGTTTTTTGTTTGTTGTTGGTTTTTTGTTTTCCCCAGAAACATTAAAAGCATATTCAACTCTTGTACATTCTGAAAGCAGATTTTTTTTTTTCAAGTAGTTTTTCAAGGAGTTACCCTTCACTGAAAGTTATTAGATATCTCCAAACACACTGTGGAGTTGTTTTATCAGGCTTAAGACTGCAAATGACTAGGTTCCAGGGACTTAAAAGCATCAGAAGCTAACATGTATTTTTTAGAGGAAAATCTTATGCTTGAATTTAAGAAATGGAAATTAAAGTCTTTACAGTTCTGTATTCAAAATATAATGGAACAGTAGAGGCAGAACACAGAGCACAAGGATGAATACAAATCATTGTGCAAGGGACTATTGTGGAGGGGTGGAAATACAAGAAGATTGGAGTATAATTAAAGGATGGCGTGAACATTTTGGTAGGAGGATGTTAGAAATAATTTCAATCCCATTACAGAAGCAGTAGTGGATGCAAAAGCTTTGTTACTGGCTGGGCAGCAGTGGTAAACTCCAGAAGATTTCCAATTGATGTGGGTGTATAGAAATCGGGTGAATAATGCTAACTCAATTATGGCTATTGTGAAATTCAATTTGCTACACTATTGAAAAAAGGACCATGGGGGGAAAGAAGGAGGAAGGAATAAGTGGAGAGTAGCTTGAAACACTAACAAACCTTAGGATATCATAAATATTTAATTGTATGAACTGAGTATCATGTGACTGTTGTCTATAAGGTATAATTAACTACATGAAAATGGCTGATTAATTTCTGCACAGACTGGTATCCTCATGAGTGTGAGGTAAGCTGAACCTTTTCAGTCTTTGTGTTACATGTGAGTTTTGAAGGCTGCTCCAGGACTTCCCTCAAAGCTGAGCTCTCACCTGGATAGACATGAAGTCTCTCAGTCTGGTCATGGGCATTGCTGGAGTTCATTACTGCCCCTAAGGTGAAATTAGCACAGGAATATATGGGAACTTAGTATGTCATCAGGAATGATTTAAAGAGCAAGTGTTAGGTGTACATTGCAACTTAATGTTCTTGTGCCACCTTGCCAGTCAATTCTATGTAGCCATCTCTGCTGAAAACATCTATTTCAGGCAGTTTACTTTTTACTTTTATCACCTCTATGGTGAATTTTTATTAGTGCCTGAGTTGTATGACTCTTCAAACACTTTACACCTGTGTAAACTGACCATACATATCTGCACATTTCTACATTTCTAATCTTAATTTCAGACAAGCATGTTTCTGTTATTTCTGTATCAATTAATCCTAAACTATCCAGCATTTATATCTAAATCTTCTCAGTATTTGCTAGTAAATCAAAGGTCATTGGAGCAGAAAGCCAATGAAATTATGTACCTTGCCCTACACTGAGTGCTAGTTAATGATTTTTAAAACTATTCGTAGAGTTTTCTACTCTCTAAGCAACATAATCAAGAAGTCAGGTTTAGAGCTGCACCAGCCAGCCCATGTGTAATTTTAGTCAAAATAAGACTGAGAAGACCAAAATGTAATGAAGACAGTCTGTGTATACCTACAATGGTGCAAGTCTGGAACAAGCAGGTGAGTCAAATCCATTCCTCTATCATCTCTGTACTGTAATCAAAATTCACTCTTAATTTGGAAGAGGCCATGCAAAAGACCTGTACATCTTCATATTAATACTAAATTGCTTTGGTCAGATTCTTAGGCTGAAAATAATAGAATATCAGTGATGGTCACAGATCTTGAACATGGTTAAGGACTTTTTTTTTTTCTAAGTTCAGACATCACAAAATCTATTCTTAGTCAGTCTACCCATGTCCCAAGAATATTACTGTAGCATGCAAAGATCTTGAGGGGTTCAGAGGTAGACTTGATGTAATACATGCTGACTGAAGGAGAAAGGAGAGACTGCTGTCAGATGATATCACCTCTGTATAGGTTACAAACACCTTCCTTTGAAGTTGCAGTTTTCACCGCAAACATCTCAGCTTACCTATCTCCCAAAGCTTGATATTTTTGATATCTTACCAGATATGTCTGTGTCAGCAGAGGGCACTAACTTTGCCTACCTGACTATGGGGAGAGGAAGGCTTTTTCTGTGAAAAGCCTAGGTTGTAATAAAACTTATTTCAGTCTCCTGCTGTTCCACAGACCTACTTTAACAGATTCTTTACCCATTGTGTTTCTGTTTCTTCCGTGTGCATGAGACTGTCTTCATCTTGCTACCCGAGGACAACAAAGATTACAGTGGGTTATGGGATGGTAGATGTCACAGTAATGGAGACCATCTAATAGCACTGCATTGTGCATTGGTTGAAATACTACCTTTTTTAAAAAATGTATTTAGAAGCATATCTGCTCTGGAGATTTGTCCTACAATAACAGATGTAGATATAACAAGTACCAGCACTTTGTCTAAAAGCTCATTAGCAGAGCAAGAACAGTCCTCAGGAGTAGTTATGCCTGCTTGTCTCTGGTTACAGAAATCTTGAGATAATTTTTTGTCAGTTGTTTTAGCATTAAAAAAATCAAAGTAAAAGACACCTACTCAATGACACTGCTTCCAGTTGTACTGCCATCAACATTGACATCATCTTTACTAGTGCAGAATTTAGTTCATGGGTAATTGTGTTCTGCTCTAAGTTACAGAAGCACTGTATTATTAGCTTTGGTTCTACCTCTTGTTTACTCCTCTTAACACTTTTCTAGCTTAACATGTTGGCTATTTTCTAAAGAAGAAATAAACAAATGGAATTATTACACAATATTTAAATAAGAAATAAACTTTATTAAATATTGACTGTGAGAACAAACAGATTGAGCTGTGTTACTGAACTGAACGTTGTGTCCTACTTACAAAAAGGAGTTTGCTAATATAGACAGTGGTCTGCAAGAAAAGCAATGATGCTGATTGCATTAGGGTCCTCTAGTGCTATTCATTCCAGCTTTGAGTAGTGCCTGGAACTGTGTGCATAAGAACAGAGAAATGCATCTTTGTGATAATGATCATAGAATCATAGAATCATAGAATGGTTTGAGTTGGAAGGGACGTTAAAGATCATCTAGTTCCAACCCCCCTGCCATGGGCAGGGACACCCTCCACTAGACCAGGTTGCCCAAAGCCCCATCCAACCTGGCCTTGAACACTTCCAGAGATGGGGCATCCACAGCTTCTCTGGGCAACCTGTTCCAGTGCCTCACCACCCTCACAGTGAAGAATTTCTTCCTTATATCTAATCTAAATCTACCCTCCTTCATCTTAAACCCATTACCCCTTGTCATGTCACTACATGCACTTGTAAACAGACCCTTTCTAGCTTTCCTGTAGGCCCCCTTCAGGTACTGGAAGTCTGCTATAAGGTCTCCCCTGAGCCTTCTCAGCAGGTCCGTGTTCTTCTTATGTTGGGGTCCCCAGAGCTGGATGCAGTACTGCAGGTGAGGTCTCACAAGAGCGGAGTAGAGAGTCAGAATCACCTCCCTTGACCTGCTGGTCACACTTCTGTTGATGCAGCCCAGGATAATGTTGGCTTTCTGGGCTGGAAGTGTACGTTGCCAGCTCATGATGAGCTTATCCACCAACACGCCCAAGTCCTTCTCCTCAGGGCTGTTCTCAATCCTTTCTCTACCCAGCCTCTGTTAGTTCTTGCCCTGGATTTTCCCAGCCCATGTGCAGCAGCTTGCACTTGGCCTTGTTGAACTTCATGCAGTTTGCACAGGCCCACCTCTCAAGCCTGTCAAGGTCCCTCTGGATGGCATCCCTTCCCTCCAGCATGCTGACTGCACAACACAGCTTGGTGTCTTTGGCAAACTTGCTGAGGGTGCACTTGATCCCATTGTCCATGTTGCCAACAAAGATGTTAAACAGGATCTATCCTATCCTCAATATGCAGTGAAAATTGAGAATTCCCAATATTTGGACACTGCCTAGCCAGCATTATCAACTTAGTCACTATCCTTTTCAGTTGGCAAGTCCATTTTGTGCTGGAAGAAATTGCTTTTCTTACTGTGACTGAAACTTCCCCATACACGTTTTAGTGTTTATATGTTGTTCTGGTCCTCGCTAATTTAAAAACAATTGAAAGTGCAAGATACGTGAAGAGTCAGTCTATTGTACACTCAGAATTTAGCTGAAAAAAAAAAAGGGAACTATGACTTTGATTCAGTGAGCTATATAAGCATGTGTATAACAGTAAAAACATGACAGGTCCCTTTGATACCTTTAAATTGTAGTTGTGGCTCTTGTCCGACTCATTTTAGGAGCTTTGAGCATATTTCCAAGTCTTCTTTTATGAGATTTCTTATAGTGCTATACGAATGTCACTTGGAGGAGGAGTAAAGATATTTCGAGAGCCTCTTGTATTTTTCTAGTGTAACATTAAGTATATAAGATGCTCATAAAAATGCAATCAACTATCAAGTACATAGACTCTGTAAATGTCATCCGCTTATACTGATCACTTTAGAAAGAGCTGGAATTTTGGTGTTGGTATTAATCACTATAACAATTCTGTTGACAGGAAGTATTTATCCATATTACACTAGCTACAGAGTACAGGAAAATCCAGTATTGCTGTGCAAGGTGATAGAGAGAAAGACAAATTCTGGGGTTTGTTCACTTTTGAAATATACTACCTGACTGGCCTCTCACTGACGTTATTAGAAATATTGGCATTGTGTACTGAAAATATGCTTGGACCTTTAGTGTGCAAAGTTTTTAATCTCACATTCTTACCTATCTTCTAGTACTAGCTATGTCATTACCAAAATTTCTGCTAGTTTTAAATATTCCTCCTTGTTGTGTAGCATGATGCAAATATAATTACTAATACAGTTTTCTTTTTCAGAAAGTGAGGACCACATCTATTTAAACAATAAATGTTTAAAGACGACCAGTAGCATTGTCTGTCATCCTTTTTGATAGGTGGTGCAGCTTTGCTGTGAGCAATATTATTGCATGGAAGAACATATTATTGCCTTTTTTTCTTCTTCCTCTTTCATGGTGATGTTAACAAATAGACATCATCTTTGGAAACTTCTCTAATGCCACTTGGCTTTAATTTCAAATACTTTTTCTCACAAGAAAGTTTAAAAAGTTAAATATTCTTAGACAAAACATCAATAGAGAAAAAACTTTAGGTTTTGTACAGAACATGAGTTCTGATGGTAGCTTTTTACAAATGAAGAATTTTGCTTCAATGTTTTTATTAAATCACATAAAATCACATATCTTGATGATTGTATCATAACAAGAAAGCTTTAAAATACTTCATTTTCCACTGTCATTTTGATTCATTTGATTTCCTTTATATTTCATTGACACTTTCTTCAATATAAGTGGAAAAAATAATGCATAATCATGTCGTATCATGCAAGAATTACTGCCCAAAACTAACAACCGCATAGGAAAAACATCTTTCTAATGAACCTGGTAAATCCCATTTCTTTAACACACTACTACCAAGAGGAAGGATTGCATTGTGTCTGATCCATTTGACTGCAAACTCAAAGTCTAAACAGCAAAGATCATAAGACAAAAATGATTATTCAAGAGTTTTGTTTAACAGAAGGTTACTATAACAGGAATTTTTCTTTTCATATGCATTTTATATGCAGTGTTATGCTCCCCAGTGATTGAAACTTAAAGATGAAATACAGATAAGTTAATGTCATTTTGATATAGTTCATTTCACTTAGAACAATATGTAGCTCACATATTGAGAATTCTATTTCAGTAAGTGTTCATTGACACGATTTCTCACCAGTGCCAACAGATAAGTAAGAAACATAGAAGTCTTCTATAGTAAAAGTTTAAAAATGTCAGTGTGAGATAATTCTGCTTGTATCTTGATGTAAGTTTTCATATCTCCATTCTATGTTCATATAGCCTTTCTAGTGGTGACACAAGGTAGAATTGATCTATTCATATACAATCACTTCCAGTTCACTAAAACTTGGTGACAGTCTTGCAGTGAGATTTATGTGCCTTTTTTCTTTTTCTTCTGCATTGCAGTTATCGTTTGTGAGTGCACACAAAAAAAAGCAGTAACACTAAAGAGGGGACCGAGTGCGACGTGCCCCACTCGGCTGGTGGGCACTGCAGCTAGGTTCCTCCCGGGGCGGGGAGGCTGCCTGAGGTCGCCTGAGCTTCACGTGCCCATGGGGAGCTGCTTGCTTTCCGGCTGAGAGCTAAAATCTCTGCTAGTCTCTTACATCAACTAGATGACCTCATAATATAAATGAGACATGTTTTTACAACCTTCTCTCAGACAAGGCAATAGTAATCACTGTATTTTACATGATAGAGTGTTTAAACTGTCAGCATGGAAAACAATTCATATAAATCCAGTGTAAATACTTCAAGTTGTATAAAGTAATTATTAATCTTTAAAAAAGCATAAAATATGCACAGTTAGCTAATAAATGACAAATGAATAATTTATTCAACATAAAAGAAGAGGGAAGGTAGGTATTAACATTTTACCCACATTTACTCTTTTTCTTTCACAAGCTGTTACTGAACCACTAGATTTTTAATTTTGCCACGTTTATTCAGATCCTTGTAGCAGTATAGGGATGCGTAAATGATTTTGAAGGACATATGTGAATGCGTCTTTGCCTGTATATCTATGTCTCATGTAAATAGATTATATATAAAGAGGGGGACTTTTTGTACTACTTGTTTTCAATCACACTCACTGAGAGTAGTTGGAGGAAGTTAGTGGGGTTGTAAACTATCTTGTAGGTTCCCTAAAGAAACAAACTTGCTAAACTACTACTTTTTTTCTTACCTCAAAATTCCACGATCTTTGTGCACACATACAAGCTAGTCACTTGTGAAATATCCAGAGTTTATATTTCCAAGAAAGTTTTGACAAGTTTGAAACAATCTTGATGTAGTTCCTCAAATAGTATTTCATTTTTTTTGAGCTCAGACAGCTCAGTTCACAATAAATAACGAACCCTTAGTTTTAGCTATTGTATAGTGTTAAATATTTGTGAGAATGTATGTTAACCAACTGTAAATATTAATTTGTCAGTAATCCAGAGTTGCCACCACCTAACATTCAAAACTCATGCATCAGTCCTTGGAAAAAAAAGAAAAAAAGATTCAAATTAGATAAGATTAATTTTTAATGAATAATTGTAGGTTCTTTGTATCTGCCTTCTAGTTTCAATATCTGCCTATAGTTTCAATGTTTTCTTTTCAACCCAGAGGAATAGAAAACAATGAAATGCAAAATTCTTATATTATCATGTGATCTCAGGAAATTGAAGTTTTAAGAAAAATACCAATTATAATGAGTCCTGTGTAAAGCTGCTGGAACAGTGCATCAGATTGTTTTGTGTGTCTTAGTTCTTACAATATTTTCTCTTTTTTTTTTTTTTCCTCAATTTTAATATTATTTTTGATACTATGTTTTCCTTCAGAAGCCCTTAGGTAGGTATTCATGGAGAAGCACACTCACGTTCATTTTGAGTTCTCTTTATCACATACTCTTAAAATAACAACTGTTTATCTCCTAGGCAGGTCAAGCCTTTTGTCAATTATCTCTGGATAAGTAGATTTTCATATTATAGATGGAAGGACTGGCTGACATCTTCAAGACATAGGAATTTCACCCTTATTCTTTGTACAGAAATAAAATGGCAGCCTTCACCTGCCTGAAAAATAACTGCCTTTTTCTTTTCCTTTCCCATAGGGCAGACAATGGAATATATGAGGTCATTAGAGACACAAAAAGAGGTCATCAGGATTAGAAATACTGAATGATATTTTTTAATGAATTGTATATATATAGGAGGAGAAAAGAAAATCATCATTAGTAGAGAGGAACTGAGAAAAGATACATCATTACTGCTTTACTTTTTATTCAAGCAAAAAAAGGCAAGTACTTCTGAGATCATCTTGGAGATGACAGGAGACCTCATGCTCTTACTGAATGAACTCTTCCAATAGGAAAAAAAAAAATCCAGACGAAGGAAGCTTGGGTGTCATGAATATCATATTCTTCAACCTAGCTTCATTTTAAATAGAATTAGAAAGCAATGCAATGTTTTTATCCCTTGTGCCCTTTCCCTACATTTTGGAAATGAAAATGTGGTCTTTGCTTTAATTTGTGAACCCTTAGAAGAAAATTTCTGTATCTATTCTTTTTTCTGTTGTTGCTCTTGGTTTTCCCTGCTTTAAACTAATTTCAATGTTTCTTTCAGGAGAAGAGCATGAACATCATGCGGAGCTTGACTGCCTTGAGATCAAATAGAAAAGTACTGGAAAAATTCAAATTTGCCAGCTGCTCTGTTGATTATTTCTTTGAGCAATTAAAAAAATCTTGAAGTAAGGTGTTGCCAAGAAAAATATTGTGCATTGTGTTTTCAGAACCAGAACTTGGACAGTCATAGCATCCATAAGAAGTAAGAAAACCAAGGCATTAATGCATAACCCTTTTACTGAGGTAACAGTATCTTTTTTTGTGTCTGAAGAACAGAGAGCCAGGACTTCAAGATCTTCAGAGCAGGAACCATCAATTAAGAGCTAGCCGGCCTATGGATGTTACTGAGGTTCTAAATACCAATATAGTGAGGAAATATTTTATACAAATCAAGAGATCAATTAACGTTTCCATTTTATTTCTAAATGGCAAACTTGTACAGGTTAGCAAACTCTTGGAGATTTTTCTGCTAAGGTGATGGGAGAGCGTCTATAGACTTTCCAGTGATATGAGGTGTACAACAGTTTTCTAAGCACAACATAGCAGTCATTTTAGTCATTAATTTGAACAGCAAGAGTAAGGAATGTAGTCTTACAGGACTAAGGAACCTTATCTGTGCTCAAAAACCGTACTGTTTACATAGCTATAGAGGCATTGTAAAGTTTTCAGATACTTTAATATACTTAGATGTCATGGGAACACAGCAGGCAGCAGTTTCAGATGGGTTGACAGGTTCAAAAACCTCAGGCAAAACCAGATTGCATTTAATAACATCAGCTCTCTTCAGAGTGTTATTTGTTGCTAAAAAGTCCAGTTTTTATCTCAAATCAGTTCCATCTTACTACACCACTGCTTTGTTTTATCTTCACAATTGTCTTTATGATCTGAAGCTTGTTGAAGCAAGCCAAATCTCCCATGAAAATCTGCTTTTTAGGTACTGGCAGAGATGGGTGAAAAATATAAAAAATATTTCCTTACCCTTCACCACTGATAACCAAGAAATGGTTTGGAAACCTGTGCAGGACTTATTAGTAGACAAAAAGGTTGGAACAACTTTCTTTCAGTATCATCAGTAAATCCTCCAAGATGCTACTGATGTTATTCAGACCAAATCTATGCCATGTGACCACAGAATGGAATAAATAACCACTTATGGATACAAGTTGAATTAATGACAGCCTGTGAGTCCCAGAGTGTGATAAATTATAGTTTGCTGCTGGCAGCAGGAACTATTCAAACAAATATTTCTGCATTATGACAATTTCTTAAGGCTTCTATAGAATTCATGTATAATAGGAGAACTGCCTACAGGGAAGATTATTAGGAAACTTAGAAAAAGATTTTCATTTTGTGATTTCAGCAATGTCTGTAATTATCAACATAGCCTATCATTTACTAAGTGGTTAGTTGTACATACGAGACCTTTATCTTGTACTGTAATTACAGTATATAGAAACAATATACTTTTTATGGGTGACTGCACATAAGTGGGTGGTTAAATGCCATTAAATCTGTTTTGGAATATGTCTATTTATGAATAAATATTTTCACTTTTCCTTTTAGAAAATTTTACTGAATGACCCTTAGAAACAGATGCCAAATAAGAAATTTCTGTATAACAGCAATATTAGTTTAAAGCATGTCTTGCTAAGTACATTAGAAACCCTGCTGATAAGGAGATTTTAAACTGACCATAGATCAACCTTATATTTATCACTACCTTTTATATCATATATTTTTCAAAGCCCCATTGTGCTCACTGCATTTTGTTATTATCTGTTGCCCTCATATTTTCTTTTTGTTTGTTTGAATTTGGAGAGGTGTTTGGGGTTTGGGTTTTTTTACACTAATTGCTTATTGTCAGGATAGCACTACAAATATTGTTCTAATATTAATGTGGACAACCCTAAGTGAATGCCTATCATCAACTCAATATTTTGACTTAGGAAGAACACCAAGATTATCCTTTAAAACTTGGTAAGAAAGGTCTGGAAATTTAAAATGAAGCTTTGATTTGATTGGGAGCTTGAATTACCAGAAAATTATGTAAGCAGACTCCATCCAAAAAGAGGGCATTTAATTGCAGCCGTAACTCCTGCCCTTCAACTAGTGATGCAATATTACTTTAGAGCATTGATTAAAATTGCTGGTATGGATCTGCCAACACATTCCCATGTCAGGCTTTGCAAATGCTCAAGAGAAACTTACTGCTACTTTAAAATATGATAATTAATAGCAGATAATGCCAATCAGATAAACTTCTCTAAATGAATATACTTGATATCATTGTCTTTTACTTTGATCAGTTATGTTTATCTGGTTTCTATATTTGTCTGTTATGTTACAGATACAATAGCATCTTATTTTAGTATAACTGTTTTCCTTTATATAGATAGAGGGTTTTAATAGGGGAGGTCATGGTCTGTCCCCATTTCTTCTTCTCCCGGATGTCCTCTACAGGTGGTACGGGAAAGGGGAAAGCCGCTAGCAGCCAGCGGTTCCTTTGCCCCTGCCAGCTTTACATCTGGATCCGTTTATCAGCTGAAACAGCAGACTGGCTCTGTGCTGGAGAGCTGCAACCAGGATATAAATATTTTAAGTGTTTCATGTTGTCTCAGCAGTACTAAGTGGCCAGAGCAAAATGATGAATCCAGTCAGTACTTTTTTTTTTTTTTTTCCAAGGAGCGAATCATGAGTAGGTTTATCTTTCTTAAACAAAGATTTATTTGCTTGATCTAGTGTAATATTCCAAGTTTGCTGTAGACCACATCTAATACCCTTCCCCACAGTGATTAATGAAATGTTCTCACAGTGATTAATGTTACATGGAGAAATGGATTATTGGTGCAAGTAAAATGACTGAATCCAGCTTTCTGTTTCCTGAGTGGTCCACAAGAGGATATAAAATTTGGTAGGACAACAGATGTGGTTTATTAAGTATATAGATTTCTTTTAAAAAAACAAAAACCCACAAAGGTTTACCCTGTTGTTGTTTGGGTTTTGTTTTTTGTTTTTTTTTTTTTCTGAAGAAAGTATCTCTGTTTAAACTTGACTATTTCCAGTACTTAATTTCATTACAACTTAGCCAGCTGTTCACCAGGAGTGTGAGCTCCAGTATTTACTGAGTATGAAGCAAAAGGAAGACTGGCTTTCCTAGCAAGTTACCAGTATCTACCTGCAAGTGTATAATATAAATACATGCATTTCTATGTATGCATATGTATGTGTGTGTATACATACATAAAAATATTGAAAATAGATATGCCTGCATAAAGGCAAAAATAACAGTTGGCTATAAAACGAACAGCTGTTACCGCCTTCCCTGCATGTCAGAATGTAATGTTGAGAGATAATTACACAAGGAACACATCAAGAACTTCGCAAACATTTAGTGTACATAAATGTCACTTTTATTCAAGCATTACTTGCTTTGTGTTTGGCAGGCACAATCTGTGAAAGAAAATACCACTTGCTTTTTTTT
>VXBL01008498.1:205644-220144 GCA_013400195.1 Aramus guarauna | reverse complement strand
TTTTTTTAAATGTTCATACATTTCCTAAAAGAACAACCTGGAAGACCTCCACAGTTGCAGTAGCAAAAGTAGCTGTCACTCGTGCTTTTGGGCAGGCTGTTCTACCCAACTTGCATTCCTCTTAGCTAATTCTAGTGGCCAACCTTCTCCAGGAAAATTGATTTACATGGTTTTAATATAATTCACATGAATAATCAAAGGAAATAAAAGGTGTGTTCTGTACTCAGTAGTTAGATATACCCTGAAGATATTGAAAAGATACTTTAAGCCATGTCTACATTAAAAAAATAAGGATTGTGGGAGACAGTAATATATGCCCATGCAATTCTAGTTTTGCTTGGCTTCTGAAAACAATACAGCTGCGTACACAATGTGATAAGCTCTTCTTACCTGGCAGATGGATGATCTGCAAGTGCAGCATCTCATGGATACAGCCGTGACCTCCTGCAGCATATCCTGGAGTATCTCTATAACACGCTGCATTTTGTAGCTGCTAATGTGACTGCTCTGAAGAACTTAGTAAGGCAATCACGATGGGGTGAAACAGATGGTAATTTGTTGTTTAATGGGAGGCATCCATAACACAATTTATTAAAGATATGCAGAATAATTCAGTATTTGACCATTAGTAACAGTGACCAAACAAGGAAAATCTCATTCAAACCCAGGGCTTCTGTGAAAGTTCTAGCCTACTTAGCTTATGTAAAAATACATTTTAGTCATCTTATATGGAGAGTTTGAGATTTTTAAATTTAATTTTATAAGACATATTTTAAAGTCAGTATTTTACAGTTCATTAGGAAAAAAATCCATAAATTCCAGAGGTATTATATGTAGTATACTATTTTTAAAGATGCTAATCTAGAAATTTGGAAAAAAAAAGTTATAACCATATTAAATTAGCCAGAGTGATTCAGGTAGTATAGGAACTTGATTTTTTTTTTTCTCATAAATGAGATTTATGAGAGATGGCTATACTTGTAGCATAGTTCATGCTGCTACGTAGAGTGGAAGCATCTGTTCTGTGCTGAAACTGTCACACCAAGTCATGGGGGGTTAAACATGGGTGAATTCAGACTTTCTTGATATTTTTTTTAGTGTTTGTCATTGATCAGTGCTATTAACTGTAGCTAGACTGTAGCTGGGGCAAAGATTTTGGATAATGGAGCACAACTTGTTTCAATTTATTGTTATGATGAACCTGTGTTTCTTGAACAGCACTACACTTGTCTTTGTGAGTAGCTGAAAAATAGGTAAAAAAACCCCACAAACTCAATTCCTTGCTGTTTCAGAAATGCAGTTTGTCACGACACAGGACTCACCTTTGAAGCGATATCCATTTTATGAGAAAGTTGTCAGAAGATGCAGGCACTCTAGAACATTTTTAGCTTTTCAATTAATGAAGAAAAAGAGATTTAAAGAAGAATTAATTTATTTTATATGCTTTGCCATTATGCAGACGAATAACATTTCTCTCACTTTCATTGGCTAAACCTTCAGTAAGCTTAATGTATTATTTTTTCAAGAGTCTTCCTGTAGCTATTCAGATGTCCATTGTGAGTGTGGCTGTTTCTTTCCTTTTAATAAATAAGTTGCCTCCCAGATACTGCCTCCTCCCAGATTTGACTGTTACTTGCTTTGGGCTGCAGGGGCAGGAGCGGGAGAACAGGATGGAAAAAACAAACTCGGAGCTGTCCCCAAAAGGCAGGTGATGCCCACCACTATGTGTGCTGCCCCACTCCTTGGTCTGCGATGAGGGCAGGGGTCCCCCCAGACCTGATCTCGTCTCCACAGTGCGCCTCAGCTGGCACCTAGGAAGCAATGCAGGTTGAGACTGGCAGGTAGTGATTCTTTTCCAGAATATTTTCTCCATTTCAGGCAATCTGCAGATCAGGAAAATTCTTCAGTGAAGCAGAAAATGAGGTTTGTTACAGGCTTGTAGGATGTTTCTCAGTGGGATGAATGGTCTCAGTCTTATTTAAGCTGTTTTTCATAAAAATTAGGTATTTGCTGAGGCATGGACAAGGATCACCTCTGTGACATATCTCCAACACCACATGTGCATAAGGCATCTTGGTGAGTTTCTGGTTTTGAATTGCTGAGTATTTAAATGCTTGAAAGCTGCAATAAAAGGGGACTGAGACTGCCCCATGCTCTGAAAGCAGAGTTTGCCCTCTTGGAGGAGGATATTCTGTGTAAATGGTAGATTTCAGTCTTCTCAAACAGATGACAGAGCTGAAACTTGGATCTCCCAAACACTTGGTAAACTGGTCCAATTTACGTGCTATTACAGGAAAAGAGATGGAGAGATGGAGTCACCAGTGGATTCTCCTTGTTTTCCAGTTTTGAGAAACCAGCCTTTCATTTTCTTTGTTGTTATGATAAATATTTGAAAATGAAAACTCGTATGCTGGGTGAAAAGGAGTATTATTTTGATGAACAATGGAAAAGGAACTTTTCAGCTGTTTTTATATTTTAATTGAAAAATGAACAAAGTATACTCAGTTCATTACTATCTATCATTTAAACAAATCTTTCAATAGCTAGTTATTCATTCTTAAAATAACATAAAAGCAATGATTCTTTCTGAGGTTTTAAAAATTCCTCAATTATATAAAATAGAATGGTGTATTTTGAAAATTTTGACCTTTTCTCTTTCAGCTTCAATGTTTTGTGGTTTTGCTTGCTGGCCAGTACTTGCTGGCCAGTTTCTTCCCACACTTTAGTCAGACTATAAACTGTGTGGAAGGGAAAGGCAAGGCAATCAACATACAGAATATTAAAAAGGTTGAGGTAATAAAGTACCTGTCACAGATTGTATGAGATATTAAAACTCAGATACTTAATTTCAATGACCATGGTTTCAAAGGAAAGAAGACAACGGTACAATACAGACTTTGTCTCCTGAAAAAAATCATAGTGAGAATAGATGTAGTAAGAACTTGAATGATTCTTACTGCAATTTCAAATTGGTAATTTCACAGTTTTCACAGGGATTTTAGTGCTGTGAAAAGGAAATGCAGGCAAACAGAATGCAAAATTCAGCTCACTAAAATATGTGTGGAGTAAGATAAGACCATTACAGCTTTCTCAATATATAAGGCTATATTTTAGTCTCTCCTTACTTCCCAGAAAGAAATAAGGTGGAAGGTAATTCACATCACCAGGTGAATGACGTTTTATTGCCTTTGTTGTTCCAAAGTGTGTGAGCTCTGAATAAATCCCTTTCCTAGGACTGAGCTACCTGTAATGTCATTTTTTGGTGGCAATTCTCTGGACTCTAGCAAGGCTTGAGCTTGTTATTCAGCGCCATGCCCAGTGTGCCCTCCTTTCCCTACCTGGCTGCCATTTTTAACAACCTTTGTAGAAACATAACAAAATTTTATCATTCATCCAGGCTGAAATTATCTAGCAAGTTGAAAATGCAATGGTGTGCATAGGTGCAGAAAGGAATTACACGTGTCCTACTGGAGGAGGAGACTCAGCAGAAAGACAGAATGATGGAAACTTCAGGGAGAAGAGAAAGATAGAAAGGGCATAATTAGGGGAAAGGATAAAGAAGATCAAGAGAGTTTATCAAGGCGATGAGTGTAATAGGTTGACATGTCAGAAAGAAGGAAAGGAAAGTTTTACATTCAACAATATTTTGTGTGCATGGACATTTCTGAATTTGTAATAGATCTCACGTTTTTCTGTAGAGGATTTTCCACACACGGGTAGATTTCCACCTATGAGTTCTAATTCTTCTAAAAAGCAATTCTTATTCCCCTACATACTTTCACCAAATAGAATACATATGTATTTTAAACCTTTTCTTTTGTTTGGTTTGTTTTTTGGGTTTTTTTTTTTTGTTTGTTTTTTCTGTTTTTCATGGGAAGATACCCTTTGGACCAAGGATATCCTAGGAAAAGTATAGAAAATGGAAAATGTACAAAGGAAAAGTATAAAGAGAAATCCAGTTGGACCCCAGGACTGAGGAGGAAGAGACCTCAATACCACCATCACAACCCTCCCAGTGAGACCTGGGGACAATGGTGACTCACTGTAGCACCCCCAGACTCTCATTCGGACTCCCAGAGGGGCAGGCATAGCACAAGAGGAATGGGGTAAGTTTTCCTAAGATTTCTTGTATAACAATTTTAAAGGTATTATTAGTTATGCTTTCATGTATTAATCTGAACTATTACATTTTAATGATAATTTTTAGTCCAGTTACATTATATTTATTAAGATTTTAAATATGTTGCCAAGAAATTCTTAGTTCCATGTCTGTCATGAGTTCCTTTTTGCCCTCAACAAGGTACCAAAAGGAAATGTATGAAGGTGAGGACTTGAAACCATAACCCATGCATCAGGAAAGGATGTCTTTGCATCTGGGTTTTTTGGGGTATTTCTGCATGAAGTTACTCTCAGTCTTTCTCTTGTATACTTCTTTATTTTGGATTGGGAATTTGAAAAGTACTCTCTGTCATTAAAGGTGAGCAGAAACCTAAGTCTTGCATATTTTATTTCCACATCTTTTTCTCCCCACCACAATTTTTGTTTAATTATAAACATTAAAATACAATATCTTAAAAAGGATAGATTAAGATAGATTAGAAAGGCCTAATAGATGGGACTTTCTCCTCATATCCAAGTATCTGCCTATAAGTTACTTTGGTGCCATTTCAATCCAGTTTTCCAGTGTGTAGGGGATACTAGGGGCAATGGAGTTTGTGTATTTAAGGATGGGGTCCATCGTTCCATGAGAAGAAGCAAGGGTGATGTTAACTGCCTCATTCCAGAAGAGTTTTTGCTCAAGAAGAAGCTCCAGTAGGGGTGGGCACCTTTCTATCTGCTTCTTGGCTCCGATGGCATGAGCAAAAGCAAAAAGTTGTGTTTGACATTTCTGTCATCTTGTTCTGCTGGACTTTAGCACTATAATTTCCATTGGGTTTGCTTTCAACTGCAGATCCATGAGCTTTTCCACATGTGCAACTTGTCTGTTCTGTTTTGACAGGTTTGTTAGCCCCAACCTGTTCACTTTCATACTATACCTCACACTAACTTCTGAGTCGTTTCTTCTTTTCCCTGAGTTCATTTGGCATCTTTCTGATGAGAAGAAACTTCCTGATCAGTACTTTCCATCAACTCAAACTCTCCTGTTGAGCAGAATAACTGAAAAACCTTGTGTGACATACATTGAGATTGCCAGTTCAGACATCTTAATTCAGAGCATTAATAGCTTGCACAGCCATCTGTCCCCTCCCATTTCTCTGGGTTTTTCTTGTTGTTGGTTTGTTGGTTTGGTTTTGGGTTGGGGGGTGGTTTGGATTTCTTTCTTTCTTTCTTTCTTTCTTTCTTTCTTTCTTTCTTTCTTTCTTTCTTTCTTTCTGGGTTTTTTTTGGGGGGGTCATTGGTTGTTTTGTTGTTGTTGTTGTTGTTGTTGTTCTTGTTGTTGTTTCATTTTTAGTTTATAGCAGATTTCACTTACATGCTGATGTATTGCCAAGGGCAGAGAAACAGAGAGAAGGAAGAAAAGTGCTTTTTGGATTTTCTTTTTTTCCCTCTGGGTAAGTAACTGTCCAAACTTGCCCAGCACAGGCTGGTTTTTTAAACTCAAGCTTTCTTAGTGATGTTCTGAGAACAGCTGTGTTGCAAGACAAGCTATATTTTCAAATAATTTCACCCCTTTTTCACATTTTTTGTCCTTCACTTACTGAACAGACTAATAGGATACTTCATAAAAAACTGTTGTTCAGTAATTATAGAGTCATTTTTTTATTAAAAATTGCAAACTTTAGACAGATTCTAAGGCATCTTATCCATCGGTGCACTTGTCACTATTTTCTGTAAGTTTTATCTTCAACTGTCCTTGAAAAGCAGTGTGGTCTGGTGATGTGGCTTGGGGAAATGGAAGGACTAGGGCTCATCTTAGTGATGTCCTTGAATTGCTGTGTGACTGTGACAAAATTTATATCACTATATCTTGCCTCTCTGCTTGCAAAAATGAGGATACTGCCTTCTGCAGACCTCTGATTCTCTGAAAAAATGTGTAAAGTAAAATCCAAACTGCACAGTCTTTGACTAAATCCTTTGACTAAATAATTTAAGGAAATATTTATAATGCTTCTGCGCCTTACAGACATAAGGCTCAAAGTGCATGGCAGTATTCTCCCCTCTTCCATACCTATTTAAATTATACGTTTAAACAAAGGTCTTGTCTTACTTTACCAAGAACTCTAACTGCTCATATTGTCATACTGATACTTCAGCATGCCTAGATGTAATACAGATTTTTAGTAGTTGGTTAGGACAGTTGGTAGCTGGATAGTTAGAACTGGGTGGTTTCTGTGAAGTTACTTTTATTTTCATTAATTTGGTCATGAATTGAACTAACATAAGTTTGTCAATATTCTCTGGTGTAAAAGCAAAACACTTTTTGTTCTTAGACTGATATGCTCGTCTGGCAAGGAGAGTAGTCAAAGAGCTGCTAAGCATCATCCCAAAAGCTATCGCTTTTTGTTCTCTGCTTAGAATTACTGTCTCTTTTAGCACCTTAAGGGTCTGATTCTATTGTAAGTAACGTCAAAGAGAATCTTCTGAGGGGCATCATTAACTGTTTGCAGATTTTAATTAAACATGGTCAGAAATAGTGTCAGCTTCCTCATCCTCTGTTGATACACAGTGTTCATAGCATATTATGCCTTGTGGAGTTCTGTGTAATTTTAGCCCTTTTAGAAATATATGATGTTTTAAGTACATCATAAAAGCACTTGGTTAACTTTTAATTGTATGTATTTTGATCCAATTTCTAACTATTTTGTTGCTTCTTTGCCTTCCTTATTCTCTTGAATTTACTAAGCTTTCTCTCTCTCTTGAATTTCCTTGCTGAAATTAGGAAAGGTATCTTCCCATCTCTGGTTTCTTTCACTATATCAGTACCTTCCATTCTCAATACTGAAAACCTGGGTTTTTTTCCCTTCAGTTTATGTACTTGAGAATAAAGAAAATGCTTGTTACTGAAGTTGTTATTATGCTTTCAAAAGCAGAGAATGAAATGACTTTAGGTAAATGTTTATGTTTATTAACCTGTTTCTGCATTTTTTTATCTCAGGGTAATAATAGTACAGCTCATGGGGAATAATTTTAATCAAATTTTTGGTAGCTGGTTCAGATTTATTTGAAAAGAACATTGATTGTCATCTTTTTGCCGGCATTCCTGCTACCTACCACGCCTGGAACACCCTGTAATCTAATGACAATGAATGATACAGTTACCGTGGTACAGAATTTAAACCCACAACTCTTTCTACAAATAAATTGTTTTCTTTTTTATTTCCTGGGTATATGTTATGAAGCCTGTTTTGTACATGCTTTAAGTAGTCATTTTCATTTTGTATCAAAGGCAAGGTACATTTCAAATAACTGAGCCTATATTTGTTTGAAGTAGTCTGTCATCCAGCAGAAACGCAGTGGAACAGCAAACACAGTATCAAATACTGCAAGCCTCTGGCAATTTTTTATGCTTTAGCCCAACACTTACCTTTTTAAAAGGTGAATACCAAAGCTTCCCTTAACTTTAGTGCAAACCAGAATGTCATATTTGATGCTTGACTACTGGAGCAGGCTTCAAGTTGAGAGAGAAATATACCTAGAAAGTGGAAGTAAGTAAAGATATTTAGAAGAAATAGTTGTCCTTTTCTGTAGTATTTACCTGGCTAAATAAATTCTGTAGAATTTTGAGGAAAATATTAGGATTTATTTTTTTTTATTTGACACACAGGACTCTGTCAGGCCTGTGAGAGACTGTCTTTAAAATGATGATTTTGGATCCGTTCTTAAGGGTGTTATTTGCAGTGGACAGGACCTTAGGGAATCTGTGGGAAATAATCCATTCATTGTAGGATTTTTGACTGGACTCCTTCATTGTATTTGCCCTCACCATTTTGAGTACCTGAACACTTAAACAGAAACCCAATCTTTACAAGGCAGCCCAACAGAACACTTTGATGACTCTCTAAGTACAAATTGCACAATATTGAGCATTTTGCCATTTTAGTAGTCACACGTTATTTTTATGTAATGTTCTATCACAGAGATTTTCAGATAGAAAATCTCCCACTGAATGATAGGGCAGTAATTTGCATTAAAGGGCTCCTTTTGTCTGTTCTGATTAGCAATAACACTTCTCTAGTTAAAAGCGTGGCTTGCCATGACAGTTACATGTGATCAACAATCTTCTTTTTTGACAGTCTCAGGACATCACACCATTCATGCATTTTAAATAGCAGTATAGCTGGCATTTTTTGTGTGGAAATTCATGTCTCTTTCAAACACAAGTTTCTTTGCTAACCATCTAAGTCCTAACACCCTTTTGTCTGCATAGCAGAGAGGGGAAAGCAAACATTTTGCTCAGATCGACCGTGCCTCAAGATCAGAGGAGAGGAATGAAAACAGAATTTTAACACCCGATTTGGGCGACTTGGTTTGTTGTGATCCAGTAAGAAAAGCACTCAGGTTCTGTGAAGGATAATTTTAAATGCTATTTATTAGAGCTAACACAAAATAGTGTAGATAACCCCATGTCCCTTCAGATGCTGGGAGCCCCGAGCCGTGCAGCGTTGAAGGAGCCTCCGGTCAGGGCACAGCACGTGGTGCAGACCCAATCCCTGGAAGAGCCTCCCTGGTTTGCTCCTGTGAGCTCTTACGGGATTTTCTTACAAAGACAACCTCTCTCTTCATCATTTCTAGGATCCAACAAAATAATGTTCCCATGGAAATTTGTTGCTGCAGCTCTCAGTGAAGGCAAGGACATAGAGGTAATTTACCTGCTGGTACCGAGTGGGAGCTGCCTGCAGTCTCCTTCCTTACAAGCAACTGGAGAAGTTTATCCCGTGCCCCAGGGATATGCCGAGCACAATGCAGCCTGAAGGCCAGGCTGTCCTGTCCCTGCAGCACAGCACAGCACAGCAGGGGCTTGGATCTGCTCACATGAACCGTGCTGCGAGTCACTAACTCCTCAGAGTGCAAGGTCTCACGGCCAGGACCACTACACTCCCTTGCCCTCGGGCGCTGTGTAATTCTCCTGCCTGCTGGGCTCTGCTCAACCTGAGGAGTGCGACAAGCCTAGGAAAGGCAAATGAGTGGTTTTAGCAGGTTTCTCTTTGAATTATAAGGGAAAAGTGTGTCATAAAATTACTGGTCATGCCTAGGTTTACACTACGACAGTCACAATCCTCACTTTTTTTGCCAGAGTAAAGTTGAAGGAAAACGGTGGTTAATCAAGCTCAGATTTCTCTCAAATCATGTTTCTCATTTGGCAGTGCTGCTAAAAACACCTGAGAACCCTCAGCATGAAATTTGTTTTCATATCAGATTTGTCCATCTTTGGTTTTACAGCTTGTCCTCGTCTACTAATTGCTATGCAAATTGAGAGAGTTTGACATGCTGTGTACTTGCACCAGCAAGGGACCACATCACACTCAGGCAAACTCTAGGAGTTTTCCTTTAGTCACGTTGTGCGCTGGCTGCAAGGAGAAAAGATGATTCTGTGTTAAACCGCAGGAACGTGTCTTAATTTTTTTGACATCTTCTGCATGTCATGGAGAGCTCGGTACTTTTGAGGTAGTTTTGCTAGAAAGCCTCCAGCTTCTCTTGTCAGTTTTACCCACGGCAGCAGCTCCTGTTCGCACAGGCAGAGGGAGGAGAGCAGGGATGCGCTCTGACAGGCCAGGTTCTTCATGGATGTCTCCTGGCTGGTGTTTCGAGATATCTAAATCTAAATTGACTTTGTTCCTGTTCAAGCAACCTAAAACAAAACACCAAAGCATAGTTTCACTCGGGATTAAGAATACTTGCACAGTCTTTTTATTGTAGGAGAGACTCCTATCCAAGCAAGTTAAACTGTTTGCTTTATGTAAGGTTTATTGAATAAAAGTCTAAGCTACTATAATAATTCAGTACAGTAAACCTTCTAAGGAAATATTATTATGGAATGAGAAGGCATTCATCAATTCCAGCTGCCTGTGCGAGTCTCTGTGCCCCCGATGCTTAGGCATCATGAGATGCCTTCCAGTATACAGCTGCCTTCTCAGGCACTGTTGAAAAAGAAAAAAAAAAAAAAGAAAAAAAAAAGAAAAAAGAAACCTAAGCAAAGAAATAATGCAACACATTTGTCCTCTGATTTGCAGAGCTGTTTGTGGTTTGTTACTGGCCAGAGAATGGTCAGGACTGTACTTAGCATTTTATCTAAAATCTATACCAGCGTGATGCTCCTCTAATTAGAATGGCTCTGTGTCTTCTGTACATGCGTGCGCTGAGTGGCACGTAGCGAATAAAGTCAGCAAAGTGAAGCTCCTCAGTAGTCCATTCTGCCAGTTTAACGTTCTTTAAACTTTGTTCTCTCTTGCTGTGTTATACATGAGAGATAATTCAACAGAGAAGTCATTAGCCAATTCAGAAATGGTTGGGAAATTTATTTTCCAGAGCAGGCCCACCTGGAACATCTGAGGGGCAATGCCAGTAAGCTATCAAGGCACACGGGATGTGGAAATTCCAGCTCCTAACCTCAAAAGCTAAAGAGTCATCTAGTTTCCATGTTACTACTTGATATTATGAAGTGTCTAGAATTGAGTAGTGGTGCATTGAGCTGATTATTTCAAATTTCCCTGCCCTGTGTCTAAAATAGAGCTTTTCTTAGCAGCTGAGATTTTAAACAGATTTATTAATAATTAGCAAACATTAACTCTTGTCTTTTGTACAGTTTATGTGAGGAAAACAATGACAACAAAGTCAATTCCAGTGCCTTGCAGGTTCCCAGGCTTGGTCTGGTTTGGTCTCATTTTCCCTTGTATGTTTATGTAGGCTGAAGGCACTTCAAAAAGTGCCTGGATTATTAGAATGATAAGTATAAACTACTGTGATTGATGTTTTGTTAACTTGTAATGATGGGTCCGGACCACATCTCATAGTTTCATTTTTCTTGTCAAAATAAAGTAATTTCTTCTTTCTTCCCCTCTAATATCTTCCATTGCAGCTGTTCAGTGTTTTGCATTTCTGAATTTATTACCATTCTTAAGTATCAAAACAGTTGCATAGTTTAGAAGTGATATTTTATGGTACGGTAATTAATATCAGCACATGCTCATTGTCAGTATTCAATTTATAGCTTTAAAAAAAATAATATTTGAATTCACCTTCTTTCGGGTCTTCCCTTCTGAGTCTGCTCCTACGTGCAATCCGGCAAGCTAAGTGCAATCAGTTGGCAGGCAACATCATGATAAAATATAGCCCTGGTCCTGGGAGTGTCTTCATTGCATGCCTGTTTTGAATACACAGACTTTGGCATTCTTATCTAGTAAGCTGAAAAATGTTAAAAATTCCTAAACTTCCCATTTTTATTCAGATAAAATTTCTATAACTTCCAGTGGGGAGCTTCTGTATTAAACTAGGCTATTCAGATTTCATGTGAACTGCTGTAAGAAGGTCCCTGTCCAAGTCAGTGAGCTGAGTCAATCCTGAACAGAAGCCATTTGACTAACAAACTTCCAGGGCAATACCTCATATCTGTGTTAACATACAAAATCTATTTATGGTGACTGAAAAATTTGTGACCCTTTCCTACTATGTACAAAAAGGGGCATTTCTATTTAAACATATTTCCTTAACTTTAGATAAAATTTAGAAGGCAATTTTAAGGAATGAGTAGTTTCACAATTGAGTGCAAAAATGTAAATATTCACCATAAAAAAAAGATACAGTTACATCACTTTCAGTCAGTGCTCCTGTGACCAAGTATATAAAATAAACTTGTGAGTACATGAAAAGACAGTAACAGAGAACAAAAATCAGACTTTCCAATGTGTCTTTAAATTTTTGTTGTTGAGAGAAGCACTTGACATAGTTAAAAATGAATAGATATTTCAAGAACTTGGAGGTCTGATTTATGTTAAGAATAATTTCTTTCAGAAGAATTATGGTTCTCCTGAAGAGATGAAACATTTCTAAATCTTTTGCTACCAAAGCCCACTGAAACAGAAAGCACTGCTGTACAGATGAAGTATTCCTTATCAAGACAGACTTGTGGCTTCACCAGTAAGGTTTTGTTTTTAGAAGCACAAAAAGTATTTCTTCTGCAAGCAGCTTCTGTTTTACTAACGAATATTTGATTTTAATGTATAGTGATAAAAAACATGTTGGCAATCTTTTTAAGGATAACATGAAATCCCCCAAAATACAGTTGCACTAACAATAATAGCTAAATAATGGGGTCTACTGTCCTGTTTCATTTTCAGACTGGTCCTGGATGAACATCAGTAGTCAGATTAACAATTCGAGGCCTGTGCATCAGCAGCCTTGATGGTGGAAAGGATGTGTCTGAGGTGGGAGGAAAAGAAGTCCTGTGATCCCTGTTAAATTTCACTTCCATTTTCATGTGTTTTGTTCCCCACGTCTTCTTACTGGAGGGTAATGTTTTGTACAGAGGAAAATGTGATGTCCACATTTAAGTCCCTATGCCAGGCATGGTATATCCTTATTCAAACCTAGTGATACATGGAAAAATAACTGACAAGTACTACTATTCTGTTACAGAAGAGAAGGAAATGAAGATTAAGTAACCACATAAAAGAGTCGCAGACTTCAGAATACTTGACATTGATCAGACAGGCATAATACCTTCTGCCCACCCAATCCTTATACAAGGGGAAGTTATTAGAGTCAGGAAATAGTCTTTTATTGCTGATACCGTGGCAGAAAATAATGAAGAAATAATTTCTAAATAGTTCTATGTTGTGTTTACTTTGTCACCTTACTGGTGTCTTGTCTTGTTTTGTTCCTCGTGTGTAAATCTCATTCATCTAAACATCAATATTTAAGGTCAAATTCCTCAAGTTGCAGAAGTTGCAATTCACTTCATTGAATTCAATTTAGTGAAGCGTTTCCCATAAGTAAATTGTATCAAATGCTGCCTTTGTCCCTTGAGTGTCAGAAGATGTCAACTGGAAGTCATTAAACAGGATTACAGTTTAATTGCTTTCTTCTCCTTTTGAAGGTGGACAAATATTACACTGTTTGTTTATATATTTGCTCTCTTGTATACATTTTTTATTGTCTGCACTAGTTTCATTTAAAAAGTCTTTTCAGTTGAAACCTGAAAAAACTAATAGAAGTGGTATAACCTGGAAATTGGGATAAAGTGATTATTAGCAATGGTATCTCTCAACTCTCCAAATGACAGAGCTCTTCTGAAGTTATCTACAAGTGCTTTTCTGGGAAAGCAGGTGTCACTGTTCAGATAAACTGTTTTTACTCAGTTCCTTGCTGAAAAATACAGCACATCAATGGGCAATAGAGCAGCTCCTTGGTTCATCAGGATTGTTTGTCCATGTCCCCCTGAATTGCCTTCTCTCTTTATTAATCAGAAGATTTCTCATGACTTTCTCTATAACTAGTAGGGGCAAAAAAAATTTAACCATTTCAGGAACAAGAAATTTGCTTTTGAATAACAGCTTGTCAGTCCCTGAGAATGAATGCAGCTTTCAAATATTTATATGCAATGCTATGTTGCATATATACCAACTGTTCATTATCTTTTTTGTGTCTTTATCTGTTCAGTATGATTGAGAAACCACTTATATTCTCATACAGAAATATGGAGAGATTATTTTAAACAGCAAGATACTGATCTCATTCTTGTACGCTTAGGAGCTTTTTGGAAATGGTCATACTGAAGCTATTAGGATCATGAGTGAGGTAACATGTTATTCAATGTGAGAAAGGATATCAGAAGCTAGGCTGTAATGTGAGTAACATGATTGAAAATTTCAGATCATAGTGTTTACATCTCAAATAATCCATTGAGCCTACTGGTAGTTTGGTAATTCAAAATCAATAAAGATTCTGCTTCAAGGAGTTGAAAGAGCAGAGACAGTACTAAAGCATGAGGAAACAGAGTTATGCAAGGTGACCTATTGGAAATTATATTCTGAATGCAGAAAATATCATCCATAATTTTTAAGTGTGGTCAGATTAGGCCATTTAGATAACTGAGTGCGTATAGTTTCATAGGCAGTTATTTCTTTCCTACCTCTGTAATAGAAAAAAATGTTTTCACTGAAGCTGAAGTATAACAGTACATGAACATATCTTTGTCTTCATAACTCTGTAAAAAAATAATGTGTATTTTCTCTGTTTTGATTTGAGGGAGCGTCAAAAAACTCTAGCAAGGTCTAACAGGAATACAAAACCAAACCAAACCAAAAACTACCAAGTAACACAAAACTCATCATAAAAGAGGATAACTTCTTTCTTAAATGTTAACTTTGTTTTATTATTTAATCTCTGACTTTACTTATATGCATCAATAACGCATTTTGTATTCGTAATAAAGGCATGAGCAAACAAAACCGCATTCTGAAGGTTTCACCCATTATTCTGATTCATATCACACTTTAAGTATTTAATGAACGTTGTAAAAGAAATAAATCACCAATATATATAACATATATATAACATATAT
>VXBL01008498.1:194616-205544 GCA_013400195.1 Aramus guarauna | reverse complement strand
ATATATATATATAAAACTTCTTATTAATTTTAAATTCTACCTTGTAATGGTAACTGGGAAAGACTCTAAGACTGGAAAAGAAATTCTGCTTCTTATCCTGTGCATTTACAAGATATGAGTCATCGCTGTTCCTTCTTCACTTTACAAGGTTAATTTGTTTCCCTCCTTATGTACAAGAGTAGGGACATTTCCTAGGAAGCAAAGCAACACCAGGAAAATGTAATTATAAACCCATAAATAGTAGCATGATGAAATAATACTTTCAGATATAAAACCCAAATTAACCTAAAAGCAGAAAGATTTTAAATCAACTAACACCCTTTATTTTTTAATGTTTTGATTTACATTAAAATTTTGTAATTTGAATATTTGATTAATCCAAAAGAGTTGTCTGCTTGCTTACTCTGTGTTTAGCAAAACAGGTGCTCATTTTTGTCTGTATTGCTCAAAGCAACACCATTTGGTACTACAACTTGTCCTTTTTGAGTAGTGACCTAATGTTAAACCAGAAAAACCCGCCCATTAATTCACCTGTTCAGTTTATACGAGAATTAAATGCACTCTCATTGATCAGACTAGACATGGATACACTATGTAAAAGTGTACTATGTAATAGTACTGTGAAATAGGTACTGTGTAATGGCAAGTACAGGTACTCCCCTCTTTTTTATAAAATGCATGCCAGAAGACTGCAACTTCTTTTCCAGCTAGCTGAGAGGAGGTCTGTATGATCTGTGGAGTGAACTGAACAAAATTACTATTTTGCAAGTCAGGTCTTCAGTAACATTCTTAGTCATCTGTGTGCTCGGGGAGAATCTTTATTTCTTGGCAGATATATATCTTACCTGATCCCTTCTTGCTACTGAGAATCCCTGTCAGAAAACTGATCTATTGTGAAAGGAATATGTAAGTATTACATTTTGTTGCTTCTTTGACACACAGTTCTCTGACTAATACCACTTTCAAGAGTATGTCAGAAAAGACAGAAAAGACTAGATCCCCCCCAAATATATTAAAAATTAGGCTAACGATGCTGATTTATAATCAAAGGTACAGAAGACCAACAAAATTAAATAAAACTTGTTGCCAAAGCTATGGGTCTATATGGTGTTTTCATGAAAGAATTGTGAACCACAGTGGAATAAGCAAGAGGCAGTAAATCAAGAACTGGAGCTTATTCCTGGTTCTGCCCATAAGTTATTGTATGCTTCTGGGAAAAACACATGCAGTTAGATTTTAAAAAGGAACTGCTGCTTTCTGGAGGAGCTGTGAGTCCCTGAAAACCTCTGAAAAACCTTACAATTCACTCAACTGGAGACCCCAAGTTGCAGTGCTCACACACACACGCGCACGTACGCACACACTCACCCCCTGCTCCCATCTCAGATCCAAGGACTCTGGTGTTTCTTTCCAAACCAAACTTTTCATTGGTTTCATTCAGGGAAGCAGTGCTGTACTTAGTCAGGGCTGAAATGAATTTGTTCTCAAAAGTATGTTTCTCCAGTGGCACAGTTCAGGTCGTGCTTAGCAGCATCATACAGGTGAAGAAGTAGTGGTGATGTGACTTGTCCACTGATGTTTGGACATTGTTCTTCAGTTTTGAAGGAAATACTTAGGAGGTCAAGATTGCTATGTTAACAGCTACTGGCACTTCTACAAGAATGCTGTAGCAGACCTCTCAGTGAGATTATTTGACTAAATGTGTAAGCCTGAGGGCAACATCCTTCTAGGTCCCATTTAGGAGAGCCTTGTTCAATGTCAAGTAGTTGACTCATGGTCAGTGTTACTTTCACATAAACAATTTAGAGCTCTAAGGGGTTTTGTGCTTTTTTTCCTTTTCCTAATTGGAATGTTAAGAAATGTTTAAAAATTATTTTTTAATTCTACTGAAATTTCCTACAATGATATTCAACCATTACTAGAGAGTTGAATTGCTTTCCTTGCATTTAAATTTGCAGTTATAAGTGCAGAAACATGGCAACAATATAATGGAATTTCTTAAAACTTTGAAAAGAAATTAAACTGTCAGCTAAGATATTACAGCAACGATCACCGCAGTACTGTAGAAATTAAAAGCACATCATTACTTATGAAAGTGTAGAACATCATTGCAAACTTCAGTATTTCTTCTTCCAAAACAGATGACAAACAAAATGGTTGAGCCCCCATTTTTCACATAAACTAGCAGAAATATTGCAGTTACCTATTTTGGAAGCTTGTCATAGGATGAGATCCACTTAAATTCAAGTAATTGTTACTATTATAAGTTTTGAAGTCATGGGAACAAGATTGCTGTTAATGACAGAAATAATGAAGATTATAAGCATATGTGATTTAACTACAGGATATTTTTTTCTAGTCTCTTAAGAATGATATCCTCTCTGTCTTACACGAACCCAGAATACAAATCTTTGCAAAGAAACATTATTGGTGTAGTACGAAAGATGGATCTTAATGGGAGTTTCATTTTCGTTACAGGAAGCATTGAGGCTATATGAGGTAGTGGCTGCAGCTGTCTTTCTCTGTATGCAAATTATTTCTAGCCTGCAGTGACCTCCTGTGTATACCACTTTGACAACTTGAAAAGCCTTTACAGAGATCCTCGAGGTTGTGAAGAGTATACACTACAAGACTTAAAAATAAATACATGACTTTCAATTTTTAGGTTAGCATTCTACTAGATCTGGTACACACGCAGATTTGTTGCATGTGTGACTCACTGAAGTAGTCTTTTAAAATAAAACAGTAAAATCATAAAATAAATCACATCAAACTAAATTTGAAGAAATCCATTTTCTCTTTCCAACTACTGGTACGACGCCAGACAGTAGAATAATTTAAAAATAATGACTGGGAAAGAGTCTGATTTCTATAATGCAGAAAACAATTGTCTCATTTGTATTTAAAAACTGATTTTCAATGAAGAGCTGGTATTAACATTTATCTGATACCTAAAAATAAGTTATCTTTGGATACATTAAGACATTTCTCCTCAAGTAAGAGGTTAAGAATGACTGCAACAGGCTTGAGAAGTAGAAACAAAATATTTTAAAATGTGTGAACTTAGCATTTCAGCTGTTGATGAATGATGAATCTACTGATGGATACTGTCCAAAAAACATCCTGTGTGTGTTTGTAGGAGCTATGTATAAAAACATTACAAGGAGAAATGGAAGAGAAGATTGTTAAAAGTGCATGGAAAGCATGCTTCTGTAAATAAATAAGCAAAGAAACACATTTCATCCACAAATGGAATAGTACTACCCAGTTTCTCTTAAGAGCTGTTTAATCTGCATATATTATTATTTTTTAATATATCTCCTCTGTTCAGCTCTGTCTAAATCTGCAAAGTTTTGAAATGCAACTATATGCATGAACTGAGGAGAAAACTCTGCTCTAAAAGAGCAATACTTATGCCCTTAAATTTTGGAGAAAATTCTCCTTCATTCTTTATTATTGTTCATTTTTTTCTAATATAATACGGCTTTAAATTTAATCTTTCATAGCAGCTTATGCAGAGTGGTTTGCAAATGAAATGAATTAATTATAGAATTAAAGTGAGCATCTAACAATAGGACAAATTTGGGAGAGGTTTGAAAAGGTACTGTTTTCCATAGAGATTTCAATTGAGATTGAGAACCAAAGAAGTGAATAGTCATTGAAGGTCTGGTTTAGATATCAAGAGCTGCAAATAAGAAGAAATTCATAGACTATCACTACTAATTCAGCAATAGAATAAAATATGAGAATAAGCATTTGCTAAATTGCTTTGGAAAGTAAAAGGATGTAAGATTTAGGAACAGTCTGAAACAAACCTATCATTTAAAAGAAAAAACAAAAAACACCACAATAAAAAAGCTGCACCAAACCCTGTGAACAATAAAAGACAAAAGAAGCTTAATTTCTTTTTAATTTTCCTTACTTCCTTCAGCTTTGAGGAGAACTAGTTTGTTTGTGACTGTAAACATTGTCTTTTTGTCAATTCTGCAACAACTAAGCCAGCCTCAGTGGTGGTTGTATGAGGAGCTAAGAAGCAGCATACTTGCAGATGGAGAATTAGCCTCAGAGGAGACAGAGGAGACATCAGACTTAAAAATTGTTTGACTAGGACTGTCTTTGCATGTTGGCCTCTTTGTGGTGGTTTAACCTTGGC
This sequence comes from Aramus guarauna, assembly GCA_013400195.1. Classification (NCBI taxonomy): domain Eukaryota; kingdom Metazoa; phylum Chordata; class Aves; order Gruiformes; family Aramidae; genus Aramus; species Aramus guarauna. The sequence continues at coordinate 201,391 of VXBL01008498.1, read as the reverse complement.
TGGAGGTCAGGTGTCCACCAAGCCGCTCTATCACTCCCCTCCTCAGCAGGACAGAGAGGGGAGAAAAATAAGATGGAAAAAACCAAACTCAAACCCATGGGTCAAGATAAAGGCAGTTTAATACAGCAAAAGCAAAAGGCCGTGCGCAGAAGCAAAGCAAAAGCAAAAGATTATTCTCTACTTCCCATCAGCAGGCAATGACCAGCCCCTTCCGGGGAAGCAGGGCTTCAGTACACATACTGGTTGCTCCGGAAGACAAACATTATAAAAGAACAAATTACCCCAGTTCCTCCCCCTATCTCTCAGCTTCTCATTGCTGAGCAGACATCATATGATATGGGATATCCCTTTGGTCAGTTTGGGTCACCTATCCTGGCTGTGCCCCCTCCCAAGATCTTGCTCACCTCCAGCCTCCTACTGCTGAGGGGAGGAGAGATGTTGGAGAGAGAGACGGCCTTGATGTGTGCCAGCACTGCCCAGCAGTAGCCAAAACCCTGGTGTGTTACCAACACCTTGCTGGCTACCAATACAAGGCACAGCACTATGAGGGCTGCTATGGGGAAAAATTACTCCATCTCAGCCAGACCCAATACAATCTTACAAGAGTGTCTTCTGTCCATGTATGCAACATGGAAGAAAGTATGAAACAAAATAAAAATCAGCAATAGGAATCAGGTGTGAATTGAAACAAATGAGGTTTCTTATGGAGAATCCTACTTTCCTAGTCTGAAAGTGGCTGGAAATCTGGCAGTGGTAAGTTTCTTCTCTGACTTAGTGAAGGTCCGAAAGTCTTGAGAGAGGCTGGTCCAGGACAGGGTAGCACTGCAACAGATGATGATGTGAGGACACATAATACCAGACTCCAGTGAAAATGGGTTCTGAGCCCTTAAACCATTCCCATTCATACAGTGTACCACCTTCTCTCCCATGCCCTGCCCTGCAAGTGAATGCTGTCCTTCACTGCAACGAGGACACAGTTGTCTGTGGTGGCAAAACAGATATATAATTTAGACCTCTCAATTTCAGCTTCAGCTGTATGCTAACAAGAGTGCTGAATTTCACTCCTTGCATATGAAACTTCACTTTTTTTGGGTTTTCTCAGAGTGTGTCTGTTTGCATTTCATCAGTTCTGCCCATATCATACTGAGATGGAGAGAAGAGGCTAAATTAATTATGAGAAGTATTTGTGTGATTTATGCATTATGCAAAAATTCTTACTACAGTTACTGATCGATGTGCTGTACTGTGCAAGCATTGTTTTTAATTTTGCATTGTTATTTTACATAAGTTTACAATTGATATTAATACAAAACTCCTTAGTTTGCATATAGCCAGGAAAAAATCATATTTTATTTGTAAGAACTTGCCATCCATTAACTCAAAAAAACCAAAAACTGTTTATATTCTTGAATGAATATCATTGCAAGAAAAAGACCTTCAGTACAGAATTTTTTCCTGTAATTATATTTTAAAAATAAAAATGCTACCTTCGGGGGAAAATGTGCCATAAATCTAGAATAATTAAGCCTGGAAGAGACCTCTGGAAGCCTCTAGTCAACTATCCTACTCTAAGCAAGGTCAGGTATGGGATCAGACCAGGACTTTGTCCAGCTGGGTATTGAAAGCTTCCAAAGATGGAGCCTGTACAGATTATCTGGGCTTTCCCTCATGCCAAAAAAGTTTCTCCTTATATCCAGCCTGAACCTCTCTTGTTTCAGTTTATGCCTGTTGTCTCTACCTCTATGCACCACTGGCTCCATCTTCTCAATTACCTCCTCAATGGTACAGGAAGGCAGCCACTAAGTCCCTCCTGCAGCTGTTTCTTCTCCAGGCTGAAAAAACACCAGTCCCTCAGCCCCGCCTCACAGGGCAAGTACTCCAGCCCCCAACCAGCGTGGTGGTCTTCCCTGGACCTTGTTCCGCATCATCAATACCTTTCTTGTACTGGGGATCCAAAACTGGACTCAGTATCTAGATGTAGTCAAACCAGTACCAATTAAAGAGGGATAATTCCTTCTCTCAATCTACCAGCTGTGCCCATGTTAATAATAGCCCAGGACACTGCTGGCCATCGTTGCTGCCAGGGCAGGCTGCTGGCTCATGCTCAGCTTGCTGCTGACCCAAATACCCAGGGCCTTTTCTGCAGAGCTGCTTCCCAGCTGGTCAGTTCCCAGACTACAGGGCTGCCAGGGGTTCCCCCTTTCAGACATAGAAATATGCATATTCCACGGAATTTCATGAGGTTTGTGTCAGCCCTTTCCTACAGCCATCTAGATCCCTCTGGAAAGCAACTCTGCCTTCAGTCATATCAAATGGACCTCTCAATTTGGTAACATTTGCAAGTTTGGTGAGACTCTGCTTCATTACACAAAGATGTTAGGCAGGACAAGTTCCAGTACAGACCCTTGCGGTACTGCACTTATTAGTCTTCTCCGGGTGTTGTCCATTAATGACTACAGTGAACCCAACCATCCATCCCCACTCATCTAGTTGTTCATCCATCCAGATCATAACATCCCAGCTTGGATACAAGAGCACTGAAGGAGATGATGTCTAAAGCCTTACTACAAAAGCTGAGGTAAATGACATCTACTGCTCTCCTCTCATCCACAAACCTACAGATGGCAATGAATTTGGTCAGCCACTCATTACAGTACAAAGCATACCCAGAAGTATTCCTCAGATAAGTGAGGTCTTGACTACATCTGGCCAGTTATAACTCAGTGTTCTGGCATGATTTGGGGAAGCAAACCATGAGTAGGTAAAGTTTGGATGGGAGGCACATCCAAAAGCTCTGTACTACAGGTGCAGTCTGCCCTGCTCTAAGGATTTAGATATGTACAGAAGAACAATAATGAGGCACAGATGAACTCTTAACAGTTTTATATCCTTTCACATTTGGAGCTGGAGTCCAGAAGGTGATAGTGATCCAAGTAGCAACAGCTAATTAGCTTTAGATGCAGACAAAGTGGAAAAGAGGATTGCTTGAACCGATGTGACCAGTGAGGCCATTGGCAGCTTTTGTAAATCATCTAAATTTGGAAGCAATAAAAAGTAAAAACAATAGCCCCTTACAGAGGAACACATCCATGAACGTCCAACACCATCTAGAAAGCTAAGCTCAAGGTAGAACCACTATGTGTAAATGCCAGGCTGCCAGACAGGACTGGACACCCTGCCCAACACAGGTGAGTGTCCTGTTCCTCTGCATCAATGGGAAGTGGAAACCTTCAGTAGGGGGAGGGGAGGCAGAGGGGGAGTGATGAGGGGGAGCAGAATAGGAATTACTAACTCCCTGCTATACACATGCAATTTAGCAAATAAAACCTAACATTTATGTTTCTGAGTGGTAAGGTTCTGTCTTTACGGCTGTGACATTTGGTGGAGAATGAGGATAAGGGTTCCTGCATGTTATGGAGCAGCCCTGTGTTTTTGTCAGCAATGCTAATCACTCCTTTTACGTGTCAGGTGTCATTGCTTGGGAAGAATCTCTGCCCTGGTGTACCAAGGGTGTGCATTTTGTCTCTGCGTGCTGAGTTCATTGGGTTAAGCAAGACCACAGTCCTTAGCCCTTTGCATTCATTGGCCTAAGTGGGTTCTTGCCCCTTAAAGTACGGGGTGTGTCGGTCCAGGTGGCACTGTGCCTTTGGCATGCTTGTGTGATGCCTGCCCTAAAGGTGCACTGAGTGGCTGGTTGGCGCAGAATTTTGTTTTATGTTTGTTTGGGATGGGGATGTATTGGGAATGAGCATTTGGATGAGCTGCTTCCGTGTATACTGGATGTAGTTGTTTATTCTTCTGGGGGCCCGGGAGTATGTGGTGTCCATCTGGAAAATGCCAGCTTTTGCCATGGAGATGGATGTCAGCGTGACATCTGCTAGCATGCATTGAGCCTGATTAGCCTGCAAGTAAGAATAGGATCAGGTCATTTTTATTGTTCCTGTTTATGCAAGTGCTGTTTGTGTGCATGCAGTGACTGTAAAAGCACAGTTCTGCTGTCTTTGTACATCTATTAGTGGCTGGCTATGTCTTTGCCTGCTTTTTGGAAAATAAAGCTCATCCCTAGCAGGCTTCAGGAGGAAAGGTACCTTTGAGTCCCAAAGTCTTCCAGATTTATTAACTCCTTAACATGCTGTAAGCATTCCCAAGGTGGCAGGTGTTAGGGCTCAGTGTGAGGAGGGGATTGATCCTTTCGCAAGATGCCCAAAGTGCTAGAATTTGTGACCAAACAGTGTAATATTAACTTAAAGGACTATGCTAATATCTCTAGAAAACAACAGAATAGCACATGAAACCATCAAATTGTGTTGGCTATAGAGCAAGCAGAGACCCAAGAGAAATAACCTAGAGCTGAACTCTCTACAAACTGTTCCCTGGACATGTCCCAAAATGTAAAGTATCTCTGAATATTAAAAAAAAAAAGAAAAAAAGAAAAAAAGAAAAAAAGAAAAAAAAACCCATGAACAATTCAGGATATGGTAAGAGATTAAAGTAATTTTATATAAATGTAAAGAAAAGTGGTTTTATCAATGACAGTAAAATCTTTGGAAAACTGTTCCAAAATATACTGATTCAATGGCCTTAGTATGTCTCTTTTAGTTTGTTTTACAGGATAATTTTCTGAAAAATAAACCTGAAGAGATGGAACCAGTGACTAATAATGCAGAAGGATGACTGCTGAAAAGTTGCTTAAGAATAATGGCTAACGAATTGGAAAAAATAGGGAAACAAAATTACTTAACACCTTAATACCAAGAGAGATGCTTACTGATGGAGATGTTCCAGGTTGGATAAGTAAGATAATTATGAGTAACTACTCATTAGAATACTTTGTAATTTTTGTCTTCCACAGGTAGGACAGACAAACAAGTCTTTCCTTCCAAACCCATGGGTATTTTTAATGTTAAGTTGCTTAGCTTTGCTTTTGTTACCTTTATTTATTTTTGTCCACTTTAATATCATATCTGGGCAGCTTTATCTTTCTTTGCCAAATCTATCTTCAACAATTATTCAAATGGATGTTTAATAGCAAGCTTCAATGCTCATAGGCCTTTTCAGGACTCAGAATCAGACATTTTACATCTTGAATATATACTTCTAGGTACAATGCTTTGAGTTAACTGTCTTAATGTCTTTACATTCTCTTGGATCATCTTCTAATTTCTCTTGAAAAATGAAAATATTTAATTAAATGATTGTAGGCAAAAACATAAACACTCTGCAGAAGGTAAACAGTGTATGAAGCCATTACACTGAGCCCTAAGTAAGTCTGTAGGAAGACCGAACAGTAGTGTTGCAAGGAGTAAACAGCCTCATTTATCTCTGTGAGGTCCCAACTCCTACATAGTCAGCACTGGGCATTTGAGTAAACAATGCGAACATCTTCATTGAATAAAGAGGGAGAAAACTACAAACCTGCACTAATTATCATGAAAGGAATACTTCATACCCAGTCACAAAAGGGTGATGAAAAAGTAGCATAGAGATGAAAAAAAGGTTTAAAGACTAGCAGAAATGAAACCATTCTGATTACATGCACAGTCTATTCTGAGCAAAATGTTTTTGTCAGATGGTAGAGTTGTATCTTCTTTTATGCAGTGTTTGGAAAAATAGAGCAGCCTCTGCTCTGCCATGCTGATTGTTCTGTCTCATGCATCACCATGTCTCTAGACTTGCCTCCCACAATCTCAACAGCCTCTCTACCCACCATCATCCTCATTTTTAAAAACAAATCTCAGTTTGATAATGTCTGTGGGGTAAGCACAAAAGCAAGCATAGAGATACCCAACTTGACCTGTAATAATTAGCTTGCTATTCTGGTCTTGAGAGCAGAGCACAGATTCATGTAACCTAAGCACCGCGCAGCTGCTTGCTCACTCCCCCACGGCAGGATGGGGGAGAGAATCAGAAGAGTGAAAGTGAGAAAACTTGTGGGTTGAGATAAACACAGCTTAATAAGTAAAGTAAAAAAAATCCAACCCAAACCATTCTATGATTCTATAAGCAAAGCAAAGCAAGGAATTCATTCACCACTTCCCATGGGCAGGCAGGTGTTCAGCCATCTCCAGGAAAACAGGGCTCCATCATGCGTAACAGTTACTTAGGAAGACAAATACCATCGTTCTAAATGCTGCCATCCTCCCCTTCCTTCCTCTTCCCCCAGCCCCTTATGTGCTGACCATGATGTCATATGGTATGGGATATCCCTTTGGTCAGTTGGGGTCAGCTGTCCCAGCTGTGTCCCCTCCCAGCTCGTTGTGGACCCCCACCCTACTTGCCGGTGGGGTGGTGTGAGGAGCAGAAAAGGCCTTGGCTCTGTGTAAGCACTGCTCAGCAGGAACGAAAACATCCCTGTATTGTCAACACTGTTTTCAGAATAAATCCAAAACACAGCCCCATACTAGCTACTATGAAGAAAATTAACCCTATCCCAGCCAAAACCAGTACACTGGGTTTTGCAGCCTGCGCTGTGCTTCTTGCTGCCACAGCCAAATTAGTTCTGATATTTAAAGTAGGCTTTGCAATGTATCTAAATCAGTTTTATACTAACTGCAGTCACTGCTATGACCTCAGAATAGATGTGCCCTAATTTATATCCTACATATTCAATCACCACTCCATTTACTTGTTCTTCAGTAGGCTTTTTGGTTCCATTTGACATTCCAAATAAATTATGTTTTCTCCTATACTCACAATTATTTTTTTCCTATTTGGCTTTCATATCTCTTCCATAGAGATTATATTTAGAATCCTTGCTAGAATATCTTGGTCCCTA
>VXBL01008498.1:117009-188432 GCA_013400195.1 Aramus guarauna | reverse complement strand
TGGGAGAGACCCATGCTAGAGCAGTTCATGAAGAACTGCAGCCTGTGGGAAAGAGTCACATTGGAGAAGTTCATGAAGGACTGTCTCCCATGAGAGGGACTCCATGCTGGAGCACGGGAAGAGTGTTAGGAGTCCTCCCCCTGAGGATGAAGAAGTGGCAGAAAACAACGTGTGATCAACTGACCATAACCCCCATTCCCCGTCCCCCTGTGCTGCTGGGGGGGAGGAGTTTTGAAGCCGGGAGTGAAGTTGAGCCCAGGAAGATGGGAGGGGTGGGGGGAGGGGTTTTAAGATTTTATTTTCTTTCTCATTCCTCTACTCTGTTCTGTTTGGGAATAAATTAGATGAATTTCCTCTCTAAGTTCAGTCTGTTTTGCTCATGAAGATAAGTGAGTGATCTCTCCCTGACCTTATCTCGACCCACAAAGCTTTTTGTTATATTTTTTCTCCCCTGTCTAGTGAATGAGGGGCATGATAGAGCGGCTCTGGTGGGCACCTGGCCCCCAGCCAGGGTCAACCCACCACAATATCCACCTGGACAAAACTTTTCCTACCTCTTCCATCCACAAACTGAAGAGTTGTGCTAGCTCTCTTGCTAAACCACATTGTATAAGTTCATGATGAAATGCTTATGGACCAGGATCCTCAAGTTGCTTTTAGAGTAAGGGTGTTTGGAGGATGCTTACCCATCTCAAAGTACAGTATGTACCCCTTGTTTCTGGGTGCTAAATTTTGCACTGTATTTAAATGAGACAAGTTCCCAACATGATGCAGATTTCTCTGTAAAAGTGTCCTGTCTTTGAAATGGGTGGCATTACAGCAATGATATCATTAAGGATTAAGGATTTGCATCAAAAGGTAATTATTTAAGTATTGTTGTACAGTGCATCTCCAGGCTTGATGCTATACTACTAATAAAATTAATAAAATACACTATTTATGTCAAGTGATAATGGAGTGAAATACAATTGAACTACTCATTATGAAAGACTGTGTTTTTACCTTTTATCCCTATTTTAGCCACAATAACTCTCAAGTAATTTAGGTCTTCCAAATCATAAGCAATGTCTCCTCCATATGGATCTGAACCTCTCTTCTAGTATTATGGAACTCCTAGTTTCCTACAATAGCATACTGTAACATGTAATTTATCCTAGTCTTCATGCTATCTCCTCTGAAATATATGTTAGTGTTCAGTTTTTGATAAAAATATGGACACAGAGAAGATCTGCATGGGGAATTCAAATAGATTTTTATACAAAACAAAATTATTAACTTTGAGGATTTCTTTTGCTGTATCTGCCTTTTCAAAATCAGTAAATTCCACAGTTAATGGGAGCAGAGTCATCTTTGAAAGCAGCTATTCATGTTAGGATATATGCTATTGCATTTAGCAGAGGTCATTATTTTTCCTATAGAATTTCTTTTTGTGTTCTGCATATCATCTTTGTCTATTTCTCATTACAGTAATTAACATTTTATGTCTGTAGAAAGTTATTGAAAGATGTGATGTATATCCAAATCCTCTATATCAAACAGCTTTTAAACAGCAGGTAAGTTTTCTCCTCTCCATAACAGTCTGTAACATCTATTGGTGGACAATGTTTTGAATTTAATTGTGCTTTGGATATATTAAGGACTTATACTCTAGAAGACCTGATTCACACACAAATACTCATGAATTTACATAGTGAAGAGAGATCAATAAGTTGCAGTGGTTGAAACCTGCTCTTGTTCTGTGGGATTAGTTTTCAGGCCGATCAGTCCCGTGGTTTGTGTCTTCAGAGAGCTATGTAAATGCTAATGTTGGTACTGAGAGCAGCAGAGGGAATACATCAGGGATCAGCTGGGCTGTCCTTTTGGTGGGGAAAAAAAAAAGAAATCCTTGGTAAAAGTAGCTCATGTTTGAATTATACCTGAACTGGGATTAGGATATTTATTCAGGTCTTGATTAATTCTTCCAGATTCACGTAAAACATTGTGGTGGGTTGACCTTGGCCAGCTCCCAGAAGCCCACCCAACTACTTTCTCACTTCCCCTCCTCAACAGGAATGATGGGGGGATGAAATAAGATGGAAAAGCTCTTGGGTTGAGATAAAGACAGTAAGATCGCTTAGCAGTTACTCTCACTGGCAAAACTGACTCGACTTGGGGAAAGGTAATTTAATTTTTTGCTGATTAGAAATAGAATAGTATGGTGAAAAACAAAGACAAAATTTAAACCACTTTTCCCCCACCCTCCCTTCTTCCCAGGCTCAACTTCATGTCTTCATTCTCAGCTCTGATACATCCCCCACACCAAGTGGCACAGGGTGGGTGGGGAATGGGGGTTGCGGTCAGTCTATAGCATTTCCTTTCTGTTGCTCCTTCCTCCTCACGCTTTTCCTTTGCTCCAGCGTGGGTCCTTCTCATGGGTTGCAGTCCTTCAGGTTAAACCTGCTCCAGCGCGGGCTCTCCAGGGGCTGCAGTTCCTTCAGAGCACGTCCCCCTGCTCTGGTGTGGGGTCCTCCATGGGCTGCAGTGTGGATACTTGCTCCAGCATGCTCTCTCCAAGGGCTGCAGGGAAATCTCTGCTGGGGTGCCTTCTCTCACCTTGGTGCTCACAGATCTGTTTATCCCACTTTTTTCCTCACTCCTCACTGCCTGTGCAGCATTTTGCCCTTTCGCATAATTGATTTGTGGGGCGTCTACTGTTTACATGAAAACGTGTTTGATTAACTACCTCAGTTTGCAAGATTTATCATGATTACGCAGGTCAGTTTTCCTTCTGTGTACTACAAATGGTTAACTAAGTCAAGGACTCTGCTTTGTCTAATCTGCTACCTAAAGCATTTTCTGAAATTGTTGTGTTCCCAGAAACAGTAACTTCTTTTGGTGCAAATCTTTACACATTCCATCTTTCTTCTGGCTTTTTTGCTTTGGCAAAAGCAATGAGCATATTCACAGCCTGTGTGCTGCTGTCCAGCCTCCCTCCCCACACAGTCTGGACCTGCCACCCAGGTTCTTCTCTTGTTACAGATTAATTTCTCTGACTAAAAGCAGAACATGAGGCAGGGCCGGGGGGCAGAGGCAGCCCTGCCCTGCCCTCACTGCCCCTGCCCTGCCCTGCCCAGGGCCGAGCAGCCCCATGCCAACTTCAGCCTTAGCAGCAGCCTGTGCCTAGACCTGGTCCCAGTGGGATGCGGGCCCACGCCAGCACCTTGTCTCTGGTCCCTGCCCCATCTCCTGGAGGGACCCCTGGCCCCGTCCCATCCCCTTTGGGCACCCAGGGCTGCTGACAGGCCCTGCTGCCACCCCGGGCTCTGTCTGCCATACTTGGGCTGGAGGGTGAGGGCAGGGCCCTGCCCGCGACTGGGTCACCCCAATTCCACTCCCGGGCTTAGCCCCATCCTGCCTTGCTCTCCAACAAGATGACCATGAAGGGACTTCTTTCCCTGCTCTAGATAAAAAACTCAGGAAGTTTATTTTGAATATTCAAAAGCCGAACCCATAAACTCTGCTGTTTTGAAAGGCAAACTGCACAGGGCTCCAACCAATATGTTTTTGTTTGGATTGTCATATGCCTGAGGCTTTAATGATGTTTTTGATCTTCTGCTTAGTTGCTTTCCTTTGTAAATCATTCATCAAAAGTTGTATTTTTGTACAGGAGAGTAACAAACTGTTACTATAGTTACATGATGGATATTATAATTACAAAAAATGAATAGATAAACACTATAATTCAACCAACATTTAGCTGGCATTTATCCTTCGCCATTTTAGAGCTTTATTTTGGGGTTATACCCTGTATATGCCAGATATATTAGATATAAATTATGCATACTGTAGTAATGAGATAATGAAAAATGTTTGTTCTTCTTCTATCTCCTTGAATAACAAAGGGGCAGAAACCTACAAAATATATGCCTATATGTAGCTAAATTAGGTTACTAAACGCCAAGTTGAGGACTCTATGACATGGCTTTGTTCGCTTGCATGCTGAGTGGCATGTTCCCAGCTAATGAAGAGGTAAATATGGGGGAAAAACCCTTTGGTTATATTCTCAGTACCTTTGCTTCGTTAATTTTTTTGTTCTTTTGTCCTTTTATTCCTTTATACATTGTGGCACTGAAAAAGAAAAGAAAGTAGAAAAATAGAAGGAAAAAACCACCTTAACAAAAACCTCCCATATGGTTTATAGCTATCATTGATAAAAATATCTTTCTGTAGAAGCTATATTTGAGTTACTGTCTCAACATAAGTGGTTCACTGCCTTTGTAATGATATTGTTTATTATATTGTTCTCTAAGAGAAGATACATGCAAAGACTATTACAAAAGTGCTGAGATGTTAAGCCTTGTCCAGATTATAAAGTGGCAGTATTGGAATTATAGAAGTGTGCGTGATTCAAATGGTATCTCTTGCTCTTGCTCTTTTCTCCCCACGACATTAAAAGTTAAAGGTAGAGGGAAGTCTTTGTGACACTTTCTACACTTTTGACTTACAAATAGCTATCCTGTCCCTGTAGCTCCCTGTACTCATCGCCTGCAGGAGGACCATGTAGGATGTGACTTCTAGGAAGTCAAAGAGCAACTGGAGATGACCTGTCTTAACTCCCATTAAGCTGGGCACACACTGTATAACCTCTTAACTGCGAGTTAGTGACAATGAATTGCTTTTTCCCCTGTTTTTTCACTCTTTTCTTCATGCTTTGCAAGATTGATACATGCATTCAGCAACTCTAGTGGCTGAGTTTATTGCCTATAGGAATTGCATATTTCTGTTGCCAGGCCTCCAGACAGAAAACTGTGAAATGTATAGCATACCTCTTGATTCATACGGAAGAGAGCTAATAAATCATAGTTGCTAGAGAATATGTAACATTTGTGCCCTGTCCACAGGCACAGACATGTCTATGCTAGGATTATACCCATCTGTTTAGAGAAGGCATAAGAATACTTAGTTTATTTATACATTCCTCAAGCAGACATTATTTTTACACTCTTCTCCAACAAACTAGTAAGGAAATGAGTATTGTTTGGGAGCAGATCCTTGATTGACAGGAATCATTGTGATATGTTGACTTTTGGTGATGGAAGTCCTGCGCTAATTTTCTTTTTCTGAACTTTGGTCCTATTCTGTATTATTTTGAATCAAGGAAACAATTGGCAGTTGTAATCTTCCTAGTTTTGAATGCATGCAACCTTGGAACAATCATCTGTAAAAAAGAAAAGAAGAATGTTAAAAAAAAAATAAAATTAAAAACCAAACCAAACCAAACAAAAAAAGACAATGAAAACCAAGAACCCAACTAAACCAATAAAAACCCCAAAAGTAGAAGATTATTTCACTCATGTTTCAGGGTTTTTTTTCTGTCACAAAAGTTGATGAAAACTGGTGAAAAGGAAAATTATGTGGAAAAAAATTTTAAGAAATCTTCAGAAACTTGTGTTCCCAGCAGTGAAACTGTAACAGTTTTCCTATAGCTTTGCATTTCATGTATTTCAGAGGTTGTTATATTAATGAACTGTTTTTTTATTTAACTTGGAATGATATTGAGCTATGATCTGTCTTGATGGTTAGAATTCATACTACTACAGGCTTGTGGTTACAATAATTAAAACATTATTGTTTATAAATATTATGTAACTATTTCTGACCTTCCTAAACACTTACAGTGTGGGTTTATAGCTAAAGATATTTTTTACTTTATTGGAGTAATATTTTATATTTTGAATCATATTGTAAGTGATATCATGGTTATATATTTAGAATGGAGGAAGTGAAGTAGTCTTTAGAGTCTTACAATATATATCTCACATTTCTGGATTGCAGCATGTAATCCTTAATAAGAAACATGTATTTGAAGCTGATGCTGCACTATAGCTGTAGAAGAAACCAAGTACTACATGAATGGAACCTATTAAAATATCATTTGCAAGACACTTCACTGGGACAGGGTAAAAGACAATTGATTTATTTCCTGCATTTTATTATACGTATATTTTTAACATGCTATTGATTTATTTCTGTTTTGGTGGCAGACAGTATAAATCAGTGGATAATTCCAATGTATCCTTATTTCTTATCCTCTCCTATCAGACCCACCCAAAGCAGATTCTATAGATACTTTCTTGTTATAGGGAACCTTTTCTATTTTTTTTCCTAAAGAGTATCATAAATACTGTATATATAACAGTTTTATACTTAATTACAAATCAGTATGATTGTGGAAACAAGCTCTAATCTCTTCCTTTAATTTAAGTTAAATAAAACTGTACACAGCAGCAGCCAGACAGCTTCATTTGCCTAATGTACAGAGTAAACAACCATAGAGTTACATCAGAATTCAGGTCTTGCGTCCTCAGTCCTCAGAAGCTGTTTTAGTTAATAATGATAATGATAACGATAATGATGATGATGATGATGATGATGATGATAATAATAATAATAATAATAATAATAATAATAATAATAATAATAATAATAATAATGTAAGTATAAAGTGCTTGCTGTGTGGGCGGGATATAAATCAAGATTTTGTGTGTTTTGGTGAAACATTTATAGAAATAGCAATCTTGTGGCACTCACGTTTATTTAAGTGTTCTGAAAAATTCATTTGTAAATAATTGTCTTAAGTATACATATAATCTCAAAGCTCCCTTTTGTGGTAAAAATCATACAGAAATATTACTGAAATACCATTTTCACTTTCAGAAGAAACTGTTAAAAGACTGATGTATTAAACACGTCAGTTGTGAAAAAAGTGAGGAACTCTGAACTGAAGAATGATGGACTGTCGTCATCATTATTATAGGGTTTTGCTATACCACTGTTTTTTTTTAGAGCAAATATATCATTAAACTGTAAGAAAGAGACGATATCATGCTTTTTGCTGTCTGTCAATATAATAAGGCATCTTCATTAATGCTTATATCTAAGAGCAGGTTGCTGAAGAGGAAAGAAAGGTAAATTAGATATTTTCCACATGTAACTCAAATATCAGAATTTTTTACTTCTGGTACTCAAGCATTCTTTTATCAGAATTCATGTCAAAGCTGTAGTGTTAGTATTCTAAATCTAGATCTTTCTGTTTCCTCACTTCAATTGTTGTTCCAACTTGTCTGATTCTGAAGATTTGAGGTCAATGATTAAAAAAAAAATCAGCCAAATAATTCAAACTATTTTTCAAATATTGTGTAATGAAACACTACAGTTAAAATTATATGTACTGGAATTGTGTATTATGTTTTAATTGGTATATTTTACAGTAAGATATAATTCTTGTACAGTGTTTGATCTGAACAATGGGTGTTCCTAGGCTGCTTGTTTGCAAGTCAATAAAATTCAGTTCCATTCAAATATAGATAATAGCTGAGTTGTTGATAAATGTCATCAGCATACCAACATGCTTTACACAATCATGCATATAGCAACCAAATTGTTTGAGTATCGAAGGCAAAACAGAACTGTTGCAGAATATGTAGCGAAACCTGAAACCAGTGAACTTCACTGCTTATAAGGATTTATTCCAAACATAAAATTTTAACCATATTTACTGAAAGATTTCTCAGGTTTCAATCCTTTCAGTTTTGGGCATGCTAGCTGTCAAGAGAGTGTGTTCTGTCTTCTTATTTGGAATTTTGTAGGATGCAGAGATCTGCTTGTTTTAATTAGAAATCAGGAAATCACTCAAGACTTTTACTGGCTTTCATGTCAGGCTTCAGAGTGTGGCTGTGTTCTTTTGGCTATTCCAGTGTGAGGTTTGAGCAGCAGCTACTCTTCTGGCAAGTATTAAAAACAAAAGCTTCCGAGAGAGAAGTGGGAAAATCTGTGTCTTTGAATCTCTTAAAAGAATAACTCCTTTGTGGTGGTGCAATAGGAACTCTGTTGGATGAAGAGCATATTCTCATGCGCTGATACAATGACGTTATGCTCAGCTTCCTGAGAAGGAATCTTTGTTACCTTAAAATACTGAACTTATATAAGTCACTTATAAATAATCCAATTTATATCTTCTCATGACAACATTTCCCTGATGGAACAGGGTTTGTTTTTTTTTAATTAGCTGTCCATATTCCCTTGGTGCCCTTGAAATATTAGAAATACATTCCAATATGTGTTAGCAAGAAAAAAAAAAAGACATTTTGAAATCTTTTTCAAATTAATTATGAATTCTTTTCTCTTTGCTCACAGCTCCAAGCCCTTGCAGTATAATCAAATACTTTGAAAGTTCTTTTTTATTCAAATACATAGTATTGAGTTGGAGCTAATCATTTGACTAACTTCAGTGAGACTACAAGTAAATAAATACTGTGCAAGCCAGTAAAATAGCTCAAAAAGCACAGAAAGAAAACAAACTTTAAAAGCAAAATTAGTTTCATAGCCACTTTCTAGTTCTCCAGCAGCACCTTTAGCAGAGACTGAAGAATAGACTGAGGTCCTGTCTACTTTAAGGCCAAATTCAGATGCAATGTCTGTGTAGGATCGCACATCCCTCTAGTGCATCCCCCTCTAATGCATTTTGTGACTGGAGACACAAGGTTTGCAAATGTGCTGTTTATCCACTAAACTCCCTTTGGTAAACCTGCACTTGGTCTACATTATAAAGTAGTGTTGGTAGACCTGTGTGATATGAGTGTGATTTAATCTTATATAAAAAGAAAAAAAAACTTTATTCTAGTAACAGTCTTACGTTAAAAAAGAATGATATCTGTTTTAATACAACTCACCTCAGTATTTTTTCCAATACAGTAGCTACAATGTAGCATAAAATATTACCATTATATCTATATCAGTATTAGGAAGTTCTGCACTTTTCACTACAGCAATATACTTAAGAGGGGAAAAAAAAAAGGCTGAATTTTTTAAAGAAGCACAAGACACAAAAAAGTTGTTTTGTTCTGATTTTGTTCTTGTAGAACAATGGTGTGCTGGGATGAAGAATAACTGATTAGATGAGAAAGTATTTGTTCATTTATTTTTGGTCTCAATAATAAGGGCAAATCCTGTACATGGAAGAAAATACAAAATTAACAGTATTTTCCCCTATTTTTTTTTGATGTTGTACTCTTTGTTTTGTTCTTTGTGAGGAGGTTCTCACTAGCTGTGTCTATATTACTGCTTTTGTTGGATTTAGGGGGTGTTGGGGTTTTTGTTTGTTTGGTTGGTTTTTATTATTTTATTTTATTTTATTTTATTTTATTTTATTTTATTTTATTTTATTTTATTTTATTTTATTTTATTTTTAACAGCAGTACCTCAATTTTTAAGCAAATTCCTTGGTTATTTTCACTTAATGTACCCTATCATGCTTTACTTTGTAGTAATTTTGGTGTGTGCCAACTGGTGTCTTTCTGGAGCAAGTTAAACCAGAGGCTCCTTCAGAGCACATCAGATGTTCTCAAGCCTGTCAGAAAACATAAAGGACTTAAATAATGACTGGTATTTCAAGAGGTTGTAACCTGATGAGGTGTTTGGTGTGGGAAAAAAAACCCTAAATCTATTTCTGAATTTAAACCCTCAAGCTGTATGTAGCACAGATACAGGGATCTTTGTAACAGCTGTTTCTAAATCCTGATTTGATCATATTGCTCTGAATTTCTTGTTCACAGAATCAAAGAATGGTTGAGGTTGGAAAGGACCTCTTGGAGGTCATTTTGTCCCACGCCCCTGCTCAAGCAAGGCCGCCTAGTACCTAGAGTTGTCCCAGATAATATCCATGTGGCTTTTGAATATCTCCAAGGATGGAGACTCCACAACCTCCCTGGGCAACCTGTGCCACTGTGCCACTGCTCAGTCACCTTCATGGTAAAAACATTTCCCCTTATATTCAAACAGAACCTCATCTCTTTTAGTTTGTGCCCATTGGCTCTTATCACTGGGCACCACTGAAAAGAGCCTTGCTTTATCTTCTATGGACCTTCTCTTCATGTATTTGTACAAATTGATGAGATCATCCTGAGCCTTCTCTTCTCCAGGCTAAGCAGTCCCAGCTCTCGCAGCCTTTCCCCAGAGAAGAGATGCTCCAGTCCATTAGTCATCTTAGTGATGGCCCTTCACTGGACTCTCTCCTGTAACTCCATATCTCCTTTGTACTGGGAACCCCAGAGCTGGACTTGGCACTCCACGTGTGGCCTCAACAGTGCTGAGAAGAATCACCTCCCTCTGCCTGCTGGCAACGCTCCTTCTAATGCAGTCCAGGATACCTTTCGCCTTCCTTGCAGCAAGAGCACATTGCTGGCTCATGTTCAACCCGGTGCCCATCAGTATCCCCAGGTCCTTTTCTGCAAAGCTGCTTTCAAACTAGGCAGCTCCTGGCATATACTGGTGCATGGGATTGTTCCTCACCAGGTGCAGGACTTTGCACATCTTATTGTTAAACTTCATGGGGTTCTTCAGCCCATTTCTCCACTCTGTCAAGGCCCCTCTGGATGGCAGCCTGACCCTCTGGTGTATCAGCCACTCTTCCTAGTTTTGTATTATCAGCAAAGTTGCTTAGGGTACACTCTGCCCCATCATCCAGATAATTGATGAAGATGTTAAACAGGATTGGACCCAGTATTGCCCCCTGGGATACACTTCCACTGCCACTGATCACCACCTACTAGGCCTGGCCTTTCAGGCAGTTTTCAATCCACCTCATTGCTTGCTCATCAAGCTGGTACTTCAGCAGCTTTTATATGAGGATCTTACGGGAGACAGTGTTGACACAGTCCTCCACAACATTCTTGCTGCTAAATTGGAGAGAGGGCGCAGCGTTACAGTTAACAGTTAATGTCCAAATGGAAACCAATAATGAGTGGTGTCCCTCAAGGGATACTAAATGCTATTTAATATTTAATATCTTCATTAATGACATAGATAGTGGGATTGAGTGCACCCTCAGCAAGTTTGCGGATGACACCAAGCTGCATGGTGCAGCTGATTTGTTAAAGGGAAGGGATGCCATCCAGAGGGCCTTTGATAGGCTTGAGGAGTGGGCCCATGCAGACCTCATGAAGTTCAACAAGGCCAAGTGCAAGGTCTTGCACATGGGTCAGGGGCGACCCCCAATATCAGTACAGGCTGGGGGAATGAATGGATTGAGAGTAGCCCTGCAGAAAAGGACTTGGGGATACTGGTGTACAAAATCGTTGGACATGAGCCAGCAATGTGTGCTCACAGACCAGAAAGCCAACTGTATCCTGGGCAGCATAAAAAAGAAGCATGGCCAGGTCAAGAGAGATGATTCTCCCCATCTACTCCGCTCTCATGAGACCCCACCTGGAGTAGCACATCCAGATCTGTAGTCCCCAGCACCAGAAAGACATAGACCTGTTAGAGTGGGTCCAGAGAAGGACCACAAAAATGGTCAGGGGGCTAGAACACATCTCCTATGAAATACAGGCTGAGACAGTTGGGGTTTTTTAGTCTGGACAATAGAAGGCTCCAGGGACACCTTATTGTAGCCTTTCAGTAGTTAAAGGAGTCTTATAAGAAAGATGGGGACAGACTTTTTAGTAGGGCCTGTAGTGGCAGGACAAGGGGCAACAGTTTTAAAGTGGAAGAGGGTAGATTTAAATTGGAAATTAAGATTTTATTTTTTTTACAATGAGGGTGGTGAGACTTTGGAACAGGTTACCCTGAGATGTTGTGAATGTCTCATGCCTGGAAATGTTCATGGTAAGGTTGGACAGGCCATTCAGCAAGCCAATCTAGTGAAAGATGTCCCTGCCCATGGAAAGGAGATTGGAATTACATGATCTTTAAAGGTCCCTTCTGTAAGGCCCTGAAAACAAGTGAATGTCGCAAACATCCGTCTTGACCCAAGCATGGATAAACTGATAATGAGGGAATGCTGAGGGAATGTCAAGGGAATGGCACAGACATCCGTCTCAGCCAAGGACAGAACCTGCAGAGGCAGGATACCGTCGTGTGAGCCCCTTCCCCTGTTCGTGAAACGTATAGACAGAAGACCATCTGTGTCCTGTGCGTGTGTGCCCATGAAGGGCCATTACTCAGTTGATCCCGAAGTGTGGGAGGGATGGACAGTGAGACCCCCAGGACTCCCACAACCCACCGACTCATTTCTGGAACATTCTTGAGCACATACAGCGTCTGGTCAGTGATGACAGACTCTCACCTATGTGGAGCATTTTGGGTTATAAAAAGGGGAAACACAAGCTCTCAGTGCACGCCCACCACCTGATGACTACAACTACAAGCAGAGAACATCACTGGATCCAATGGTGGTGACATCTTTTTTCTCTCTCTCTCTCTTTCTTTTCCTCTCTATCACTCTCTTTGTCTCTACCTTCATTTTCAGTACATTAAGATAATATTGTCACAAGTTTTGCTAAGCCATTATCTTTCATACATAGTAATCACAATTTACTTGTAAATATAAGTAGGTAAAACAAATTAATCAAATGCATATTAACACTAAAATCATTCACCAGTAATAATTTAAACATTTAGTAGAACCTATATTAATTAATTTCAGTGAAGACGAAGATAAAATTCCTCATGTCTTTTCTATTATTTTTCCATGGCCTGAGATGGACAGGCCTTCCAAAGATGGAAAAGTGGTGTGATGCAGTGGATGTGTTTTGAGGTTGATGACAGAGAAGTAAACCATGTTGAGCTTGTAGCTGCAGTGTGCTAGTTTGTACACTTTTCCATATAATAACCATATTTTACTCAACATAGCTAAGTGAGAGAGAGCTCTTTCTCATGCTTCAGTTTTGCTAAACAAATCATTATTAGGATTATTCTTCCCTTTTTAAAAACCTTTGAGGTAAGTGGTCTTGATTCCCTCACCAACTGGAGTACTTTGCTTATTCCCTAGAAGACATATTCTTCCCCTTTACCCTGTTCTATATGAGAAATATCTTTCATTTCTATGTTTACTCATGTAGTATTAATGTGGGAATAAGGCCTATAGGATTGATATTCAGTTCTGACTTGTCCTGGAGCTGCATGGGTCACTCTAATAAACTGTTGTTACTGCTTAGCTGTGGTCCCTTTCTAAGGATGGTGTTGAACCACTGAAAAACTTTTAGTAGGTATGAGGTGATTCTCTAAAGTTGTTTATATCTTCAGCCACAATTTGCAAGATCAAGTGTTTTAAGAAATAATTAAATCACTCCACAGTCGTGGATTTTTTGATCATGTTTATACTATGCTATTGCATTTTTAAAGGTGAGTGACACTTATTAACAAGTAAAAGGCTGTAAGTTGCAAGTTGCATATTTTACTGGCTGTAACTGTTAGTTACAGTTACGTCCATGGTATCCATAAACATTCATGCTATAATCTTTTCTTTATGTTGGAATGTTATTGAACAAATTTTTGTTCCTTTTAATTAACTCGCTCTTCCCCAATAAGCCAAAGCTATTATCTCTCCAACAAAATGCTGTCTTTTGCAGACTAAAGTGTTTTTTTTAAGTATATATGCTATTTCACTTCAAAATGTACTAACAGCAATGTCCTAAGTGGTCATTTACAGCAACACAAAAGCTGCACCATGAATAAGATTCTAACAAGTTAGTTGATTCAAATTTTCAATTCCTGCATCATACCTCTATTATTTTATTTTATTTTATTTTATTTTATTTTATTTTATTTTATTTTATTTTTTTTTATTTTTTTTCTCAATTGTTATATGAGGTATTCTTAGCATTGGGAATGTGAGTGTTTTGCTATCTGAAAATTCAGAAGTCAGGACCACTTTGCAAATTTGTTTCCCACATTCTGAGATCCTGTAGGTAAGATGTATGTTGAGTAAGCAGGCACGTGTCTGTCCTACTTTCAGTTATGCCACTGCACACAATAGAAAGTAAAAATAGTCACGTGGTGTATTTGCCATGAAAAATTTAGAACTTCTAAATTTAGGGAAAAAAACCTTACTCAGCTTCTGAATAAATGGGCTCATCTGATGTTAGTGGTCCTATAAGAAAATCCATGTTTAAAAACAGCTTTCTGGAAAGCAGAAGAAATATGAACTTAAATTATTGCTCTTTTACTGAAGAGCAATAATCTCTACTGGCTGAAAGTAAAAATCTCTAAATACTAAACATTCCAGCATTTCTATTTTCTTCACTGGAAGGGAGACAGGAAAACAAAGATTTGGGCTGCTGAACATCTTCTGTCCATCAAGATTTCCTGAAAGTCATCTGTCCATCCTGTGAACATGAAGCCAGTGTCAGAATTTCCCTTTGACTATCCTACATGTGACCAGAATTACTCATTTCTGCAATATTTTGGACAGGTTGTAGGTGGGTTTTTTTTCCATTTTCTTACAATATAACCTCTCACCCTGTAGCTTGTCAGATTATGTGCCATTACTAATATGTCAAAAGGCAATGTAAAACAGTAATGAAAAAAAGTGAATTTAAATACTTGCTTAGAATGTATATTGGATATTTTTTTTTTCCTGAAATATCTTTTTCATTTTGGAGAAACTTTCTTGTGTGCAATATATTTGTTCCACAAATCCACCTAAAGGTGTATTCCTGAACAAGTATTTTCTGTCATAAATCTGCTTTGATTAATATTTTGCAGCATTTTTTTTTCAACAAATATCCTTACAGAATGTTAAAGTTACAAGTTCAAGTACAGCAGGTTCAAGGGAATCCAATTTCCACACTCTGTATGTATATCATAATGCAATAAAGTGCCCACAAATTATTTTCTCTGTAATTCTGTCTTCCTTCACTTGATGCAATGGCCTTCCCCTTCGTTTCCTACAAATTCCGCAGAACAAGCAGGCAATTTTCCAATATGGCATCTGGTGTCCTAAACTTGGCAGAGGCTGCTTTTCAAAATGTCTCTCTTCTGCATCTAAATAGGAGTTTATCAAGGTGAACTGTAAAAACCTTACTTTCTATCATTCTTTTTTACCACCCTGTTTCAGTCCATAGGAGGCCATGCTTTGGGGAGTAAATGAGCCTCATCTCTTCATGTTACCCTGAGGTCAACTGACAAAACTCAAATAGGGAGCGTGTAGGTACTGGAGGTGTCTGAAGTTAAGTCTCCCCACCATCCATCTCCTAAATTATGGATGATATGGTAATTCAAGACATTTTAAAGAAATAAGTATATTTTGTAAAAACACATCTCTTTCAGTACATTTGATGAAAAATATTACTCCAAAGTATAATCAAAATAGTTTTATAATAGAAAATACTGGTTCAGCAAAATACCTTGTTTTACATTGTCTTTGGCATGGGGAACCAAAATATTTTCCTGTGTTACAGACGTCCTCAAGTCTCTTGGAACAGCAGTTTTTACATTAAAATTATATACATTCTCTATTAACTCTTAACATGTCTCAAACAAACCCTAAGTTTATAGTTTAACATAGTTGTATGCTTTGACACAGAGATTTCCTGGTAAGTTTCCATGAACAGAAAGCCTAGGTTCTCTACCCTGGCCTTGCAAGACTATGTATTGCCTTACTGCTCTTTATCCCTGTTCTGGAGCTGGTTGTTTTCTGACACCTAACATGTGCCTGCTCATGACTTGTCTGAAGATACACTTCTATGAGAAGGACATCAAAATACTCAAAAGTCTCCACCAGGGCGAGGTCTCAGCAGGACCTGCGCTTTGGCTCTTAGGTTCTCCATAGCACCTGCAGGGCTGGCATCCTGTTCATGACAGAGCAAGCAGTTGTGCCTAACTCTCTTCATGGCAATCATGAAGCTGAAGCTGCCTGAACGTTTGTTTTTTTTCCTTAAGATCGAAGCCAACAGCTATTGGAGAGCAGTGCCAAACACTGGGTAATGGCAAGGATCTGGTAGGCTCAGAATCATGAAAGCTTGCCAGTGTGCATCCCCTACAACATCAACATGCATGCAGAAAATGCTGATTTTCCCTTTGGAGTTGGATGAAGGGAGGAGCGACAGGGAAGAAGAGGAAATGCTGTAAGCCATGGCTATCCCACAGGTCAAGAGACTTACTGTTCCTGCATCCTATGAATCTGTTAGGGTGTGCAAAGGAAACAGTATTCCAGAGACAGTGTTTCTGAGTTTGTCACAGTACTGATAATATTTTAATTTTTTTTAATAATTTGGCTTCTTTGTAGAATGAAGGCATAGAAATGTTGGATCAATGGAAGGGTGGGTCTGGGTCCACAGCATCACAGGAAATGCTTCTTATGCTTTGTGTACCTCTATCTGTGCTCTTGTGTATTCAGTCTTGCCGATTAGCCAGTAGTGGAAAGCATTGGTATGTATTAAAAGTTAGCATGTCTGCTCAAGGCAGCCTCTGCTACCTCCTGGGCAGAAGAATGTGGGCTCAGGACTGGGTGTATGCCAGTCACATCCCTGAATAGCCATTGCCGCTGCTGCAACCTGTGCAGTGCCATGGAGTGCTCAGATGGGGTAATTGCTATCTTGGGCTGAACATCATGATAGCAGTAGAGCACGTTCACATTCACCAGTCCTTGGAGTTCTGGCACAGCATGCTTCCCTGCCTGAGGGTGCCAACCCACATGTTTGCAACCAGACTATGAACCAGGCAGGAGCTGATGTGGGGCCCAGCCCACAGATTTCCTGGGAAACATGTCTGTGGCTCTTGATGCCTGCTCAAATGTACTGGGATGGACAAAAAGCCACAGCGCCAGTGGTTGCTCCTGTCTGTGCAGGGGAACCTCTCAGGGGCAGCCACCACTTTGTGGCCCTTGTGCCAGCTGTGACATGGCCACCACTGACCTGCTGCTCACTGTGACATGGCCACCACATCCCCTGGAGGGTGCGGGGAGGGTGGCATCTGCCACTTCTCTTGGATCAATATTGTCCTTATCCTGCTCAGGCGGAGTTCAGCCTGAGGGTGCAGGCAAATAAATTTACGTGTCTAAGCCACTGGGAGCATTCAGGTGCTTTATGTACTTGTCTGTGATCACTTCAGTTGTCCACTGCTTATACATGAAACTGGCAGATAAGACACAGGACTTAGGAACATGCTTGCCCTTTTGGATCAGCCATATTAGGATATGCAAGGGCATCTCAAATTGGAAAAAAATATTTAATTCCTGTTGTGATGCCCAGAACTGCATTGACTCTGTCTACAGGCACAGTACACAACTAGATGCACAGAGCAGAATTCAGGTGTCTGAAAACAGGCTCTGCGGATTCACTTCAGGTATTGTTAAGAGTCCCACCCAAGAACAGCACGGTGGACACAATGCTGTATTTTAATGGTCTAGTCTGCCTGCATGTCTCAAATTTCCCACAAACTCCCAAATTACACCAATTATTTATCTGCTGGTAGCTGAATGCTCTCTGTACAGAATAATTTAATTGCTTAAAGTTAGATGCCAGGCAGCATTTTAGATATTCTAGGGTATCCTGCCATCCCAAGACATCACTTCACAGATCTCCCGTAGATCCCCTGTCACATATGGCAGCTCTAAGCAGGTATCTCAGGTATTCTAGGACTTCTAAAATTGCTCTAAATAGATATATTTATGCTTTATAATTGCTTTGCTACATTTAGATATCTAAATTTAATTGTCTGCATTGTGGTACTGAAAGATACCATGAGGGATTCAATTTTGTGCTGGAGCAGTTACAATTCATCTGGACTATTTTAGGACTGCCTGTCAGGATGGGATCAACTCAGTCCTAGAAATGCTGGTTTTCTTTTGTACTTTAGCACTAGAGATGGGGCCTTTAGTTCGACAGATGGTTCATTTAATCTCACAAGTTATAAAGTTGTAATTGCATGAAAAAAATGCTGAATTGCTTATTACAGTATACATATCTCATACATATATATGTATATACATGTATACAGCTACATCTTATTGCAGTATTGTATCTTTCAGAATCTCCTGAAAACATAATGACTGCCCAACTGCCCCATGAAAAATAATGCAGAGGGTCAGTGCAATACCTTGCAGGAAGGAAAGATGAATTTAAAGCACAACTGATTTCAGACTCACAGTCTCATACCCACCAACACCCTGATATGTGTAAGCAGTCTGCCAAACACTTGGGCATGAAGACTCTCTTATCCAGTCAGTCTGCCCAGGGTTGCTGCCATAACATGGAGAATGAGGGGACACCTGTTTTCGAGCCCCTCCCCACACATCTGGGGTTCTGCTTAGGAGTGTGCTGGTTTTAGATGTGTCTCACTGGGACCAGTCAGGGGATGACAGTGGTTAATCTCTCTCCTGTCCCACCTCTGCGAGTTGCCAGGATTTAATCACTGTCTCTGTTTCAGATCCAGTTGTCCTGGGAATTTGCAGGTAGATATGTCCTAGGATCTTGATGAGCTGCTGCTCATGTCAGCAACACATGCCATTTTTGTAGCCCTTCCCCATTCGTATCAATATGAACATCACTATTACAAGTTTGCAAAGTCCTAGAAGATTCCTGGGCTTCCATTTTCTTATATATTATAGACAGTTTTGTACCTACTGGCAAGACATCTATCTTTTATTATTCATAAGCTTTCTTCTCAAAAGTCTCCCAAGCTTCTGGTGTATTTCAGCAATATATTGTTGTAAACATTCCACTTTCCAGTCCTAGAATTACAAATGAGTATTACAGTTCACTTCCTCCTATGCAGTCATTTTTGCCTTTAAATTCTAACCTCATGCAATCTTCATATGCAATCTCTCTATTTTATTGAATTCTGGTGAGATTTATGATGTGCCTTCCCACTTTCTCATTCACTGTTTTTCACCTCACATTATCCATTTTTATCCAAGACAAACTGGAAAAACATTTGAAAAGAAGCAGAAGAGGCACATGCCATTGCTAGGACAGATTCACTCTTTTCACGGCAT
The DNA here is from genome assembly GCA_013400195.1 of Aramus guarauna. NCBI lineage: Eukaryota > Metazoa > Chordata > Aves > Gruiformes > Aramidae > Aramus > Aramus guarauna. Next base: position 169,678 of record VXBL01008498.1, on the reverse strand, counting down.
TGTCATACTTTCACTCACTGTCCTGCTGCATATTTATCAAGGGCTACCTCTCTGGCTAATCTGAACTTACTGCTTATAAAGGAGATGGCAGCTGACGTCAGGTAAAGATTTTCATCCAGGTTCTGCTATGTAGTGTTTATAGTTGGGAGCAGCAGCTGACTCTCTCCTGAGATTAGCAGCAAAGGGATCAATGTCACACAGTTAATATGAAGTTCAGTTCCAAAAATCTCCATTACGAGAAAATCAAGATGGTTGAAGAAAAGCTGAGCAAGAATTAGGCAGAAATTTTGAGTAAGTTCACACTTGTAGAAGAAACTTATTTTCTGTATGATTCCATCACAGAGCATGTTTCTTATAATGTTAAATATTGATACGCAATTTAAAAAGACAAGAAGTTTGTAATGTCAATCTCACATTCTGTTAGTAACAATTAGAGAAAAAAATATTTCATAACAGGAAAAAAAGAAACTGTTCAAATACTTTATGTTCAGACAATTAAGTTTATTTAGAAAGTTGTTTCCGAACCACTAGAATGATTATGAAACTCTGCTGGAAAAAGTGTAAGAATGTAAGCCTTGAAAGACAGGTTAAATCACTAAAATCCAGCCTCTTCAGACCTCTGTATTGGCTTGGGCTGTTGCCTTCCATAGCCACCCTGGTGTGACATCCAGTTGCAGATACAGTGGTTCACATGAAGTTAAAATACAGCTGAAAAGTGTTCCCTGTGACTCTACACAACCCTTGTGCATCTCTTGTGTCCTTGCAGCCTAGAAGAAAATCAGCAAGGACAGGGGCAAAGGGAGGTGTTGAGGGACACTGAGGTGATGGCAACCTCCAGGTGAGCAGTGCCCCCGCACAGACGGGAGGGATCACTGGTGCTCGACGTTGATGTTTCCCCATGGGCTTGTGTTGTGGGGTTTGTCCATCCCTGTGCATTTGAGCAAGCATCAAGAGCCACAGCCCTGCTTCCCTGGGAAGTCGGGGGCCGGGCCTTATGTCAGCCTCATGGCACTGAAAACTAGTGATATGGTGGCTAAGTCACACTGGCAGATAAGACAGTGGTGGCCATGCCACAGTGGGGGTCTGTGACATGGCCAACACCAAGTATAAAAATGGCTGTGGGGCTGGGGGCAGCACAGGGCACACACTGGTCTCCCTCCTCAGTCACTTGCAGGAGATGTTTGAAACTTTCCATGGAACAGCATTGACCTGAAGAAAAGGAAAGGTACATGGCACCCACCTGCAGCCTGCCATGGCCTCAGAGGTAGCTGCACAGTCTCTGTTCCCATTCCCCGCTGTGAGGGGCTTTCTTCGAAATGGTTTCTGATTCACAGGCCAATCAGATGGGTCTTGTGGTTCACCCAGTCATTATGGGGATTCCTTTTGGGGATTTCCTTATGGTTCTCACGTACATATACTCCCGAGCCTGGCAGCACCATGCAAAGCTCAGAGGCTGCCCCAGAAACACTGCATGGATGTCCCATCACGCTGGGGTAGATGTAGGGCCTCTCAGCCTCCACTTTGCATGCGGCAGGAGGAAATGGGCAGCTAATCTGAGGCTGCTCATGGATCACATGGGTGTGATGGTTTCAAAATGGCCACCCATGGATGGTGGCCCCGTGAGTGCTGTGGGCAGCACTGAAAGAGTATCTCACAGAGGTTTCCCTGCAACAGGGGAGCAGCCTCCATTGGGTGCCTGATGGATGTGACAGGACGTGACAGTGCATGGGTGGGCTGTGTGTCCTGCCTGTGATGTGTCGCTTCCAAGAAAGCACACCATGCAGAAAAGGATGGGGCTGAGAGCTGTGATGTGAAAGAGCAGGGGTTTGACAGGCAGGCCACACCACCCTTTGGGGTGTGACAGCTAGAAACTCACTGGAGAGTTTCTTGATACCTGTGGATGCTCCCACTATGCTGGGTACAGTAGGTATATCTAGCATGGTATAGCGTGGTGGGAATTTTGACTCCATGACATTGCAGGGGATGCAATGGGAGCGTGTACCTGCAGCCACAAGGAGTAGCATCCACATAATTCTTTGTGAAACAGATATTAAAATAATTTATTAAGCACAGGGACACAAACCTTCCTCTTGGACTACTACCTGGTGGTAAAGATGCTGATAAACTCTTATTTCTATGACATGAGGATCCACGATGTATGAGTAATGCTTCATTTTATTATTGTAAGTGGTAAAAAGTGCATAGGCTTTTCAACCAGAACTATTTTAGGTCGGCACAATGTTCAATTTGTTACAGACTAAAATTGTTTGTGGTTTTGAATTCAATAGTATTGTCAGACTGATAAAGCGTCTGCTCTCTGCAAATAAACTTCCTAGTGGTATATTGCCATTCTCAGCAAGGTCTGTCTCTGTCAATTCATACAACAAGCTCAGGTAGGCAGACTGGAACAAAATGAATATTATCTGGAGGTAAACTAATTTCCCTTGTGGTTAGTGGGGCAGGTATGTATGGACAACAGAAGTTTTGCACATATATTTTTTTCTATAAAACTATGTTCTGCAACGGGCACGCACATCCCACAGAAGGAAAATTTAGAATGTTTGCTTTGTTCAAGTCAGTAAACAAGTATTTTGTACTGATGAGACTTAGCATGGAATTATAGGAGTACAGAGGTTTCATAAACCAGCTAGGCTGGCTGTAAGACATCTATTTATGTAACAAGAGATTTGGGGGATGAAATTATGGTTAATTGGATTTTGTAAACAAAAAAACTTGGAGTGCTTATATTCCACATAAGTAACATACTGCCACTGTTTCAATCCTCAGCTGGCAATGTATTTTGGACTTTTTAAGTGCAATGATTGATTTCTCTAAAAAGACTTTAGTAGGAAAAAATGTCATAGAATAGGACTGAAGCAGACTTTATGTTAGATTGAGTTATGTTTGCCTACCTGCATGTACAAAGAAAAGATGTGATGAAGTTAGTCATATGCATAACATCTACAACAAGAGAAGTAGAAGCAGGCATATTGTATCTGTAAGGGATTCAATGATTGCTCAAACTGAGCATTTTCTGGTCCTAGAACACCAGTTTAACTGTTCCATGGCAGGTTTTCTGACACTCTCCAGACAATTTTGCATGCATAAGCTACTTTAGAGACTGCCTGCTCACCTTCTAGAACATGATAGAAGTATTTTATTTTACTTTGTTTTCCATTTAAAGTTGGCAGGATTTTTTGTGGAGGTAGAAAAAACAGCAGGTTGCCTACACCTGTTAAAACCAGTACTTGGGTCTACCTGTCTGTAAATTGACCTCTGGAGCTAAGAACAACAGAAAATGCTATCATAGCACAGCTTGGAAGGTCTGCTACTGATCTCATGTCTAGAATCTCCCAGCTTCCTGTCATGCTAACCATGACGTTAGCTTGAGCCCTAAAGATCCCTTACCCTAATTTTGTTACAAATTATGCAGTTCACTTTACCTTACTTGACTCTTACATTAGCTAGCTAAGGACTTTTAGAGTAATTTTTAAATCAGCCTAATATAATGTTTTTAACTTAGGGCAGCTTATTTCAGGCCTATTGGTCAACAGAAAGGAGAGAAAAATGTAGGGGAAAGAAAAAAATATGGAGAAGGAATTTAATTAAATTATATTGAATGGAAATAGCAATACAGAGAAAGGACAAGAAAAGCGGAAGCAGTGTTTGGAGAGAAACAAGGAACAGCAAAACAGTAAAATTAAGGATTTCTGTTGATGTGGGAAGAACAATGAAGGCAACAAAAATTTCATTATAGAGGCATAGCTTCCAATGAAAGGGCAGTAGATGAGCAAAGTATAAGCCATATGGCAATTTAGCAATTATGCAGTTAATGAGAGATATGGAAAATAAGCATTTAGGCAAATAATGAGCCGTTAATCAGCCAGGTAATTAAGCAATAATTTGCAATATCTTATGGCTCCTACCTGTTCTATTAAATTTAGGTAGAAAGACCTTTAGCTTCTGTTTACACACCAAAGTACTGAGCCTCCAGTTTAGTGGTCATTAGGAAATAAATAATAGAGAAGGGAAGTCAACCTAAGATCTTTTAAAAGTACAACTCATTTACAGTAAATGAAACAAACAGAATGAATGAGCTCCTAACTGCTGATTTAGTTGAGTTCTCTCCATTTGTAAGCAACGCATTGCTAGGATAAGGATGGTGAAGTATGTGGTACATTATGAGAAATGGTAAAACTCATGTCATGGTTTTGTTACAAACATTGGGTACGCTACCAGAAAGCATGATAGAAACAGAAGAAGCTGTCTGACTGCAAGGGTGACGTTTCTCAGATTGATGTGATTGCTGTTAAAAGGCTAATGAATAATAGCAGTGAATGTGGTGATAAATGTAAGAGACGTAATTTGCACTTGACATAAATGGACCTTCAAAACCTTTCAAAGGACTTTCTGATGTAAATACATTTCTTTTCCTTCTGAGTTCATATTTAGTGGTCTGGTATGTATCTGAAATATTTTTAATTATTAGACCAATTAGTCTTAAATTATGACTGCCAACTTGTCCATACAGTTGTTATTTTAAAATTAATTGTGAAAATAAATTCAGAAAATCCCATAATGGCAATTAGCCACTTACGCTTTTTTTGAAATATCACCTGTAAATGTTGTGAGTATCTAAAACATATATGAAATAAAAGTATCAGAGATCTAAGCTGGTAAGAGTGAAAAATCAGAATCTCATTTCATGTAACATGAAGCTGGATAGCATTTCTTTTCTTGGTAATGCATTGACATAATTCACTATCAATTACATAGTGTCTGCCTCATCTTCTGGAGTTACCTTCACCAACTCACAAATCACAGCAGTCACTACAAATAACAAAGCTAGTGCATATTACATTTTTAAATAAGCTCTGCGTGAAAACAAATCAACCTTATGGGTTTGTGTTGTCATAATAGATGCACCAAGTCACATGGTTTAGATAAAAATGAAAATAGTAACTCAAACTAAGTATTTTACTTACAAATAAGTTCAATTCCTTGCATGATTATCTTTCCTCTTCTGCATGTGTCGGCTGATAGGAAAGAACATATGGAAAAGAGATTGAATTCAAATTTGTGGATTACTTAAAAATTGCAACAAAGCAGCAGAAGGACAGTATTTAGCACAAACAGGACCACTTGTGCAGGCATATATTTGCAATGAAAAACAAAGCCAGAGTCAAAGAAACTTTGAGGAGCTGACATGTAATAATTATGGTCCTCAAATTTGTCATTCTTCTGTCTATTTCAAGGACAGGACTACTAACCCAGAGCTTAATAGTATTTAGTGTTTCATTTTGTGCACAGGGATATATGCCTGGCATACTTTTGCATATATTTTGTGGAAGTGAATTCTTTGTCAAAACATTAATCTCAAAGGTCTGAAGGGCACAGAGGATTTGCTCTGATTCCAACTACCACTGCCCAATCATTTATTTGGCTTCATAAAATCAAACCCTTAACATAGACTAATAAAGCTGAAATCAGTAGAGCAATTTTTTCCAAATTTCAAGCAAATTGTTCTGGTGAAATTTCAGCTCAGTATTTTTAAGCTCAGGCATATGGATAGGTGGAATTGAAAGAAATTTTCTTTTTAAAAATATGGAAAAGCTGATTTCTAAAGCATAAGTACTCAGTCTGGGCATGCTGTGTCAGAAAGAGAAGCCCATACCCTTTGTTAATAAAGATATAATCTGAGCTGATTGAAACTGCAAGAATGCGCTGTAAAAAACTCCTTCCTAAGTTCAAAAATAAGTTGTAATAATCCATTGTGGCAGTAAAGCATCTTCCTTCTGATTTCCTCAAAGCTTTTCTGAACCATTAAGAAACTCCAAGGCTGAGTTGCAGGTCAGCATGACGCTGTGTGGTCCTCCCACAGAGGTCCAAGCAAGTGCAGCTCTGGACAGGCACAGTCATTTAATTTGCAAAAACTGTGCAACTGCAATAGCGTGGCCTGACAGTTATGCTGATTAGCTGAGTGTCCCAGCAGAGATAATTAGCTCCACACTGATACAGCTCTGCTATACTTATTGCCTTTAGTACTTTGTTTGGCGCTGGCTCAGAGTTCTCCCCAGTTGTCCACTTTATGACACGGAACTTGCTCTTAATTTCTATAGTCTCTGGACAGAACATGTGTGATAATAATTGGGAAGTCAAGGCGCAGGAGTGGGAAGGATCACACCGAGGACAGGCGACAAAGTCAAGTCACTAAACCTGTGAGAGCTTTAGTGACTTCCGTGACTTGTAGATAAGTCCACTTTTCAAGTCTGTCCTGACAGCTGTCTTAGTGCTGTAGCTAGATTTGGATGTTTATGGAAACTAAATTAAAAAGACCAGCACAATAATTGATGAGAGAAGCAGAAAATGTAAGGCTACTGTTTTTGTGAACTGATGTTCAGGGAACAAGGTGTTGGGTTTTGTTATATACACAGACTATTAGTGTGACGTGCTAATATCTTCCTTGCAAACCTGTACTTCTGTGGAGGTAGACCAAAATGTTGATGTAAGTTTTAGATCAGTTTCTAAACCTTTTACAGTTTCTCAGTTTCTTAAGAGATTTTCTCATATTCATAAGAGAGTATGTTTGTCTTCTATTTCAAAAATGTCTTCATTCATTGATCTGCAATGTCAAAATTATCACAGCCATCAATATTAATTCAATAGAATGTCTAGATAGAAAAGGGTATAAAAATGTTTTGCATAAGATGTGTATTAAGTTTCCTGTATTTTTTTTTCCATGTGCCAACATTTATTTGTAAATGTGTAATGCTATCTAGTTGTTGATGAATATCTTTTTCAGATAATAGTCAACATTATCTGATATAAAGAGTATTCTGGGCTGCATTAGGAGGAGTGTTGCCAGCAGATTGAGGGAGACGACCCTTCCCCTCTGCTGAGAACTGGTGAGAGACATCTGGAGTGCTGGGTCCAGTGCTGGGCTCCCCAGCACAAAGGAGATATGGAGCTACTGGAGAGAGGCTCTGTTACGCAGGCTTTCCTGCCTATTGGGAAAGAGAGGGCTTAGGCTCATTTCATCTTGCACACTATTTAAATGCTTGTTCTTCAGAAAAAAACCCTTCATTATGAATTTTCCCATTAAAAGGCACTTAAAGGGGAGGCTTTCTGGTTTTGCTTATGGTTGTTTTTTTTTTAATATTGGAGCACTGAGAGGCACTGATTCTTTCCACCTTTTTCTACTATGTGCTTACAATCATTACATGCACATAACCAAATTTCTGTAATGCAAACAACAGATAAAGACAAGAGTTAATAACTAAATACCAGTGCTGTACATTAAACTATTCACATACTTACATAAAAATGAACATTATGTATTTTCCTTGTCAAAAGTATTGCCAGAGATTAATGTTTTCATTTTCTGTAAATGTGTATCTAAATAATTATGCAGGATTTACATGAAAGATTTATTATTGGTCTAATTAGAAAAAATGAAGCAGCTTTTTAGGCTACTATTAAATATATTAAATATTATGTCTTTGTAAAAAACCTATCCTATCCTTTAATTGTCACATTGACTGCTGTTTAAAAACTAGAAAAAGTACAAGTGTGCCAGATGAGATATGCAAGGTTTCATTTGTGTATTTATTTTTAATTGTTACGCACTTCTGTTTTGCTATTGAATGACTAATGATAATACTTCCAATGTCTCAGCTAAATAATGCTGTAAAAGTAGAAAATGATTAACTAATATTTACTCCTTATGCTTTACTACTCATTCAGGTAGGTAAGAAAGAGAATATAGTGAGGTGTTTTTTTTCTTTTAAATTAGAACTGATACTTCCTAAATTTGGAGTGCTGATTTAGGTACCATTTTGAAAATCTCCCACTTGACTGATGTAGTGACATGTGATTTTGAAATATTCAGGAGTGTTTTAAAATACTATATCATGCAACTAAATAAAAACATGAAACATTATTTCCAGTTATTGAATTTTGTTACTTTACTAAGCATGTTCCTCAGATACTGATGTTTGTAGCATGCCATTAAAATAGCAGTGGGGTGTGTATGGCTGCAGGGAGAGTAGTTATTTTTCTGTTGCAAAAGAGTTAGTTCTGTGCAGTGATAGCTAGGCTGGCAGAAATGAACTCTCAGTGACTGCAGGGCACCTTACTGCTTGTCCCCACATACCTTCCATCTCTTATGTCCTAGCCTGTCAGTGGATATTGCACTACTGCTACTGCACGTCACCATAACGCTTAAAAGACTGAGACTCTTTCTAGTTCAAAGAGTTCATAACATAAACTAAATATTAGCTCTAGGATAGTAATTCTGATTAGGACAAGTAGAGACTGTTAGTACAAGAGAGGAGAAATTATGCAGAATAAAGCTTTGATGTAAAATATGAAATTTGGAAAGAGAATATATTTTTGGACATTTCAGAATCTATCAAACATAAGGGGTTAGCAAGAGTCTGGGAAGGCTAAAATAAGAAGAAAATTATGGAAGGGCAGAAAGAAATAAGGAGATAGTGTGTTAAGACCTGCATGGACATCTTCAATTCTTGAATAAGCCATTTCATTCCTTGGCTTTCCAGCCATTATGCCAGGTAGTCTGAAAATATAGTGATACCCGTGTTCATATTCATTAGGAGTCAATGGCACTCAAATATCCTGAGGCTTTCTGAAACACTTTTTAAAGAACATTTATAGTAAATTCAATTCAGCTACTAGAAATCTGTGTGAAACAGATTTTTTGAGGGGTTGATGTTAAATTTTGAAATTAATTTGATTCAATATGTGATGAATTAACAAATGTCTGTCTTGTGGAATAAACATGCTTAGAGTACCACATTTTATGCACTGACTTATAGTGGACAGAAAAGTGCTAGATGCTTTACACAGAAAAATAAAGTTTGTGATCTCTCCCCAAAGAGTTTAGAATCTGATTTTAGAAGCACCATGGTGAAGAATATTAATTACTACTAGATACGATTAGATAAAGCTGTAAAAAGTTTACTGTAAAACAGCAAAAATGGAATTGTTAATCCAGCATACATAGAACCAATTTTGTTTAAGAGATTGATACATGGGGCTATACAGTAAGCCCATAATGCAGGCTTCTTCCTCTTCTCACTTGACTGTTCTGTTTTTCTCTGATTCCTCAAGCTTTGAGTGGAATACGGTATTACATATATAGGTTTATTCAACATCTTAGCCTAATTTTCTAAAACCAGAGTGTACCGTATGATTAACTCTGATGGTTGCAACTGTTCTTTTAAAAAAAGTCATTAGCACCTCACAGTGATCCGAACATGAAATCTCTAATTATTTCAAATGCGAAGAGGAGGGAATGATTATAGGCAAATGAGTATGTTTGAGTATCTTATGAAATATGCTGATGTGAATTCTTACACATATCTATACACAAGTGTTTGTGTGTATATATGTGTACATATACATATGTTTTATAGACTAAGGGAGATCAAACACTTTAAAGCTGGAAAACTGTAGAATTAAGGTCATTTAGATAACTGTAATTCAAAGCCCTCCATTGCACATTTTAAAGGGAGAGGAAGTAATGTGACCTTAGCTTGCTTCTATTATGAGATTGTGTTAAGTACTTGCCATTTTCTCCCTATGAACACTTATGTCATAAAAAAATGAGCTTACAGCTTGATGTAATACCTTTATTGTTATACCAATAGCCAGAAGAGTTGTTAATGAGCAGTAGCAATTGATTGAACAATTAGTGATAGCTAGTGCATGGGCATAAAAGGGAGTGCAAGGGCAAGCAGAACTCTTGGGCAAAGATCAGACACAATTGCTGCTTTTCTTCACTAATTGGTACCTGCTGATCTGAGTGCTTATCTATGGTACATTTGTAGAACGTATCCTTAGTTCCATTTCAAATATGGTTCAAGAGGACTTTACTGAGCTATTAATTTTCCTCTCTTTTTTCTCTTGTCTCTTTGCACAGCTCAGGTCTTAAGAGAGCTTTTGATAGGACCTATAGATCAAAATGGACAATAATTGATCATAAAGTATTCTAGCCAAGGATCACCTAGTTCTTCAAGTCACAAAAGTCTACCATCAGGTGTATGTTTTTCAAAAGAAGCATAAACCCTGGCTGCAAACCCTCCTTTTCTCAAATTATGCACACAAACATCCAGAGGATTACTCCAGCATTTTGAGTTCTCCACTTGAGTACAAAGAAGGAATTTTCTCTGGCTCTTATCTTCTGGGGAAAAAAAAAATTAATAGTTTTACTCATATACATCTGTCTCACACTAGGTAGTTAATCTTACTCTTCATTTGTGCTCTCATAATGATAAGGACCTTGCATTGTTCACAGAGTTTAGAATGATATCCTTCCAGTTGTCTGGAGACATTTGCTGGTCACCTTTGTTTGCTGCATATCGCCACACCATCAGGTGTGTGTCTAGAACAATTTGTTCATAAGATAGTTATCATGTTCAATCACACAGATACACACAAGGATGCTGTAGGGGATGTCAAGGAAGGAGATTTTGGTTTTGTTTTTTCTGGGAATACTCTGCTCAACTTGTCAGAAGACTGCTGTAGGTATTATTTCAAGGAGATAGTTATTTTCAATATTTTCATATTAATGAAGAGTCCTGTTTTTTACAATACTAAATACAAAAAAGTACCCATTTACCCTGTCTTTACCCAAGTAGCATCATATATACAACATTTGCATGGGAAAATAGAAGTTTATTTCTATTACTGTATATGTAATTATGTGATCTCATAGAAGTTATTTTCCTTTCCCTTTAAAATGTAATTTATTAATTAATTCCTTTTATTGTGACTTTGAGCAGATCAGGATGAACACTGTTCAGAACAAATGCTTAGCAAGTTTAAAGCAAATCTGGATTCTAGAGATCCTAATATGCTCTCATCTATCAAATGCATGTCTTTACTGCAGGCTACACAATTCTGTAAGTTTTAAATATGTCAGACCAAATACTGGAAACAAAAGGTGGAACTCTTTACAAAGTACTAACCCTACAAGGAGGACAAGAGCTAAAGTGCCAAAGATTAGGAGGAAAAAATAACTTAAGAAGAATATCTCGGATTCTTCTCTTAAAAACAACTTCATGGTTTCAGATTATTTAAAGAGAACTCATACAACTGGTAATTGCATATTGCTGATATCAGATTGTTACAGAAATAGTTTAAGTAATTGTCTTTTTAATCTTTTTTATTAAGACTATCAAAATAGCAATGTCAATATGCTGTTCCTTGTATGCTAGTAGCACTGAATCTTCATCTTGCCTGCACTGGCCGTGTCAATGATATGTGTGTACTCTATGGTCGTACATGAGCATTACACACAAGTAACAGTCAAAATATGCCAGAATAGGGTGGTACATCATAGTAACACTACAGAAAGGGATCCTGGCATGTTAGACAAAGGGAGATTGGTATGAAAGTAGGTCATATTCAGATGTTTCTTTTTTTCCTCCCAAATCAGTACTGCTAATTTTCAAAAGTCCTATTTGATTCCTGCTGTGGATATGCAGATATTTATACACATATACAGGCACGCATATATCAGTCCATATGCAAATTTATAACAACAGAGAATTTGGGCTAAAACTTGATATACTTTTCAATTGCATGCTTTTCACTGACATAGCAACATTAATCTACAGCAGCAAATTGATTAAGCCAATCAAATGAGGTGGTTTGAAAGCTCCCACTAGGCTCCCACGATGATAGATCACAGCTTGACAAATGATGAATAATGCATAAGGACCAACATGTTGACATGTTACCTAATTACATTGTTAATGCAACCATGATACAAGAATTGCAGAAGGCAAAACTGGACAAGTCTGAAAACAGAATGATGGTTATCTAATTCCATACAGCAAAAACGTCAAAGACTGAATGACAATCAGAGTGTGAAACAAATAGTAAAAGTAATGAACTGCCAACATAGTGTGGAAATGATAAAGGAAGATGGTAAAGATAAGAATGATGATGTATTTGACAAAATATTAACAAAAAGAACTGAGACTTTGTCTCAGTGCTGCCCTCTTAATCACTCACAAATTGCTGTGAAGAGCTTGGGAAAATAAGCACGCATAGTAATTAACAAAAGCACTCAGGAATACAGTGAGCAAAGTAGCATGGCATGAATTAAGATTGATTTCTGTGGTGACATTACCAGTATCTGAGACACACACATTCTTTCATAAACCTGAAGTTCTTACTGAAGTTTTCATTATATTTTCAATGAATGGAGATTATGTTTGGCCACCTAAACTTCAGGAACTGCTCTTAATGCCTGCCAGGGGAAGCCAGATAACACAACTCTATTATAAATTAAATATAAAACCAGATGGTTTAATAGAATAGGGATTATCAATTAGAGTTACTGTTCCTACTAGAGAAGTGGTAAGTGATCACTGAAGACTTCACTACAGTAAATAGTCTCCTACTAACCACGTTAATGATATTCTAGTGAGCCTTTGGTAAATCTCTAGAATTAAGTGTAAGCTCTTTTCCATACGTATGAACCTGGCTGTGTACATGGTATCATAAAAACAAGTCATTTCAGTTTTTTCTTTTTCAAGGGCAAGGTTTGTCAGTTTTGGCTGAATTTGAGTTCAGATTTTTCCATCATCTATCAAATGATGTTATTGATTTCCATCAGTAATGATAAATATTAATACATGTATTGTATCTTTTGTTGGTCCTGCTTGTGCAAATGTGTTCTTAGAGTGGTAAAACTATTTACTGAAGCTAAGGTATAAAAAGTTATGTGGCTAATTTGTAAGTATTCATTTTATCTGACTATGAAAAAAAATTTGTTGCTAATTTTAAGTGTTCATTTTGATAATATGAATCTTTGATTTTCTAAATTCTATATAAAAATTTTTGGAAAAGTACAAAAATATATTAAGATTTCCACTTCATCTCAAGCAGAGCTTAATTGTGTATATTAGAAGTAATATAAATTTTGCTAATTTCTTGATCTAGTTTTAAGCATGTAGAATATGTTGGCTAGAATATAGATATATAACAGAAATTATGATGAACACTTAATTACTAAAGTCTGTACCTATACATGTCTGTTTTCTTGGAAGAAATCTCTCAGGATTTTGCTTACCAGTAATTTGAGCTAAAAATATAAATCCTTTGTGTATTACTAAAGTTGATTTTAAAGTCCAGATTGTGCCAGTTTTCACTGGATGAGATAATGAAAGATGTGACATTTCAGTACTTACGTGATCAACATACTCAGTAGTTCATTGCTCTGCAACACCCACATTAGCTATTGTGATATTTAACTGCCCATTGGTCTTGGGTAAACAGGATACTACCATGGAGGAAAATCAGACTCCAAGTAGAAAAGGATGAAATAGTTTACAGTATTTTCTGTAGCAAACCCACAAACTATCAAGGAAGGCAGCTGAAAGGAGGGCTAAAGAATATGTGCATTTTCTGCATGACAGTGTGGGTGAGGGCACACTTCAGAAGAGATGTGAAAGAGCACGATGTAGAAATTTACAGGCCAAACAATGACGAATTATAGACTTGGCTGAATGAGTCACTGAATACACTACCGCAAGAGCAGGTTAACTCCTAAAAAAGTTACATTGTGATCTGTGTTACCTGATTAACATAAAAAACCCCCACATTTAGAGTTTTCAAAATGTGGTAATGGAGTTATCTATGTAATATAGAAAATGATAAATCAGTCTATATTAAAATAGTGTCAGATTTGGATTCATGTCTGTTAAAATGGTAGTAACAATGTCTTTTTTGTTTTAACGTCTTCCTTCTTGCCTTCACTGGATTGAACTGTTTGCCTACTTCACATCTTAGGTAATCACCTGTCCCCCAAAGACACAAGCAGAGCTATGATCTGTTCTGCTTCTGTGCCTCTGATTACACTACTTATTGCCGAGAAATCTGTGGAGTAGAGCTCACTGTGTGAACAGTACCTTGGTGTTAACTATGGCAGAATACCTCATACAGCAAGGGCACTTCCTTCCTGGCATGTGTTTAGGTTGCTATGCTTGGTTTCTAATCTGTCAGTCCCAAAGGAGTAGGCACTGGTATTTACAGCAATTTAGTTATGCTACAAGTGATGGATAGAGCTTCTTTCTTCAAATCTTCCCCATGGTAGCTTGAACTGTCTAAAATTATACTGGCATAGGTAAGCCTTTTCAGATTATGTGAACTACAAGGGGCTTAGCTGTTTCTGTACATCCATTTCAGCAGTCTCCTTTCTATGATAGAGTATGTCCATAGTGTCAATTTGCCTTGCTCCATATTTCTGTCAAGGTTCTTGTCCCCTACAGCATCTGTGCTTCAGTCATACTTGCTTACTACAGAACTTACTTCTGGAACAAATTACCTACCTCCCAGAGGAAACCTGGTTAAAGTTAACAGGTCATTTGCTCCAGGACCTACCTCAGACAGACAGTATGAATTCCTACTGAAATGAATGCAGGCCCAACACTAGCTCAGTAGGCCCTGGACTTTCAAGAACCCTTATCCTACACCTCATGCCATAAAGAAGATTAATATCATTCCATGAAAACATCTCTCTGGCTGGCTGTCACATAGCTTTCTAATTATTTTATAATGAATTTCATAATTTCATACTGTAATGACTGAAGAGAAACACACCAATAATCACTGTGACTGATGATAACAGGAGTTTCATGGGTACTAGAGCAGACCAAAGTTTGACGCAATGGAGACTCTATGAATTTCTTACAATCACAGAGTAGCTGAGGCAGGAAGGTACCTCTGGAGATCACTTGGTCCAATGCCCTGCTCAGAGCAGGGTCAGCCAGAGCATGTTGCCCAAACTGTATCCATCCTTGAAGACTCCACAACATCTCTGGGCAACCTACTCTAGTGTTTAACAACCCTCAAACTGATAAGATCCCACTTGAAGACTGTTCTGCTCCAGGCTGAATAGTCCAAAATGTCCCAGCCTTCCCTTGTATATCAGATGCATCAACCTTTCAGTCATCTTAGTGGACCTTTGCTGGATTCACTCCAGTTATATCCCCATGCACTTCCTGTAGTCCTAAACCTGGAGAGCTGCATCCTCTCTTGCAAGCTTAGCTGAGCCAAGGTCTCTGGCGTGCTGGGTAGCTGGTGTAATGGGGGCAGCTGCTACCCCAAGGAATGCTGGAGATCATACCCTTCAGGGCATCGCCATCATGGCTGAGCACACAAACAGTCCTCAGCTGTTCCATTTGCTTCTGGAACTTGCCAGCAGTCACAGCCACCTGTAGCTATCCTCTCCCAGCAGAGGCATGGTTCTTGGAGATCTTCGAAAGTCCCAGAGTCCTCAGAAAATCCCAGAAGTTGTTCCCAGGAGGTCTAGAAAGGGGGGTCAGAAACTGCTGCACATGTGACTGAGGCTGTGGGCTGCTGCTTCTCTAGTATGATTCAAAAAGAGTGTAGGTGTATACAGCAGTCCTTTGGCCAACTTTGCATGCTTGGGTATTTTTTTATTATGCATGTCTGTGTTTTTTCTCTCCTATAATTCTACTCATGTATAATGTATAACTAAATAGTCACTGAACTGAAAAAGACAGACTCTGTAACTAGTGTTAAGGGTACATGACTCTGCTGCAATGATAATTTATTTATCTGCAGTAGAACAATGGAGAGAGATATGGCTACATCAGCCACAGGCTGCCAACTAAAAGAATTAAACATGGAGGTTTCTCTGACCAAAATACCCTGTATCTGCTGCCCCTCATAATTCACACATCCTAGAAATCCCATGTTTCTTTGTGGCAAGTCATGCTAGAAACTTTCAGACATCAATCTTTCCTAGCCATATTCTCTCTTCGTGTTTGTTTTTTGATGATTTGTACTTGAGAGGTTTTAGATTTGTTCTGAAGGAGGAAAGAGAGAAGCATTCACATATATTAATGGAAAAATAGCATTGAGTGAAGTACTGTATATCATTCTTCTAAAGTCCAAATGTACTGAGGATTCCAGCTTATGTAGATAATGTAATTATGAAGAGATTCCATATTTTTTTATTAACTGACACTAAACAACATTTTCTTTCAATATACTGTTACATTCGGTTTTCATTTCCTTTTGCATTTTTTTTTCCCAAGAATTTTAGAAGAGGCAAAATGAGAGAAAAAGATTCCTATTCTTGTTTTGTCATGTATTCCTATTACATTCTGGACCTACTCCTCATGTATATGAAAAATAATATATAGGAAAATGTATTGAAAAATCTTGTCATTTCAAATGTGCTGATAAGTTTTTATTATTCAATTCTTTCAGTAAGCATGTGAAATAACTGGATATCGTCTCAATTTCACAGACCAGAAAGTGAAAAAAAAAAATTTAAGGGTTATATCCAGCTCACATTAGTAAAAAAGGAAGCGAGTTCTAGTTAATGACAAGATGAAAATCCATGTATTAAAATCTCAAGCTTGTGAGTGTACTACGTGGCAAGTTTGAATGTTGAAGACTGGAGTTTAAGTACCATCACCATACAGAAAACTGATTTCACTGTATTGTTCATTTCATGAGTTTGTATGAGAAACAACAAAATCATGCATTTTCAAGGTGATGTGTCGAAGAATAGTACAAAACATAACGTCTGCTACTCCTCACCCTCCGCCCCCCAAAAAAGATGAAACAATCAAGACTAATGCAACCAAAGTCTAAAAAGCCTTTATTGTAATAAAAATGAATACTACAAGTTACAGGCACTAATTAACAGTTGTAGCATACAACTACTTCATAGTAGCTGGTATGGGGCTATGTTTTGGATTTGTGCTGAAAACAGCGTTGATACTACAGAGATGTTTTTGTTCCTGCTGAGCAGTGCTTACACAGAGCCAAGGCCTTTGCTGCTCCTCACCCCACCCCACCAGTGAGTAGGCTGGGGGTGCACAAGGAGTTGGGAGGGGACACGGCTGGGACAGCTGACCCCAACTGACCAAAGGGATATCCCATACCATATAACTCATGCTCGGTGTATAACTGGGATATCTGGGAGGCAGGATCCTCCAGACTGGGTTTTTCTCCCTCCACAGGTGGTAAGCAATTGTATTTGTGCATCGCTTGTTTAAGTTATTGATTGTTGTTGTTATTGTTGTTGTTATTATTATTATTATTATCATTATCATCATCATTGTCATTGTCATTGTCATCATCTTCCTTTCTTATCCTATTAAGCTGTCTTTATCTTAACCCATGAGGGTTTTTTCCATTCTCCTCTCCACCTCACTGTGGGTGCAGGGGTGAGCAAGTGGTTGCGTGGTGCTTAGTTACCAGCTGGAGTTAAACCATGACACAGTTCAGAGAGCCTTCATCTTTTGACACATGTCTGTTGCTGACTTTATTTTCCCCTCAGTGTAGTTAGTATATTAGACTTCAAGATAAAGAGGATGCCTGCATCAAATCTAATTTTGAGTTTCAGGAACATGAGCTGGCACATCTCATTATTTTTCCTTAGAACCAATCAAGCTTTGAGCTTGAGCAAAGTGTTTATTAGTTTATTGTTTAGAGGCATATGGGACATAAAAGAATCCTGAATATAAATATCTTTTTTTTTAAAAGAGATCACCCTGCTGCTATCACATGTAGGATTATAGATGCAATAATATTTTTATTACTTGGAGCAGTATAAAGCAAGCAGAACTAAAATAGCCTTTTTGTGGAGCTTTCGAACACTTTACGTTATACTCATAAACATCAGCATATACAACAAGTTTTACAGTAAATGTGTGTAGATAAGGTGAGACTTTATTGGTACGCTAAAAATAGTGAATTTGAGACTGAGAAAATGCAATAAATGTAAAACACCTATCCACTTTGTCTTCTTCAGCCTCGTGCTGTGGATTTCTTCCTTGCGACTTTCTGACTGGATGATGTTATTATCAGCCTAGGCTTAACTCTCTATCATTGCTTTACTGTTTGCTGCTCTCAAGTCTGCATGTGGAGTTGTTTCTATGAACATTTCTGAACCCTTTCATCGCATTTATGTTGGTTTACTTAAAGAGTAGGTCTTGGCTAAGCTTTATGTCTTCCCATCTCCCTTCCCACTTACGGTTTCCTTTGAGTCCTCAAAATTCACCAGGAATGTACTTCCAGTTTTTCCTTTGCATCCATACATTACACACAACTATTCCTCTGGCAGGCATTCTGGATATAGAATACTCAGAGGTTCATATGCAATCTACAATTCAATATAAATTTACACAAAATATTAGTGAACACTGCAGAAAAAGGACTCTGCCAGACATGCAAGGGTTGAGGTTAGTCAGAACAGTTTATTTTCATTACTAGTTTCCACTAGAGATGGTGGATTTCAAGGCTTGGCCAAACATTAAATGTCTTTTCATTTACATGCGGCTATCGCATATGGCAGTTATTTTGAAAAGAAGCATTGCTAAGCTTTGAAGCATTGCTTTAATGCAAATATGGTGAAATGTCATGGGAAAGCTATGTCTTCAAAACTCTCATAGTATTTTCCAGTATTTACCTCCAAGGGACATGTCCTCAGCTGTTCAAATTGTTCTCATGCGGTCGAGTAGCTCTGGCAGTTTGCTCCACTGGAGCATCTGCACCCAGGTGAGCAAGTCCTCGTCTCATACTGGAAGCTTCTGAATGTTGAAAAATTAGCTTCAAGTTAATTTTCTTTGACACAAAACTAGAAATGATGTAATTGCATCCTGTAAGTGTAGGTCTTATTTTTATTAGCATGATAGTTTGAACACAGTTGTCAGGAATGTCTAAGGGATTTTCCTTCTTGTTCAATGAACAGTAATTAGTATTGCAGCAAACATATGCTGTTTTTAAGTAAATAATAGATACTTTAATTATACAGATATTTTACTTAATCATAATGCCACTTTTTTTCTTGTGTGTAAACAAATGCCTAAGAAGAAAACCTCTGACTTTTTTTTTTAACTAAAAAATACAGCTGAAATTTCTCAAAAAAATTAGTACTGTTTCTATATCCCAATTTCTTTTAATTTATGGCTTTATTTTTAAAGTTACAAACATTTTAGAACAACAAAGACATATTTTGTTGCTTTTGTGGTAGCTCTAGGATATAACAGCCGTAATTATGTAATTTGGGCTTTCTTTAATTTTACAACAGGCCTACACTGTAACACTGTAAGACAGTTATCTTTTTTTTTTTCCTAATGTTAAAAGATGGGGAGCTCAAGCTGTGCTGTCGTACAAATATAATCATCTGTATGAACTTGTAACTTTAAAGCACTGTCTGTCATCTCTTAATCTCAGAACAAGATTTAATGTAAAGACTCTTGTTGATGCAGCAGTGGTTCAATAATATCCTGAATGCTGGAAAAGGCAAATTAGACACGTCATTATCATGCCCCTTTTAAATTGTTTCATCTTTATTATCCTTATGACCTAGTAAGCTTTACTATTGTTTTCTAAAGCCTTTCTGGTGTAGAGTTAGCAGGTGTGTCTTTACCAGCTGTTCTGAAGCTGATCAGACCCCCGACCCTCGTCCACTCCAGTCTCCTCTTATTGCTCGTTGCTCAAATGTGTCACCTTGAATGAAGATAGTTTGCATTGATGTTCATTATAATTAGACCAGATTTTATTAAGCTTCTTTGTGGTAGATGAGTATGTGCTTCTTCAATGTGTACAAGGTGACTGCAGTGTGTGTATTGAAGTACTGATTGACTGATGGTTTTATGGACAAGGTTCACATCCTTGAATAGGAAGTGCTGAAGGGCACAGCCTGTGATGGAAATGTTGGTCTTGGCCATTCATTTTACTAGAGATGCTGGCTTTTATGTTTAGCTGTACACTATCTATTTTTATTTCTGGTTTTGGTAGGCTTGTTTCTTCATAGAAGGAGCTGGTAATTTTCATTAGCAGTGGAAAAAGCCATTCATCATAGAACCTCACTAGGCAGAAAATCCAGAACTCTTCTTCCCATGTTCTCTTCTGTACCTTTGGCTTTTTGCAATTCTTGTGTGCGGGAAGCCCATATTTAGTCACAGAGGATGACAGTTAATGTATTTTGCTGGTACGTTACTTCGAGTTTTCTTCTTCAAAAAAAGCATCCTATGTTTTGTCTCACTTTTTGGTACAAAGGTTGGAGAACATGAGATGAGTAATAATATTCTGCTTGACTGCAACCTGCTGTTAGTGTACTGTAGCTCTGTCGGCTTTGCTTTTGCAACTGTCATGGTTTCAAGCAAGCTGGTGGAAACTATAAAAAAAGCAATGAATGGAAATATAAATAATTCAACAGGCTGTGAACAACAAATGTACTTTTTGTAGAGTAAATCATTGCTTGCAAGTCTGTTATGGTTTTTACTGTAGTCAAAAACATGGTGATAGGAATGATACAGTAGCTTTAGTGTACTTGGACTTTCAAAAGGCTTTCAAAATTTTTCACCAATGGCTCTTAAAGAAATGAAGTTCTCACAGGCTAGATGGGAAGTCTATACATTAGTAACCAGATTAAAAAATAGGGGAAAAATAAGGAATATGTGGTTGTTTTCTAAAGAACTTGTGTCCCAATCAGAAATGCTATTTGGTGCCATTTTTCCTCCCTATAGAGTTGTTTGGATATTTTATGAACAGTCAGCTACAGCCAAAATATTGAAGGGGCCACTCTGAGGTGCTGTTTAGTCCTATGTAGGCCACAGAATGAATGAATGAATAAATGAATGAATGAATAAATGAATGAATGGTTAACTAGACCTGCCTTTAATTGCTATTTGCATATTATTACAGTGATTTGTGCAGTTAGTCTGCGATACACATCAACCTAATCTCCTGGAAGCAAATACAACCAACTGTGGCTGCTGCATACTCCATGAAGACTCGTGGTCCTTTTCCTGTTAGTGATAAGGTGCTGTATAAATAAGCACAGCTTAGCTTCATGAGGTAGGCTGAGACAGGTCTTGTTTGCAACACTACAGTCCCCCCTAAAACGGCCCCCAGGAGAGTGAGGTCACCTTCTCACCTCTCCTGTTGCTTGAGGGAATAAGTACCAAGTCCCCAGAGCAGAGCTGTGTTTGTGCTGTACCTCCTGGGCAGCCCTGCGGTGCGTAGTCCCAGCAGGTGCGGAGCTGCGGCCATCTCTGGCTTCTCCAAGCTGTGCTGGGCTCCAGGGAAGACCTTTTCCAGCCTCTTACAAAGGCATATTCCAGCATTTGTACAAATGCCACCTTTTGGATTCTCCACAAAATCTACATGTCATCTGCTGCTGATATGCATTGCCAGTTTTTAATCTTTTCCTGCCATTTGACTATCTGTCTGAGTTGTGCTGCCATTAATTAACTCTGCCACTTTTCACCTCATTGTTGCCATTTGATTAACTTTTCCATTGCTGCCTTTTGGGTTTTGGCCTGTTTTTAATTCATTGCTGCCATTTCATTAACTCACTCTGCCATTTAATTTAACTTTTGTCTTTTGATTTACTCACTGTTGCCAATGGACTTAACCTTGTCTTACCAGGCAACCTGACTTTGTCTTCCAGCTCCTCCCCTGATCCTTACCTCTTCCTTCAGCCAGACATTTCCCTGGTTGCCTCACAAAGGCTCCACCATCTCTTTTATCATACTTCCTTCCATTCTGGGCTAGCTGTATTGCATCAAAGGAAAGTAGTCTTCAGAGCAAGAACTCTTTCCCTAAAGCGTCAGGAACATACATCTTGTTTGTAAGAGAAGTTAATTAACTGATTTGTTGAGATCCTAGGATGTGCCTAAAGTACTCAAACTTACATCTAACTTTTCATTAGGATTTTAATAGGTAAAATTAATATATCTTTATAGAATGCAGTGCACTTTCTCGATGTCTCTGAGTCTTTCTAAAACAACAGACTTGTTTTCTTTGTTGCCCTGTCCTTATACCTCTCTTTATATATTCTCTCTGTTTTTTTTGTTGTTTGTTTGTTTGTTTGTTTGTTTTGGGGGTTTTTTTGTTTGTTTTGGTTTGTTTTTTTTTGTTGTTTTTTTTTTGCTATAGATCAGATTATAAATAAGAAAGTCATAAATATGTTTTCTTCTTTGACACTTAGCTGTTAACATGAACTACCCTTAGAATCTGTCCAGAAAAAAAAAATAATACACAGGCAATGGAAAGGAGAGAAAATTACTTTTTAGCTTAGAAAGTGGCTGTGTTATGCCATTGCTTTTTCAGGAAAGATTGTCATTCCAGGAGCTAGCACCGTGCCTGAGAAGTTGAAGGATGTTCGGTGACAATTATGGACATAGGATGATTGATTATACAATTCTATATTAATCTTCTGTAGTGATTTTTGAATCTTCCTGGGATTTCAGAGAGGACGCTGAAGAGTGAGAAGTATCGAAAACCTGTTAAGAATTAATCTTTGTTATTTATTTGGTAACTTAAACTTGCCTAGCTTACTTCCTTTAAGTTTCTATGGTTATTACTGAGGATTATGGCTAGATCAATACCCTTTGGAATGATATGTATAAGTTTTAAAATCCATGTCTTCCACACCTCCATCTTCCCTTTTCTTCACATTTGTATTTTATTTCCTTATCTCACCAGTAAAATTTTTGTGGATATGAAAAAGCCCTCCCCTGCACTGTTGACTATCATCACTCATAGTAAAGGTGATTAGGGAGTCCAATCCATCCCCACTAGATGTGCTCTTGCTGACATTAGGGTAAGCACCCTCACTCCCTCCACGCTCCCCCCGTCCCGGGGTGTACATCAGATGTATCTACAGTCACAAGGGGTTCATATTCCCGTTCCACTGTGCTAATTAGGCATCAGGCTGCCTGACAGTCCCTTGATAGTCCAGATCACATGGTTTGCTATTGCTTAAATTCCCTTTTTTTCTTTTTCTTTTCCCAAGTTCTTGTCCTTTAACATCCCCTTTCCTTCACAGATAAACACCTCATGCTCTGTTTATTCTATTTTTACACTCTTATTCAGTGTGTGTGGCATGGTTGCTCTGGCAATTACTACCTTGGGTCAGCAGCTCTGTGAAGCTACCACTCCACTTTGCTATCTCTAATATTTCCCATTTCTGCCATTTCTCACATTACTGTCTTGTTAGTGCAGTCAACAGTCCTCTTTGCTCTCTTTAATGCCCTATAATTTCTCATGCTGTCATCTTGCTAGTATAGCTACAGGTCAAGTTTTGGCCTTCTGCACTCATTCCTTAACACTTCCCCTCTCACAGATAATATAAGTTAATACGAGAAGGAGCTTCGTGACCCCACCTCTCTGCCACAAAGCCTGCATGCATCTCCCATGGGCCCCTCCGTGGCCTGCACTGGTGGAAGCAGGAGCCAGGCTCTCCTGGGCATTGCCTCTAGTACCACAGTGCCAGTAGCTGTAGTCTGACATCTTTGGGTCAGATTTTATAAGCCCTGCCGTGTCTCACGCAGGAGACATGCAAGACTTAAAAGCAATAATACCACTATAAAGTTAATAGTGTAACATGGCCATAATAGTCCACATAGAAAAGTCAGCTCTTCAGGCCTGATAGCACACCATGCTACCACCTAGCAGCAGGACATAGGCAGCTGGATGGTGGTTCTTACACTGTTGCACGACAGCATGCTTGAAATAAGGAGCCTTTGCAATGGAATTAGTAAAAAAATAATGAGTGCCCTCTCACTAGGCCTCTGTGTCCACCTACCCAACTGTTTATCTCTCTGCCCTCTCCTGGCCTATTTGAGTTATTTAATATATTTATTGTAAGTGAGAGTCAGAGTGAGAACTCTGCTTGAAGTAGTTAAGTGCCTTGAACCTAGGTCTTCAGCACACTGTGAGAGTGCTCTTCTTTGTAATACCAATTAGTCTGTGATGGGACTTGCTCCTCCTTCTCCTCCCATTTCTTCCAAAATATAAACAATTTTTCTTCAAGTTTTTGTTGTTGTTGTTAAACAGAATTGACATTTCCGCATTTTGCAGCAGAAGAAGTGGGAGGTGGGAGCTGAGGTCATTTATCACCTTGCAATGTTTAGAGCCTAGCCTAGTAACAGTCTGAATGTGTAATCATCTAAAACCCAGCTGTAAGGAATGGCAGTTTTAATTTAGAAAGAGGGACAAGTGGCAATCAGATAACTTACCTAATTCGCCTTACTCCTCAGAACTATGGTCCCACATTGAGAATTGGAAATTCAGATTGCTTTATGTTCTTTATTTAAAGAATAATAAGTAAAAATAAAAAAGATAAAAGGAACATAGTGCAGAGCTTAAAGCTACTGGATAATCACATGAATATGCAGAATAAAACAATACGATGGCCAAATCAAGGCTGAAGACTGAAACTGAATTATAATATTAATGAGTTATGTGTGTATGATGAAATCATCTTATCAGAACCTCTGGCTAGTATAGGGTGTGGTTTCGTATCGTTAAAGCTAGGAAGTATTGTTTGAGATAATGGAAGGATTAGAGGAAAAAAAAAAAAACCTTTATGCCTCACTAGTGAAGATAGCCTGTTTTATACTAAACAGTGTTCCTAGTGCAGGATGTGAGTCATCTGTTCTGACTTCAGCCTGACAAAGGGAGAATACCGAGAGCTTTCAAATTTGTTGTATGGCACTGAACAAGTACAGAGAGCTCAGATGATTTTGTTTAAATAAAATGTCACTATTATTACACTTCAGTCTTTAAAAATCACTGTTACTCTATGTTACTCTTACCCAACTCTACCCATTTTTATTTTACACTTCCTCCTAACTCTTAATTAGACAAAGTGATTTTAGAATGGTTTTGACTTTTGACTCAGTCTCATGTCTCCAGCAGTACCTCTGAGTATCACCTCTTGAAAGTCAGGTGCTTCTTAAATTGGATGGAACTCTTTTTGGATTCAGAATTATAGCAAACTCTTTATGACACCATTTTTTAAAAACAAATGAACCTGAATGCTGAATCACAATGTCATAGATAAGGGCTTCAAAAACAAAATAGTAAAGGGTTCAAACATTCTATATTTTGTGCTTTCAGAATCACTCATTCCTGTGGCTATAGTTTTCAGCCAACACAAGAGCTGTACTAGAGTTCTTTGGGTCCCAAAGTTGGTCTCTTAGATGGCAATTGCTAGGACTGGTGTGGTTAATGACAAGGCTGATTGCCTACTGCTCTGATAAGGAAAGCAGGAACAGGCATTTCAGATGTGGCTGGTAGAGTCAAATGATATGTTTCTCTCACGAACAATGTTGACCTTGATAGAGGATTTCTGCTTACTCTGTTTCCAGGACAACCTTCATAGCTTTAACCAGTTCAGTGGTTCAGTGTGCTAGAAGCAGTAATAGGTTTAATCCTCACAGAGGGCAATCATCTGTCCTGAGGTCACTGTGAAATATTTCTCTTTGGTATGACCATGGCCTGGAAACAGCCCCTGGTTTAGCTATAAATCACAAGTGCTCTGTATATAAACCACATGTGAAGCTGATTCCAACTTTCTAGCTAGACTAAACAGACCGGTAGCCCCTTCCTGCTGCTACTGTTATAGGCATAAGATAGTTCTCTTTAAAGTTGTAATGGCTCTGTCAGCTACATAGGCTTGCTTGTGCGTTCTTTCAGCAACCTGTAAAAGGCAAATTTGGGAAAGAGGAAGCATCTTGTATATCATCACAGTATAATTTCCATGTGTGTAATAGAAAAAAAGATGCCATTCCCCAAACCCTCACTTGATCCTACTCATATGTTTATAGATAAGTGACTGCTCAGGATCCAAGAATTTGCCTTTCAGTTTTGAATAGATTTATTGAACATAGTATCTGGTACCATGCTGACAACAAATTCTATTATTAATAAATCAAGTACCTTTATAAAATAATATGGGATGATAAGTCAGTCAATCATTCCATCACACTGCATAAGATCAACATGCAGCTAGCAAAGTATGGAGATGCTCAAGACATTTTTACTGCTGAATTTGTATTCATTTACCAAAACTAATAGTATAATCACAAAATATATTTTTAGGAGCTTTCTGAAAAGTAGAAAAGACCAGACATACTAGGGAAGACTTCCTAGAAACACAGTTATACAGATGTGAAAATAATACCTGAGAGACAACTTGTACTTTCCATGGTGATGACATTTTAGTCCTCCTAGGCCATTTAATTGTTCTTACTATGTTTTGGGGCAACACTACTGTTTTGAGTAACAAAAGACAGTTGTTTGACTTTGCATAGACATTTCTGCATAAATTAAGGTTATGCTTCGGAGACCACATCTCCCCTGGCTTGTCCTTTACACAAGATATGGTTTAGAAGTGGGAGGAACAGGTACATTGCCAAAATTAACCTGGGGATTTTTGCAAGCTTTGAACTTTTATAATATGGCTCCTGGGCAGCCAGTAAGGGATAAAATCAGGTGTTCTCTGTCAGCAAGATGAATCAGAGCTTTATAATGTTGCATTAGCAAGCTGGATTCATTCCTGTCTTTACTGAGATGAAAACTCAGTTTCACATGGTTTTTGAACTTTAGGTAGAATACCTGGGGTTCACAAAGATTCATGAGTTCCATATTCTTACTGAATTAACTCAACTAGTTGCAAGTGCTTTTCATCTTTCAGGAGTGAGCATGATATTTAACTCTGTCTAATCAGTGCAGTACCTATAGGAAAGGGGTTTATTATCTTTGTATAATTCATCAGACCTTAAAAATAAACAGCAAAAATGCTGTGGATTCAGCTGATTTAATTTTTTTAGTTGATGCAAGT
Source organism: Aramus guarauna (assembly GCA_013400195.1). Classification (NCBI taxonomy): domain Eukaryota; kingdom Metazoa; phylum Chordata; class Aves; order Gruiformes; family Aramidae; genus Aramus; species Aramus guarauna. Next base: position 143,025 of record VXBL01008498.1, on the reverse strand, counting down.
GGGAATAATCCAATTGTATTATGATTGTTTTGCAGAATTGTATTTAGATCTTGTTTGTATTTTGATGTCTGCGTAATTAGATTATAATCAAATAATTGAATTTGAATATATTTCTTATCTCAGCTCCCAGTGAACACTACCATTGGGGCAGAAAATGAGCTATGAGATCTACAGTGTTGGTGAGAGAAGGTTCACTCCTAAGATAAAAGCTGTACGACCACTCCGTCTTAGAAAGAGTAAGGTCAAAGATGAGGGTTACAGTAAAACACAACAATATGCTGTTTGAGTGATTTGTTATTGGAAATATTATGGCTTGTACTAATCTAACATGTTCAAGATTGAAAAGTTGTATGGCATTATTCAATATCATTCTTAACGTCATGTGTCTTGTCTAAAAAGCTAACAGGTGAGATGGAGGGAAAAAACATATTATGTAACTTCTGTGTCCTGTGATAAGTGACAGACATGGAAGGGCAAGTATATAATGGAAAAAAATGTCTTAATTAAAGACAATTATGAAAATGTGGTTGGAAAGATAATGGTTTCCCCTGTATAACCTCAGAAAGCACATACTGCACTCATTAGAGTAATGCCACTTAGGCAGCGATGAGATATAGAAACTGCATTCATAAAGGTCTTATCTTGTTCTGCTCTTTGCCTTCCATGAAGCCTTGCGAAGTCTGTTTTCTTTCGGCACTGCTGCCTGCAATTCAGATAGGTGATGCAGAGGGTGAAGCACATGCTGGGCTGCTCTTTCATGGGGCACAGCTTGGGCTTCCAAGAATGTCTTTATAAGAATCATAATAACTCTCGTGGTCACAACAGTTTCAAACTGCAGATTTGCTCTGTTTCAGTATCTGTCCTTTACATACCAAGCTTGTTCTAGTTTTTTGCCCATGTTAACAAAAATGAAGGCAAATCCTCGCTCCACATCACACTGTGCATACATACTACAGTTATAGGAACATTGTCTTCTCAAATGTTTTACCTTTTAGCATTTCTATATGTTCTAAATATTTCTTTTCAGCTTCTGCTTTCTTCATTATTCTTTATCCATAGTTTATTCTTGTCAATTTGTCAGATTTTGATGCTCCATTTAATGTTTCATTTTCCATACACCTGTTTTATTCGTTGTATACACATCTCTCTTTACCCCCCTAATGACTATTAATCTTTATATAGCACCTGTGTTTTTGTCAGGGTTATGCTTGTATCCATTCCAAGGTGATATTTTTATGTAAATATTATGTGTTTGGTAGCCCTTGTTGCTGCTGTCAGGATGGCTAATAAAACTGGCTAGCAAGCAGAGCTCAGTGTCTTTGAGTTACAGCCTGCTAGCACTTTTGCATTCAACATTTTTGTCTTGGGCCTGCCATGACTGTGTTGCAACATTTGTGAAGCTATTTCTCCTATTCTTTCTAACATTTATATGATATTTGGTGTTAAATGTTGCATGAGTTTCATATATCTTTCCTGTCCAGAAAGACAACTTTCCTCCATGATGAAAGGTGAAAAACCTGTCCTGAAAACACCATTGTGGATTAAAATAAAAATTGTTCTATATGACTCAGAGAGAATACTAACAAGCTTTTTCTTGTGTATAACTCATTGCATGGCTATTGTCAATCGCAAATTCATAAATTCATTTAGATCCATTTCGGCATAGCACTCAATGGAATTCTCCTTTTTAAGAATGAATTCAAATTCCATTGTCATCATGGAAATTCAGTACAAAGACTACCAAACCCTATCTAATAATTTAGGGATTTTCTGTGGCATAGGGAGATTGTGGGAGTTAGCCTTATAAGATCAGCCCTTGAGGATATCCGGTGCTCATCTCACCATAGAAAGCAAAAAGAGAATATCCTGTTCTCATTGTTGCAGCCTTTTCTTAATACTACTGAGCTCTTGCCTTCCTAACACCTTGTGGTGTTCAGTTGTGCAGCTTTTTGTGCTTCTGGGAAAATTATTAACTTTGACAGACTTTCTGACCTTTAATTCAAGTCCTCTCTTCCCTTAATGATAAGTGTGAATGCAAAACAAACAAACAAACAAGCAACCACAAACAACAAACCAAAGGCTTTTATCTGCCAGTTGCGGTACTTCAGAAGCTTCTTCTACTCCACTGCTGTACTTTAGTTTAACCACTAAACACTTAGCTGAGTTTCAATTTATATTCATTATTACTGACTATAACTGTTATATTCTGTTGAGTTTTCTCTTTCACCTAATCAGAGAAAGCTGAGTAAGTAGCACCAGTTCTTAGACAATGAAATTGAATTATTCTTCCAACCTATGACTTTTGGCTCCTAACCAGAAGGCATGCTGATGTATAAAGTTTATTCACACAGAGAAGCTCTTTCAAGCTATTTCTAGATACACTTTTACATATTGCAGTTTCAGATTGACTGTGTGATGTTGCATGCATAATTTATGTCAGATGCTCATAATCACTGTTAACTTAAATTTAGGAAAGTTCATAAATAATGTTTCACCTTATGTTTCAATTAATATTTTTATTTTTGTCTTGTATTTTAATCTTCTCTGATGTTTACTTATTTAAAGCATTCTTAAGAAGTGTTGATATAAAATCACACCGTCTCACAGACATTTGATACAACAGGGATATTATTAATTCATATCACAGTCTCTGGAGGCTATTTTCTCTGATTTCGTAATTTTCTACTTTGATCAATTCTTTTGAGGACAAAGTATTCTTGAGTTACAGGACTAATGTAGAAAATAACAGCATTTTATGACCTATTTAGCTTTCTCAGTATTCCCAAGTCCAAACCCACTGATGTTATGTGTAGTTGGGGTAAACTCAGTATTCAGAAGAGGTTTCTTACACTGAGCTTGCATGCAGTAGACAGAACCTCTTTTAATATATTCTATGCGTTTTTATTTTTCACATCAGAGCTGCTGATTTAAAAATATTTCAAATGCCAAAGTATGTGTAGCTTCCTGCCTATCCAGGTTATAAAAAAATCCGTGTGCCAAATACTTTACAGCTTTAACAGACAAAGCAATCGTTACAACAAAGAAATTTAGATACATTGAGTTTAAGATAAATTATGCAGCCATCTGTTAGCTACACACAAATTGATAACCAGTGATTTATTTCAATTTACTAATAACCATTTCTGAAATTTACCCCTTGTCTGGGTTAGGCTGGTGGATCTGAGCAGTGAAAATTTAACCTGAACCTCTAGTTAGTATGAAGAACACTTCTTTGAAAAGAACTATGCTGATTTACATCACTTGAGCATGTGATCTTCCTTTCGGTCCAAATCACTGGAGATGCTCCCTGCCATTTATACATAATTTAAATCCTCACCACAACAACTCATTCCGTGGTATTCCCTTTTGTCACTGTGAGACTGAGTAGACACCAACTAAAAGGTCTCACCTACCACCCTCAGTTCCTAGTTGCTGCTGCTTCCCCAGTCTCAGCACTGGCCTCCTTGTGGCCATGCGGGTTGGTTGGTCAGCTGGTTGGTAGGTTGTTTCTGAGGAACAGTTTTCATGCATCTTCATCCCAGCTCAGTTCACTGCATGGCTGCACAAAAGCTGCTGCTGCCATAAAAGAAGACGAAGAAACAGGAGGGACAGCTGCTCTCTCTGTGGCAGCCCCTGTGGTGGTTGGATTGATCTGATGGTGGCAGTGCGCCTTGAGTATGTTGGACCAAATGAATGAAATACAAGTACTGTGAACAAGAGCAGTGAGATAGCTTAGGTTCCTTGTGTTTTCTTGCTGACTTTTATTCAAGCAAATACATCTGGTTTACTGCATAAATTAAAAAAATATACCTATGAGTTTTAATACCTAAAGTTAACTTGATGACGATTTAAATGTACAATAATTCAGGACAGTTGGGTTTTTTTATAAAAACTTGAAGCGATATTCTAATACTTCAGTGTCTAGATTCAAAGACTCCAACTCTCAGTTTAGTGTGCAATGGAGGTGCTATCTTTCATTAGTGCATCACACAATAGTTTTGAGCTCTCATCTTTTATCCCTTCTGTGATGTTTCTTTAAAAAAAAAAGAAAAAAAAAAAGAAAAAGGAAATAACCATAAATATATCAAGGCCTCTACTATCAAAGCATAGCTCTGTAGACAACGTACAAACAAGGAAGAAGAAAAGGTGATCCTTTTCCCATTGGACTTGAAAACTATGCTTCCTGCAGAAGTCAACAAATAGGTGAAAGAACACACGCAGAGTGGAGATAAATAGCAGCTAGAGTATTTTCTGCGTATAATGAAATTATCTTGCTTTCCATCTCTCTTGTGGTGAGAGGCTACAGAGAAAAACACTACAGTTAAACAATAAACCATGCAATCTCTGTAGTTGGTATGCAGCACAGGTTTTGGTGGATAAGAACGTGTGTGCACAATCACCCTGCTGGAAGGTGTTAGTTTTGAATCATTAAGGGTTATTTTATACAAATGTTCTTGTCAGGATTCTGTGTGTATCAGCAGTCTCTGGTCATCCTGACCACCCTGTAACTGTCTTTCTGTGTAATATTCTGCCAACTCTCTCCCCCTGATTCTTATTTTATATGAAAAATATAAGGGCCCTGCAAGGGAGATGAAGGGGTAGATGAACCCAGGTGCTGGATGTTCCCTGGGATACTCCTCCAGGGCAGCTAATTTACAGTGCAACAAGTCACTGATTAACCCAGAGGGCACATCCTTTCCTGAGAGTCAGTCAATACAATGGCCCTGTGGATGAAGGCGTTTCCCTCCCCTTCTTCTCAAAGGTGCTGGCAAAGCCACAGGGCTCAGCTGGGAGTGCTGCTGCATGGGGCTGCGTGGCTGGGGCAGGGGCACGGCCCAGGGCTGCAGGGAGCTCAGCGTGGAGGCAGGGCAGTGGTAAAGGCAGGGCCATAATTTGGGGATGTCATGTTTAGCAGGGCTGTGTTGGGATTATGATCCATCAGTGGCAGTGGTGGTAGCAGCCCCCAGCTCCATGCATCCCCACCAAAATCCTGAGCATGTTCTTACGCCCAAGCTTTGGGTACCTCCTTCTTGCAGGGAAACATAAGGTTAATGATCAGGCTGCACTCCTGTGACCAGGGAAGCCCAAGGACGGGGGAGAGGTTGCAAAGGAGGATAGCAGTGGAAGATGGTTACAGGCTGGTGAGAGCAATCAGAGCCTGCTGGTGCATCCGTGGTGCTGGCAGTCCTTAACTATATGCATTTTCAACTATTTGAAGTTTGTTTTTTAGGGAACAAGAAATCATCTACACTTTTAATTAAAAACCTTAAAGAAACTGAGTTGTCCACCTTCTGCAAAAATGGCTCTTTATATATCACTCAGACTTTCTGGAGAACAGACGACTGTATATTACTGAGTCACAACAGGGATGGTCTCAGAATAAACGTGCAATTTCAGAAGGAGTCATTTTAGCATTTAGTCAGCCAGATCCAAGTGACTCTACATAAATCACCTACTAACTGTTTGGCTTCTAAATCATGAGACTAAATCATGAATAACAGATGTTTCATGATGTGGAGTGACTAACAGCTAAGTACTTCTATGAGATCTGAATATTTTAGACCATGACTGCATCCTCAGTAGCTGGGAATAGCGATAAGTGCCCTTCTTCCTCCTGCTCTCAAATCTTATGCTGGAGATGAGAATGTAGTTTGGTATTGCTACTGAGGCCTTTGATCCCAATTTTTTAATATCTCCCTGTAATTTTGTTAGAGATTCCAATTTTACTGCCCCCTCCCCTCCACTCTGTTCTCTCCCCACCCCTTATTCTTCAAGAAGCCTGCTTTGGAAATATAATCAGTACTTCAGCATTTTTATTTTGCTCAGCTGTGAAACAAAAGCACTGTAGATCACCTAGGAAATATTTGCCATAGAAAAATGTTTCCTAGCAGATAGAATTCACCCTTTGAAAATCACTTCTCTCCACTGCTGTGATGCATGCAAACTTTGCTTTGTTACACAAATAATGGCTTTGTTTTCAAAATGAAAAAAAAATTGCACTGGCCTTCATTATTTTGCTTGGCTTTATAGGAGACTGTCAGAAGGTTAAAATCATCACTTATAACTATGTGTCAATCTTTTCACAGCTCCATTCATATGGAGATACAATCTGAAGAGAGATATGTACTCAGAGGTGTGAAAGGCAAGGGTCCTACTGAGAGGTGGTTAAGCTGTAGTACCTTGATGATAACAGAGGATCAAACCTCAACTGGTAAAAATTGATGTAGGCACATTGACTTCAACTGAATATTTGTGCCAAGGAGATTTTAATCTGTATATTTTCCTCATCTGAATGTTTTTAAATTTCCAAGGTTCATTATATTGATTATAGTACTACTTAGATTATGTCATAACTACCAAAAGAAAGTCCGTATTTTGAGAACTATCTTGTAAAGAAGTAGCATTGTAACCATTATAGTGATACTAGCGTCCACTGACTAGAACTTTAGGATTGCCATCTCTTTTATTTAGAAGATGTCCTGTGGGTACTTCTCTCAGCTGTTGCACTGCCACTGAGGTGAGATTCAGGCACCTGGTGTTCAGAAGAATGGGAGTTGGCTATACCTTCATCACTGGCGATTGGTCTTCTATAGCAAAGAAATTATAGCCCCTCATGTTATAATGACAGATATCGATGTTAAATTAAATTAAGTCAAGATGTGCAACATGTGTGGTGAATTAACAGTTAAAAGTGAGGAACTGTTAGACTAGATATGCATTATGTGGACAGTTCTTGATTTCATATTGAATATTATACACATAAGAAATGTGAAAGTATTTACTGTCACACAGCAAGTGTTACCTCTTCTGTTCATTTCAGTTCTATAAGCAAAAAGAATTTATTGAATATTTCTTTGAAAGTAACTCCTGTTTCACAGCAAAAGAAAGCAATGGATTCCCTAGTCGTAAAACAATTTGAACTAAAAAAAAAAGTAATAAATTATTAACATTCTAAAAAAGTTGAACAATGTCAAAATCTTATATTAATCTCATTTAAGACAAAATGTCAAAATCTGTGTTCTATTATTAAAATCTTGCAAACATATACAGTTCATTTACTTATGGGTGTATGATCAACAGTATAACAAGGATGTTTGTGTAAAGTGCATCTAGATATGCAGGGTCTACTGGAGCTTCATAATTTTAGTGTATCTGTTAAACAGTTATTTAATGCAATTAAATTACTCTACTTGATAGAGCAGGCGGCAAAATTTTAATGGACATTCACCTTTTAAATTTTCCACTAGAGATGGAGCTTTTTAATGGAAAACACTGTGGGCAGAAAATACAGCGAGGAGCAATGTACCATAAAACTGGAAAGCAGCTTGTCTTGCAGGATTTGGCTTTCTGCAAATACTGCTTCGTATGTGCATAGAAAAAAAAAACAAACAAACAGGAAAAGTATTCTTAAAAACATAATGGGTTAATAACAAGTTTTTAAAAATCTACTTTACAGACCTTTTTAAAAAAATCAACTTCCAGCCATCTCCTAGAAAATAGTTCCTCACAGAGAAAATGGCTGCAAGATTGATGTAGCTGGACTCAAGTTCATATGGTAATTAGCATCTGCTTAATCACGCAGCCGCTCACTCACTCCCCCACGGTGGGAAGGGGGAGAGAATTGCAAGAGTGAAAGCGAGAAAACTCTAGGGTTGAGATAAAGACAGTTTAATAGGTAAAGCAAAAGCTACGCATACAAGCAGAGCAGAACAAGGAATTTGTTCACCACTTCCCATGGGCAGGCAGGTGTTCAGGCAGGAAAGCAGGGCTCATCATGTGTAATGGTTACTGGGGAAGACAAACACCATCACTCTAAATGTCCACCCTGCTTTCTCTTCCCTTAGCCCCTTATATGCTAAGCATGACGTCATATGGTATGGGACATCACTTTGGTCAGTTGGGGTCAGCTGTCCCACCTGTGTCCCCTCCCAGCTCCTTGTGCACCCCCAGCCTACTCGCTGGTGGGGGGGGGTGAGGAGCAGCAAAGGCCTTGGCTCTGTGTAAGCACTGCTCAGCAGGAACGAAAACATCCCTGTGTTATCAACATCAAATTGTGTGGCTCCAGCACAAATCCAAAACACAGCCCCATACCAGGTACTATGAAGAAAATTAACTCTAACCCAGCCAAAATCAGCACATGTGCTTACTGGCATGTGCTCCATTTTAAGCATGTTACTCAGAGAAGTTATAGCAATGATGATTTTTTTTTTCTGTGACAGAAACATAGGCGCAATGCAGTTTCCTAATCATTAATAAATAGAAAATAAGTATTAATACCAAACTTACTTTTTATAAAATGAAGATTATAAACATTTACAGTAATTATTCTTGCTGTTACCATTCATTTGAAACCATAGTACCTAACTGTGTTTTTTCTCATAAATGCCACTTAAAGTGATGTTTTATTGCCTTCAGCTGTGAAAGAGGACAATACCTTTTCATTTGTATTTATTTTTTTACTTTAGCCTGAAACTTTATTTAACTTTTATATAGCCTCCCAGGTCATGCCATGTCATGGTGATGTTTTGTTGTTCAGAATTAAGGGCTATATAAAAACCCCACAATTTTGGCCACAGTAATGTGATGCAGACGTGTGATGCAAGATTTGTGGTTCTAACAGGTATTCTTTTCTGTTCATTTGCCACTTTCATCAATCTCATCATAAGAAGACCATACCTTTTTTTTTCTTTTAAATGAATTACAATGCCATTTTTTCCCCACTTAGTTCATCTCCAGGTATACGGTGTAGACATTAACTGGAAGTAGGGCTCATCTAACTTTCACTGCAATCCTGTATCTTTTAGCTGGTGGAGAACAACAGTATCTTAATCCCATTTTTATCCTTCAGGAGGTCGACATTCCTGTTGCACCATTTAATCACAATAAAAAAATCCATGAGAGTCAGTGGACCAACTCATATTTCTGTGGCCAATGACTTATGAAAGAAATCAATCCCTATCTTTTTCAAGCAGCAGGTGTCCTTTGTCACTGTTGCTTCTGCTCTCAAAAGTAATTTCTGGATATGACAGCACAGCGATAGTGATCATGCATGTTCCTGGTTATCATGATAATACCATGTGGTTATGAAAAGGCATATTGAAGCTAGTGAGTGCTGGTAGGTCCCAGACTTTAAAATGTCTGGAGAAACAGCATTTGCTTTGCTGGCATCCTTGATCTTTTGGGATTTGTGAGATGTGCTTAGGCACATCTTTCCTCTCCTTTTGAGAGCACCAAGTGTGCCTCCTTCACTCAGGACCATCCAGCAATGTTTTTTCTTGGTGGTGGGACTAAAACTTCTAGAAACAGGCCTGGACAGAGCCTAACCTATTTGTAATGAATGATGTGTAAAGAAAGATGGAAATGAGGCTTTTAAGGTAATTTATATACAACTTTAGTAAAATAGGATGTCTTTTCTTTCTTTTCTTTTCTTTTCTTTTCTTTTCTTTTCTTTTCTTTTCTTTTCTTTTCTTTTCTTTTCTTTTCTTTTCTTTTCTTTTCTTTTCACTTTTAGTCTATTTTCACTATATCTTTGGAGGTATACAACTCTTTCCATAGCTCAGGGCTCATGAGGCTTCATTTTAAGATGAGAGTGGTATTACCTTATCTATATCTTCTTTTTTTTCCTTTTTTAAAATCATTCCTAGTTAAGATTTGAGTAATGTTCAAAGAAAGAAAACTAAATACTCACTGCACTTGTTGCAGCTTATTAACCTCCTGAACAAATTTTCTTTTTTTTATTTCTTCCTAATATTTGTGTGCATACGCTGAGACTTCAAAGAGTTTCTGGCCATTCCAAAATTCCTTTTGAAACTACCAAACACTGTTTTACACAAAAGCTAATGAAGAATCCATATGGTTTGCAGTGAGTGACCTGGCAGCAGTCAGAGAATGTCAAACATTATAAGAAGTGCCTGTGTAAATATTCACTGTGAAGTACAATTGTTTCATATCAAAACAAGTTGTGGTGGTTTTGTTTTGGTTGCTTTGTGGTTTGTTTTTGTTTTTTTTTTTTAAACTAGACAGCTTCCACAAAGTATTTTTCCCCAATAGCCAAGTCTTTATCTATCCATTCCTAAGGTCACTAATATTTGTCTTATATTCTCAGCAGACTTTTGAAAAGATAGATACATTTTACTTACACTTTCTATTTTTCAGCTCTGTGTTTCTCTCTTGCCAGGTTCTTGTTGTCTTTCAGGTCACCCAAAATTATTGATAGAACTTTAAAAAATTCCAAGGATTCTGCCCCAGCCACCCCTGTCATATACAGCATGGCTACAGGACTTTCATTCATATTTACATCCATTGGAACCATTGGAAGATCCATCCCATATATCAATCTCTTCATAGACATATGGAAGCTTTCTGAATTTCCACAGGTTTTCTACTTTTCCTACTAAATGGCAAGATCTCTCAGGTAATCTAGGTTCAGATTGTAAATTAGAGAGTGGTAGAAAAACACCCAAAATGATCTAAAGGAAAGAACAGAGGGGACTTTTTTTCAAAGCTTGCTTCAAGCAGTAGTCTCCCACTGATGGTTTGAACAGTTGATGTGGTTTAGGCAAATTTTCAAAAACTGTGTAACGGGAAGTGAGAAAGATAACTGGAAGAGTTATCTTCTAATAAATTTACAGAGAGATCTATTCTAGGCAGAGCATGTAGGTGGTGATACAGGAAGAGGAACAAGTTTGGACAGAAATGCTGGGTGGTACAGTTGGTTTTCACCTCATTGGAAGGATGCCCAGGTGTGGAGAGGTCAGGCAAGCAAGCATGAGGAGAGAAAACACTCACCAGTAGTGTGGAACTGTGCTTTGTCTATCACAAAGTGAGTGAATCAGTAGCTGCACTTGGTCTTCACTGGTTGGGATTCTCAGAGATCTCATCCATGCTATTCTGTCAGGAAGACTTTGTTGGCAGAAGGGATGAAGGACAGATGGCTTTCCCAGAAGTTCAGAAAGTATGCATTATCATATCTAAGGAAGTTCTGGATCAGTACATATTTGAGTATTTTTACTCTGTGTTGCTGGAATACAGTTTTTCTAATATGATCTTCAGTTTGATGTTCCTGGTCATGGAATACGTATCCCTTCCCAGGGATAAGGTGCTCTCTGTTACCATAGCTGAATTTGGCTAGACGCTTGAAAGCAGTTGAAAGACATCAAGACGTGAATCGTGTCTTCCTTATAGCCGTGAGAAGGGGGACATTCATGACATTGAGTGTCACATTACTAAGAGACTTAAGCTCTTTTCTGTCTCAGGTAAAAACAGTGGATCTGGGGATTCTGGAGAACAGCATGTGGCTGCTGCCTCAAAACACATGAAGCTGCATGGTCCTTCTGACCTTTTAACCTCCCCATAGCTTTGCTCTTTCTGAAGAGCTATGCCTTCATTAAACTTTTCATGTAGCAAACACATAAAATCACGATTTAATAGTATAATACTCCTACTATCCGAATGTGAGACTGTTACCTTTTGATGCAGAGTCCGGAATTAAGAGTAATTGGGAAAGAAGTGTGTTTAGGAACATGATTTCCTAAGTCTGGGAAATAGCTCAGTAGGCGCTCTTCCTTGCTGTTTCCACTTAAACGACCAATTGTTTTCTGTTCCTCATATTAGAAAACAATCAAGCAACTCTCCTTGTAAAAGGTAGTTGGGACAAATGTTTGAAGCGCTATGCAGAACCAAGGATAGGGAGGAAAAGAGCATCTTGTGGACCTAGCATAAGAGCATCTTGCAAGCTTCAGGCTATGCAGCTGCCCAAGTCAAGATAAAAGGGAGCTGGATCATTCAGGATGAGTGCCTACCATCCAAAGTGCTACCTATGGGACATAAAGGGGAAATGATTTATCTGGCCTTAGGGTGTTTCTTTGCAACTCAGAGGAAGCTGGCTAATTTGGGGAACCATCTAACTGCCTTTTGGCTGACTAATTCAGGGGAGATGAATTTGGACTCAAATCACTGAAAAATGTTCTTTCATTTTGATAGCCTGGAGGTAACTCATAGCTAGATAGCCATCTCTGATCGTCTTTTTTGATCTGCAAGTAGTTTTAAAAGCAAAGTTTAGGGTTTTGGTTTTTTTTTTTTTAATTTTCATTTTCTTCCTAATAAAATATTTAGAGACTGAAATAATGGTTAATTAAAAAGGCAATGAAAAACGGAACGGAAGGCTTCGGATTTCAGCTTTTAAGAATGTTTTTCCCCACAGACTAACGGCAATATTCAAGGAAGGGAAGGTTAATTATTATGAACACTATTATCAATTTTTTTACCTGTGCAGAGATAAACTAAAAGAAATTGCCCTCAGTGGCAATGTTTCACAGAGGTGAACATTTGCACTCCAATACTCACACCACGTGAGAACCACATATTCACCTATAAATATGCAAGACAATAGGATCTTTCCCTTTGTAGGCATGCTGGTTGAGGCACAGAGGTCTTAGCTGAGATGTCCACAATCACAAGTGAATAGGAACTGATGCAAAACTCATTGATTTACTTAGGTTGTCCCTAACCAGGGGAAAAAAAGGGCCTCTGGGAGCAGTTCAAAGTCTCCAAGCTCCCAGCTTCACTAACCCTGGGCGAACTGCCAGCTAGGTATGGAGCTGTTTCCCATCCTTACACTCCCCTGCTTTCTGCAGGAAAGGACGGAAGAGACTTGGATGAGGAGGAGACCAGCACCACTGATACACTATGGAATGCATCTATTCTTCGTGCAGATATGTCTCTCTGATTTTACATCTGCACATAAAACCAGTTGTTTAGTAGCCCATTTTTCCAGCTTATTTGTAGTGAAATGGATTTCACTCAAGGCTTCCCTTCACTGAGTTACTTCCTCAGTGATACATTTACCACATGCATTTTATGTGATTGTACAATTAAGATCTCAGGATCTAAAACTAAAATACCAAAAATATCAGCTTTTGGCCTTTTTCTCTAAAAGGTATCCTGTGCAGATATATACTGCAGACTGCCCCTCCCTCCCCCCCCAATCAGCCTTCCACAAAGAAAAAAGGTCTCACATTATTTTTGAAAATTAAAATGGGAGTGTTGTTCTATTTAGCTTTAGCTTTAGGCTTCAGGGTGTGACAACAATCTGTTGAAGCACAGTCCTACTCATTGTTTTTCTGCAGTTTTGGTTAATATGAAGAAAATCTAGAAAAGACATTAACAACATATACCAGTGCACTGGGAAATACCATAATTTAAACAGTTTATTGACTTCACAAAAAGGATAGTTTACTATAGGTTTCAGGTGCCTTCTTCACTTAGCTTTGTTTTTTGTATTGTGCATTTCAATAACTTGGAACACTTTTATTTTCACTTCTCAATTACTTCTTGCAGAAATTATGATATACAAGTATTAACAACAGAACTTTCAAATGTATCTAATTCAGATGGATTTTATTAATAAAGCAGTACACAATGCTAGTTCAATGCCATTTTTCCTTTTTTGTATGTGTGTGTTTATGGTATATAGCATTAGTAAATAACCACACAACAAATGTCCTTTGTTCTCCGTAAAAGACAAAAAACTCCCGACCCTGAATGAATCCAATTAAAAGACCAAGTGAATTAATTTGAATAATTATAGCAGAAATGGCACAAATATAAATTGTTTATTCCTTTGTCAAGTTGTTCTTTTATGCTAAAGTCTTAATTTTCACTTCTCAAGATGCAATGAGTAACACAGCAATCTAATGTTATGTTTGTCATTTCTGTTCATTAAATGAACAAAAAGATAAATCTTCTAATGGTTAGTAAGTAGATGACAAAGTTCAGTCAAGCAGATAAATAAAGACAAGTCTTTAAAAAGAAAGATATCAGACTATTATGTCATTCACAGAAAGGTATTAAGAAGACAAAACATCAAGTATAGAACATTAAGTATGAAGATGAGCAATAAGGACAAATGATAAAGTGGTGAAAACAGTCTCCATGCATGTTGCAGATTTGGAGGAAATTCTTCCGAAACAGAAGAATAGAAACGCATACAGAGGATGCTAGTTCCCATACAACCCCCTCAGTGTGTGCCTATGCACCTCACAGGGTGAAGATGCTGCTTTTTAACAGTGTCTGCCTGGGGTCTCCTTCCTGGAACAGAATTCCAGGACAGTTACACTACTCTTGTTCTTATAATATTTCAATTTATGTAGAGGATTTTAAGAAAATAGGGCATCAAATGACAGCTTGCTGATAACTATCCCGGCAATTTGTGTACTGGGAATAGAAAAGAAAGAGACTAGAGAAAATGGCTTGATATTCTAACAACGTGGCTGCGTAACAGACAACTTTTTGACCAAGTACTTTTTTTTCCACAGATGTCCCATTCCCAGCACCTCATCATTCATGTTCTGGATTTTATGTTTGTTGTTTCAGTTATATGATTGATCTGAACCATCTAACCAGCTTTGTGCCTTCACTTACTGATGGTTCTCTGGGCCCAGTGTCCTGGAAGCTGCCGTATTCCTTGTGCAGGTGTGACAGAGCATTGCGTAACACCCACCACGGAGCTGCAGGAGCTAATGGAAGCCGAGGATTTCAAGAACTACTTCTGCATCTTTCCTGGTCCTGGAATAGAAGACGACTGATTGAGATACTCACCAGCTTCCTCCATGCAGATAAAGATGAAGCTTTTGGAGCTGAAGGCATGGACCCTAAAACAGCCTGAAGCTGAAGTGAGAATAGAGAAAATCTGTTGGAATGGAGCTTGTCAGAAATGAGTCAGAACCACGGAGTTTTTACCTCAATGAGCTTGTGATTAACACATGAACAAGTGGGTGAAGCTCTCCAGGATGCAGATGGGTGTTGGTATTCTCTGTCTTTAAAAGACATGAGGCTACACACTTCTCAATCAACTGCACACTGCACGAACTCCTGTCTTCTCACATTCAGTCAAATGCTAGCCCTGCAGCAAGGACTTATGTGAAAAATGTTGCTGGGAAATTACTGGCTGTATTTTTACAGTCGTCCCCCCCCCAAAAAAAAAAAAAAGAAAAAAAAGAACCAAAACACATCATTCTTCCCTCCATGCAGTATTTCAGGTAAAAACTTGGCTATTAAAGTAAAATGAAAGTTTTGCCATTGATTTCAGTTGGGTAGGATTTCAACCCTTGTTTCTGTGTTATGAAATGTATAGATCAACCATGTCTTTCATGCTTTAGGCTTTCAGTGCATCTCTATCACAAACATTTTTTAGTCATAGCACTTTCTATTCTGTTCAAAAGAGATCTGTGCTCTTGAGTGGGATTTTTAGCTGCTTTTCTCAAAGGGATAGCATGAGCAATGGAGACATGGACTCATTTCAGTATCTTTGTGCTTCCCTAAATCTGGGATATTGCAGAAATAGTCCAGTGCCAAATGTGAATTAGATCACTCAGGAGCTTGTCCATTTTTTTCCCCCGGTCTCCAAAAAAGATCACGGCCTTTTTGGAATGCAAATTCCAGGACTTAGAGTATAAAACCTATTTATTAAGGGATAAATCATGTAAACTATTATTTTCTAGCTATAGAGGAAGATAGATGGTAGAACCAGTATATTTCTGGATATGGTATTTTAAAATGTTTTTAAGACTAAAATCAGAAGTGGCCTGTATGGAAGTTCCTAGCAGGAAAAAGGTAGGAGAGCCATGAGTGAGTATGGTAAAGAATAGGGAGCACAGAAATTACAGGTTAAAAGAGAAAATCTATTTGTAGATAATACAAGCAGTGTAAGAAAAGCATCTCCTTGAACTAGTGAACAAACTGTTCAAACAAAATTAAGGGGACATGGGGTCAGTTCTATAAATAATATTTTTAGTAAAAACTCACGTAATGGGTCCATTTAAACAAGGCCCATTTAACATTACATGTTTTCAAAAGTATATTTGCAAATGCTTGACCAAAAGCTTTGATCGTGCTCTTTCTCCTGCAAATGACAACAAATAGAACTATTCACCAGTTTGTCCACTGTAACCACATTGTATTGCAACTGTAGAGTGTCTGCATAGTCCTTGGTTGCTATAACTGCAGAATATGCATCATTTGCTTTCAGTGCTTTTAGTGTGCTTCTGATTGTTCTTATTACATCACCAAATCACTGCTCTCCACAGTAATGGGCTCAGTTCAAACGACAAAAGACAAAGTCTACTTAGTAATTTGATGCACCTGCTGCGTGCATTAAGCTACATTGTGTTTAGTTGAGTTTAGCTGCAATCCACAGGCATTTAGAAGTATAACTTTTCCTACAGAAGGGATCTCATATTTTTTCAATTAATTTAACAGGAACACATTGAGAATTACAAAGAAAGAATATTAAGTAACCATGAAGTATCTATAGTATTGTGTTTGTGTTTCTTTATTTTGAAATGTTTATGATTGCAAAATAATAGAATATTCTATGTAATTTTGAAGTACTTCTTTTATTATAATAGATGAAGAAATACTATTCTGCACACTAAAATGCATTTGATTTTACTACAAAACATTTTGTACTTGCTTTTATGTTCAACTCGGTAAATACAGGTGACAGCAACAGTATGTCACTAGACATACACTGCCAGGGAACAGGAGGGATGGGGACTGCCCTGAAGTGGAACTCAGTGGCGGGGGCAACCCGGGCACTGGCAAGGCCCTGCCCTCACCCTCCAGACCCTGATTTTCAATTACCCTTGGCAGCACTGGGAAAGTGAGGTACAAATATTACCAGCAATGTTTCACTCGCAGGCTTTTCAAAACTTGGTTGACTTACAAGATTCAAAAATATGCCAATGCAGATGATTTTTCTAATTTCCCATAGATATTTTACTCTTCTTTCTTCACATATTTTGTTGAAGGTTGAAAAACAATGGTAAAAATACCAGAGTTTGTTTCTTTGGTCCTTGTTACTCCTCGAGGAGCATAGGGCTGCAACAACACTATGCCACCGAACCCGGTGGGATAGTGTTGTTGCAATTTCTGTAACAGATTTTGTTTTTTACATGATTGGGTTGTTAGCCCAAAACAAAACCCCCAACCTGGAGGGCCAGGGTGCAACATTTTAGTCTGGCCCGACAAGGCACGCAAGCCACCACACCACGACAAGGTAAGTTGCACCAATTAGTGGTGGAAAATACCAGAGTAGCAATGTAGAATATTGCAACTGTGACAACTGTATAGGCACTGAACAAATATGTTTTCATGCTCTCTTTAAAACATAAGAAGCACATCATACCAGTTGTAAGATAGATACTTTATGATACACAAGTAGGAGGGCTTCTGAATTTTTCAAGTAATTGTAGCCACAAAGTTTAAAGCATTGAAAAAATATAGTACTTTCATGTATTTGCGCTGTTGATGCACAGATGCATCACAAAGTTTCACACTAGTTCACACTTTGATATTACCACTTCAGTTGTCTCAAAAGGAGCTATATCTCTTTCTGCATTTTTTTCAGTAGATTTAAAAGAGCTAAAAATGCACACATTACTGAAAATACACTTAATTTTACAAAATATACTGTGCAGAATAGCAGCTGGTTTTGTTGATTTTTCATACTGTCATATGAAACCACATCCAAAACTGAATGATAGGTAAACATAGTTTCCCTGTAGGGGTCTTTCTGATAGCATGCTAACCACTGAAGTTAGTAGAAAAGTAGAAATCAAAATGATGAACTCACAGCCAAGTGGAGACGATTAGCTTCTTTACAGTCCTATAAATAAGGTAAGGACATTGAAATAGGTTTATTTTATTTAAACCTAGATTTGTAAAGAATTAAAAAAGGAGGAACCAAAGCTGCCAAAAAATTTTGGAAAGCCAAGTAATTTCTTGATTTCACATTTAGGAACCTGAAAACCTTTATAAAAGTATGGTGCATCGAAGTAGTAGCTGTTTTTGAAAATCAGGAATCTCAAATACTTTGTAGTGATGAGTTCTGAAGGGCGGTCAAAGAAGAGAGTTGACCTAGTGATTACTTTGATTTTAGGAATCGGTTAGTAATGAAGTAAAGAAATTTAATACATTTGCCAAATTGGAAACTAGGTTTTGTGAAAGCATTTCCTGATTGACGAATGCTTCTGATATGATATGTAAACAAAAAAATGTCATTAGAGCTCATGTTTATTGAATCAAATATTAATAACTGACAGATTTCATGAAGCAATTTTCAATGCAAAAACATTGTCAAATAGTAGAGGTTTTGATCTAGGATTTTAGATAAAATAAAAAGTTATACACCTATGAACAAGCTATGAGGACTCTCCTTATAAAACAAGAGCATATAATAGAAATCAGTGTTTCTGGAAATGATTTCCAAATAGAGTAAGTGTATATATATGAATATAAGTTCATACTGTGATGCTGTTATAAAGAGTTGTATATGACACATTTATACAATGACAAAGAAGAATTAACTGAACAGTACCAATCAATTTACTTCATAACAGTGTTTGGCTGACACAGGAATAAAACGTGTGGGTATGATGTCTGTAAGTTTGAGAAGGGGCTAGAAAACATGGTGGATGCTAAAAGAACTACACAAGTTATTTGAAAGCTGGAAAAAATTCTGAAGAGAGTTTTCAATTAGCTTAGAATAACCAAAAGAAGATTGAGAAGGAAAAAAAAAAAAAAAAAAGAGAGACATTGACATTAACATTAACCACTGGAAAAGTATTCATATCTTTGATATCCTCAGATTAAGACAAAGCTTTCCTACAAGATTGCTTCAAGCTAGCACAAGTTTTTAGACAAATATACTGGCTTAATGCAGGAATAACTGGATGAAAACCAACATCCTGTAGACTGCAGAAAGTGAGGCTAGACACTCATAATTGTCTTGTCAATCTTCAGTTCTGTATTAGAACAATTATTTTCTGATAAATCTCTTTCATCTTTGTTTTAGTTGTGCAGTGAAACAGATCTTGGCGCTTTAGCCCCTAATGGCTTCCTTGAAAGCTCTTTTAACTACAGCACAAGTGAGGATACCCAGATCAGCTGCCAGTTTCTGTACGCCTCAGCAGATAAGCAGAGTAAGATTTCCAAATGACAAAAAGAGATGTAAAAATATGTCAGTGTATGAAAGCCACATATCTGTGGTTGCACAAAGTATTTGCTTTCCATATTTATGAAACTCTGATCCATTTGGCTGTGAGCTTGAGACATCTGCCAGAAATCCCAAACAAAGAACGCAGGGAACAGAGTTAAAAATATGTAATAGCAGGGCATAGAAGAAATCCTAGTGGGCCAAGGTAGTTGTTGAAAGGCAATTTGTAGGAGAAAATGACTTTTCCAGAAAGTAAATGGGAAATCAATTCTGCCAGTGGAAGAAGATCTGATTGTTTATTTTTTTGCCCAGTTTTGAGTAGCTCTGGGTATTCTGAGTAACATTAGTTATAGAGGTTCTGTACAAAGTAAGAGGAAAAGAAAAAGGATATTTTTTTCCTTTGTGTATGTGTTGCAATGTTTCTCTACAGTTACTAATTGGCAATTGTGCTTTAAAGCACAGGTTGTCCACCTAAACCTTGTGAGACATGAGAATTAACAGATGTCTTCAAAACAGTGACTACTAAATTTTAAGGACTCAGAGGAAATGATGAAAACTCTTTAATGAGGTACCTAAAACATAACCTTCTTGATAAGCCTTTTGAATCATTTATATCTGGGCCATGATCTTGACAGTAATCTCTATACATTTAAAAATTGCTTACATGAGTAATGTGACTCAAAGATATATATAGGAGTTCAGCTTTGTAGTGGAATACAAAATTAGATTTCCTTGTGAGAATTGTTACATTAATTTTAGATGGTTGGATTTATAATAAAGTAAGCTTCAGCTCTGCTTTTAGTTCTTTAGTTTCTGGTACCACCAGCAATCAGGAACTGCAAAGGGGCACAAACCAAAAGAATCTCAGGATTTTTTTTAATGTAAATAAGGTTAATTTTCAGCCAGCAGCATTGCTTGATGAGTGACTTTTCACGATTTTGTGGGATTCTTTTCCCACCTCAAAACATTCTCATTATCCTAATTAGTTGTACCAAAATCTTGGATAATTGGGAACTGTATAGTTATTTAGAAGCTCAGATTTTTCCCTAAGGAACATAGCTTTCAAAGAGTGGTTTAAATGAACATTACCAAATTACAAAAAAATCCAAAAATCTTGCATTCTAGTAGTTGTGAAAGATATCTTGTGAATATCTACTATAGCTATAAAATGTACTCATATTCTGAGATATCTTTTCTGGACTCAATCCAAGCTCTCTTTGCACTTTATTTTCTCATTCTTTGGTTAATACACTTTTGGTGCAAAATGGAGAGTGATGGAGAAAGAATTTAAGTGTGTTCCAACTGAAACTGTTCTATTATTCTAGGAATTTATCTGCCATGTGTGAGATACTAGTTTTGAGTCTCTGACCTGATCAGTTAAAACAAGAACTTGAACCCAATTTTTTTACATCAAAGTGAATACTACAAAGACCAAAGCACTTGTTAGTCTAGACTGGAGGAGGAATGGCTTTAAGTAGCTGAAGGAAACAAAGCAAGAAAAAAAAAATACAGCTATACAATATACCTTGTCAGTCACAGCAGCATTTCAGTAAGTGCAAGAATGAACGTTAGTTGGATCAATTTCTCATGCAGCTAATTCTTTTAAAAGCAAGAAACCTGTCAAAATAGGGCTTTAAAAATAAATGAGGCTTCCAAATGAACAGTAACATGGAAGATTCTAAAGACAAGTGGTGTAATTTGAAAGATATGTCAAAGGTGAACCAACTGCTAAAAAAGAAAGGAAGTAAACAGATCTATAATGGTTACCATTTAGATATATAGGAGAGAAACAAGACTGAACTGCGTGTCTCATTAACTCAGTCTGCCTCAAATCTGGGTAAGAAGGCAATAGAGATGTTATCTTTCACAAATAAATGAATTTACTTTCTGTAATTATTTAGCTATTATTTATACAAAGGAAGACAAGGAACGGAGAACACAGAAAAACAGAAGCAGTGCATTCCAGATGTATGTCATTCTAAGCAAAATAATATAAAGATTAGCTATATTCAGAAGGTACCATGGTTCTTAAAGTTACTACTGATTAAATAATCGAGCACAACCTGATCAGTAGAGTGCATTGTGGGCAACAAATTTACTGGAAAGCAATATCAAACTGAAAAATAGAATACATCTCAACTTAATGTGATAATATTTCCAGATGACTGTTGTATTTTTTAATTTGAGTGCCTTTTGTTTGCAGATGTAAATGACCTATTATGCTTTCTCTTGACTAACTGTATCCATAATTGTTTCTTTTGGTTCCATAGCTCTGTATGCATATTCTGGAAAATCTGCCTCTGAAGTGTGAGTTGGTAACTCATTCATATGCCTAACTTGCAGCACATTGCCACGAACATGCTTTTAAAACTTCTACATAAGCAGCAGACTTTGGAAAATCAAACCATAAACCAAGCAATTTAAATAATCTTAGTCTAAAATAACTACCTTGGAGCAAAGCTAAATTAAATGAGTATCAGTAAGACAGTAAAAAAATCTTACAAGTTCAAGCAGTGAAAAATAATTCTAAAACCACACTGAAACCCATGAGAAGCACTGAAACACCTAAGGTATTCTTATTTCACTTGGGCTTCAGAAGTCATTTGGTCAATGAGATTTGACAACATCCTCTTGGAAAAAAACCATACAGTTGTTTTTTTTTTTTCAGAATAAATTTTCAGTCTACAATGAAAAACAACATGTAAGCCTATTTTAGTTAAAGTGGATTTTTTATTTTAAAGTTCTTTCTTGAGTCTCTTTAATATTTCAACTTGCTAAAAAATAACAGCTATTAA
Organism: Aramus guarauna; assembly: GCA_013400195.1. Classification (NCBI taxonomy): domain Eukaryota; kingdom Metazoa; phylum Chordata; class Aves; order Gruiformes; family Aramidae; genus Aramus; species Aramus guarauna. The sequence continues at coordinate 121,236 of VXBL01008498.1, read as the reverse complement.
TATTTTTTTACTCTTACTTTTACCAAGTAAGTTTCCTATAGCTTTGAACATGGAATAGAAGCCAGATTACCAGGTTTGAGTCTAGATTTTGATTTCTTATTTTTCAATATCTAGTGTTTTAGTTTTGAAGGTTTGATTAAGTAAAAATAGAAGTCAAATCCACATTGAGATATGCAGATAGGTATGCATAAAGACCAAGCCAATTGTCACCGAAATCCGGGAATAAACCTCGCAACACCAATGTAGTGTTAAAAGGCAGGCATTTTTATTGCAGTGCTGGATGCACGGGGGATAGCTCCACCCAATGTGCATGCCAGGTGATCACCAACACACAGGTTATACAGGATCGAAATATGCATATTCAGTGTTTTTCTCAGAAAAGGCAGTCCTACAATAATAATTTCTTGGAATTCATTTACATATTCTCCTCCCCATCACGTATGCTCAGTGATTTGAGTCGGTGGTCCTCAAGGGGTCTCTGGTGGTCTTCAGTGGTCACTCACCCATGTCCGCTGGATGACCCTCTTCTTGCGGGCATGCGCAGTATCCTTTCTGTGGATGCACCTGTCCATAATGGCTTACTTCATGAGACTAATATCTCCAAACCTATTGTTCAGTTTGGTAGGGACTGTACATGGAACATAGCAACATTGTACCTTGCCATGGTCAGTTAGTTCCATTACCTATTACCTTGGTTACAAAACTGATTCTATAGCTTTTGTTTCACGACCTCTATCCTACGGTTACACAATGATGAAAGGACTAAAAAGATATTTCTTCATTTATCTCTTAAGCTGAAATTTCTTAAAAATTTGTAGGAAATACAACTGCTGAACAAGAGGAAAAGGACTCTGATTTACATTTTCTTGAGATGTGTATTATTGCTATGTAGTGTTGCTATTACTGTTAACATTAAAGCAGTATTAGAGTGAAACTCATTAGGAACAGCTGCTATGTTATTAAAGCTCTATTTCCTTCCAGACTGCTTCTGAAGTCTACCTGAAACAATGGCTGAATAAGTTTCATGAATATACTATAACTAAATCAACAGTATGTCATATTTATAATCAGAGAAGATGGGGCTAATTTGACTAAAATTGAGCTTCTACATCTCAAGTTCTCAGTCTAAGATGTATTTATAGTCAGTATAGTCTAGTGCAAAATTCATCCCTTCTTAAAGTAAACAGCTAAAAGAAATCAGATCTTATCAGAGCCATTTGTTCCCATTTTCCATTTGAAAGGAAAGTAGACATGCTAAGCAGTATGCAGCTATGAAGGATACACCTAAAGTTATCATAATTTTAGTAAGAGTAGAGTCATAGAAATGTTGATTGAATGCTACCTGTGGAGGTCATTTATCCAAACCCCCTGCTCCAATCAGGTCTATTGCCAACACTAGATCAGGTCAGCTGTAGGTTTGTCTAGTGAGCCTTGACAGCTTCCAGGGTGGTTCCTCACCTCCTCTGCATAACCAATTCCACTGACGTTCTGCCAGTAAAAAAGCTTTTCCGATGCCCAGTCTGAACTTAACAAGTCATAACGTGTGACTACTGCACATTATGATTTCTTTTAGATTTTATTATTATTTTTTTTTATATAAAACTGATTCTAATCTTTATGTATGCAAAGCTGTTCTTCCAAAGATTTTCCCACCATAAGTGATACAGAGCTGTCTCCCTGAATGTTACCAGCAAAGAGCTGTTTTGCAGAGTATTTATTTTCTTCAGACTAAGAAGTGTTTTGAAGTGACAGGCAATTTCTAAACCTGGGTAATTCAGTTATCAAATCTATACTGAGCATCATTTTTTAAAACTTAATGGGCCAGATCCTTCAAAGACTGCACTGAACAAGCATGCTGTTTGACAAGATCTTCATTCTAAAAATATTGTTCCTTTCTGCTCACAGGTAAACAGTCTAGTTTTTGCTTTCTTGTCACTCTATTATGTTTTTCCAGTGGTACAGGAGTTAACAACAGGTAGTAATAATATACAGTAAATGCTTTAGTATGAAGGTGTATATCATAGACAAGTAACAAAGGTATCACATTTGACTGGTATGAGAAGGAAAATATTTGGAAAGCTGCTAGTTACTCTCTCTATCTTCAAGTCATAAATCTATCCCTTAGAGTGTTTTAGTGTGTAAAGAAGAATTACTGACTACAGTTCCAGATATATTCTATCTTTCTTTCATTCACAATCGGAGGTAGCAGTGGCTTTTCAGCCAAAGAGCATGTATTTTTTATTTATACAGAAAAACACTTCATTAGGATAGCAATTTGTAGTCAGGTCTGTAGGATATTTTCATTGACCTCTTCTTCAGCTTGCATGGATTTCTGCTATTCGATGGATGTGCTTCAACTCTTTTTTTCAATATAAATGTAAGGTGCAAGGACAGAAAGAATAAATGTGTATATTTTAGATATTGGAGAAGGCAAATATAGTTCCATCGGAATATAAACCATGGCAAAAAATCCAATCTAAATCATGCAGCAAAAAAATGGGAAATAATGTAAAAGATATCCCCAGGAAATAATTCATAAAAAGTCATGCTAATACTGGTTTAATTTTGTTCAGGTGCTTCAACAATGACCTCCAGGATCCTAGATTTAGTAACTTATTGCTATCCATGATCATAATTGGAAACTGTGGTTTGTCTAATGCTTGTACTTTGAACTTTAGTTTGTTGTCAATGATGAACTTATTTTGACCTAAGGTTTAAATAAATACACAGTGAAGTCTAAAACTGAGGCTATAGAATGTTTAACATCAACAAGAATGATTCAAATAGTGGTAAAAAATAACTGAAGTTGAGTGTTATGCTAGTCCTCAAGTACTACGTACATTGTGTCAAACATGATTAGGTGACTGGTACATGGCTTCTACAGTTCTGTTGTTAGTACAGATTATTATGAAATTTATCAATAAAATTACAGTACCTTGGATATTTGATTTTCATTCCTTAACACCTAACAGACATCTGTGTTTTTAATTTCCTTCCTAATTGTGCTAAATTGTATGTATTTAAAAAGCTTATAAATATGACCACCAACACAACTAAAAAGTTAAAATTAGATTTGAAAAACCTAAGTGTCAGAAAATGTATCATTAGCAGGCTATGTCAATGTTTGGGGTTTGTGTGGCAAGGTTTTGGTAGCGGTGGGGGGGGGGGTGTGTGTCACAGAACCACACAAACTAGGCCAGTCCAGTTAACAAACAATCAAACAAAAAATATTTATTTTCCAAGATGGAAGGGGAAAAGCTAAGTTTTGTCTTAACTGAAACTACTCTGGCTCCAACAGACATTAACAATTCACAGGTTCAGGATGTTGGTCGGGAAATTAATACTACACTGCTGACTTAAGAGCTCCTAAGGTTTATGGTTGATGACCCAAAATGCACAAAATCACTCACCTATATAAGATGAGGTCTCTCAGTCTGTACAGAAGATGAACCATGGTTGGCGTCCCAGCCCACGGGGAGAGCCTCTGCTGCAGACCTGCTGCTCTGAGGGAGACCAACTCAAGATGGCCCCCTCACGGGACTCCATTTATACCCAATTCAAATCTGACCTGTGGTCATATATGGTCATGTAGGTCCCTGTTGGCAAAGACCTCAGCTTTGTCTCCTGTCAACTGGAACTGCCAATGCCCTGTGGGCATAATTCAAACTGTGGTGGGAAGGTTTTCCCGTGGGCTTTGTGAGGGTGGGTGCATCTGCCACAGGGGGCTACAGGGGTGACTTCTGTGAGAAGCTGCCAGGAGCTTCCCCTGTGTTTGACAGAGCCAATGACAGCTGGCTCCAAGACAGACCTGCTGCTGGCCAAGGCTGAGCCCATAAACGACAGTGGTAGCACCTCTGGGGTAACAGTTAAGAAGGAGAAAAAAAAAAGAGAAGCAGTTTTTGCAGACAGAGGAGTGAGAAACTTTGCAGACACCAAGGTCAGTGAAGAAGGAGGGGATCAGGTGCTCCAGGCACCAGAGTAGAGGTTCCCCTGCAGCCCATAGTGAAGACTAAGGTGAGGCAGGCTGTCTTTCTGCAGCCCATGGGGGCTGATGGTGGAGCTCATATCCACCTGCAGCCCGTGGAGGACCTCATGCTGAAGCAGGTGGAGGAACTTGAAGGAGGCTGTGATCCCATGGGAAGCCCATGCTGGAGCAAGCTCCTGGCAGAACCTGTGGACCTGTGGAGAGAGGAGCCCATGATGGAGCAGGTTTGCTGGCAGGACTTG
>VXBL01008498.1:0-116651 GCA_013400195.1 Aramus guarauna | reverse complement strand
GGGAGGTGTTTTAAGATTTGGTTTTATTTCTTATTCCTCTACTCTGTTTTGCTTGGTAATAAATCAGATTAATTTTTACTAAGTTGAGTCTGTTTTGCCCATGACAGTAACTGGTGAGTGATCTCCCCGTCCTTATCTTGACCCACGAGCCTTTTGTTATATTTTCTCTCCCCTGCCCAGCTGAGGAGGGCAGTGATAGAGCAGCTTTGGTGGGCACCTGGCCTCCAGCCAGGGTCAACCCACCACAGTCAATCATAATACTATGTCCTGCTATCCTATGATCAAATAAAATTTGTGTGTGACACAGTATATGATAATTCTTCTTTCCTTTTATTTTGCTGTTGTTTCTCTTGGCAGAAGATATGAAAGCTAGTGTAGGCAGTCTTGCTGAAATATTTTTTTTTCTTCCATTTAAAAAAAAAAAAAAAAAAGAAAAAGGTGATCTCTGACATTCTGTCAGTGTGTGTAGGTTTAAAGATGTACTGCTGTATATTATTCAAAACTACAATAAAAAGCAGTAGACGTAAATATTCCATTTGAAGGGAGCAATGTTACCAGCAGAGGTGGAGAGTGGATGATAACTTGGCTCTGTCAATCCACTGCAATGGCCAAAACACTCCTGCTAGAAGAGAGGAGGAAGAAGCATGTGCCAAATTGGCACATAATCATTCTCTATTTGAGCAAATGAGAAGTAACATCCAGAATGTGGATCCAGGAATACCCTCCAGAATAGCTCTCTAGTTTCACTTCTGCTCCAGCTGCACAGCTGTGTCCATCTTTTTTTGAAGTGGAATCATACGTATTAATGAAATATTTTTCCCATAGCAAAAACTTTTGCTTCTGTTCATTAATTAGGGAACACAGATTGTAGTTACATCTAAATTCATTATTCAAATTCTAATTTATTGATTACATGAGCTTTTCTACGTCACAGATCAACAAAGCACATAGAACAGCATGGTACATTGTATAAAATGTGTTAGGAAAAATTCAAAATTACAGTTCCTCAGTTTTTCTAGTCCCTCATAGTGGCATCCAATTAATTTCCTCAGGTATTGATTGTCTCCCTTCTTAACTAAGGAGAAAGCAGTAAACTCAATCTAAGCATTCAAATTTCTTTTTGACTGTTCTTAGGCACTTTTCCTATCACTAGCTAGAGTCAGTTTCTAGATAGTTTTCGAATTAAAAAGGCTTTATTGCCATAAATTTTCTGGAAGATAACAGGTCAGGTTCTCATCTATCCCTCCCCCAGGCTTCTGGCACAATTCCTACATTTCTCTTTTTCATTGTTATTGTCATCATTCAGACTCAAAAGTTGCAGCCCAAAAGATCAAACTTTTGCCATCCCATTCTTTAAGGGATACTTCTCTCCCTTTTCCTCTAAATATGCTAGAACTATGTGCTGTAAGAAAGGACATGTTTAAAAAAAAAGGCAACTCTATGATCAGTGGTTTCAGGTGGAATCAGATTCCATATTACAGCATGGAATGTAAATTTTAAAAAAGCTATATAAATAGTCAGTGGCTCATATGTAGTTGGCTTGTAAATGAAAATGAAAATCTGTGTATCACAGGGCATTTCAGTACTTGCACATTTAAAAGACTATGGCTGAAGGCATCTAGACTTTAACATTTTGCTTCAATTGAAAATGTCCATAAAAGTTATCCTAATATTTGGAGAGCTAGTATTAGGAATAGAAGATATTTTATAGCAGAGTGCCATTAAATCATTAAAAATACATTCTATGATAGCAAGAGGGACAAGACTTTCTCAAAGGAAGTGTACAAACTCAGTCTGCCTGGGAGGAGGTACGGGCACCGAGGCAGTTGTCCCTTGGAGTTGTGCTAAGAGAGCACAACGGCCGGAGAGTTGCCCGTGCCAGAGAGGTTGCAGTGGCTTTCAGTTGTAAAGGTGTGAAAGAGTACTGAGCAAACAGATAAAATGGGAGGCACCTCCAAAAGAATTTTTCAAAAGGCCTTTTTCTATTGGCTTTTATGGCAGCATAGGGAGTTCTGGGATTTTTTTCCCCATGAATTTTTAAAAAATTATGCATGTAGGTGTGTTGAGTCATTCACAAAACAAAAGTTGTCCTTGAAGCAACATAATCAGCAGGGAGTGTCAGTGGCAAACTGTTGCCCAAGTAACTTCTCTGACCCTTTTCTTACTGTGAAGGAGGAGAGCAATGTAGATTAAAGGGGCTAAATTCAGTGTACCATAATGTACCAGTCTTCAGCTTTTTGCTCACACTGACAAAGAGTAAAAGTTCAGTTATCAAGATTAATTATCAGGAGATCAGACTAATGAAGATTATCTAAAGATAAGTAGATAAAACCACTTCTAATGCAAATCTATACAGCCACAGATGCATAGCAAATTCATACATTTCTGTAGATCTGCAGCTACAGTTTTTCCCTAAGAGCTGATTTTTGAGTAAGTATTTTGTACACATTTTAAACAGAAACTATTGAAAACAGGAATATTAAAAAAGTACTTTTATTTACATACAAGCATTCTTGGTGTTCCTTAAGTTAGAGGGAAGCATATGTATTTTAAATTTCTCATTAGTGATTCTGGTTTCAGAAATCATTAACTGTAAGCACGAGGAAATAAAAGTAAAATATTTTTTCCTAACTAGCTATTAGCTGAAAACGATAAATGAAGGAACTTATGCTATAGTTCTTATTCTTAGGAGTATATATTTTGAACAGGAAAACATCTACATAATGGTATTTTGTAAGCATAAAAACAATGAAATGGCAATGCAGTTGCCATACAGTTACTGTGGATGTTTTATGAAGACTGCATGGTATGTTAGTATACCTGTCACAGTCATCTGCTTACTTTCAAATTAGCTTTCCATAATGACTAAACAGAATATTATTGAACCAAAGCAATCCAGGGTAAGTAATACTGAAGTATTAGGTTGTTGATAAATGGCTTGGTAGTACCTAGAATATTGTATATGTTAGATATACAATATCCGTGTATGCTGTGTTGAAAGTAAATCATGCTTGTCTTTATTGCCTCAGGAGTCTGTCTTAGAAAATGAACTACATAAATAATTATTGGGAAAGAATATAGTCTTCTTAGTACACTTTGAAAATGGCTCATTTCTGTGACAAGTTTGTCTAAAGAACTAAAAAAGCACATATTCAAATATGTAAGTGGAATATATACCCATACCAAGTGTAACTGTATAGCAAAGCCAATTCCATCAAACTTTCTACATCAAGCAGTATGGAGAATACTGGCAGAATACTGGCACTTGCTTCTGTCTTTGGGTGTGACTTTTATGCATAGTTTCAGACTCACAGAAAAATTCATATTCTTATTGTTGGCAGTCAGTCATGTGGAGGAGTAGGGAAAGGTGAAGTGTGTTATTAACCATCCCTGTAAGTTAAAGTAATGCAAGGCAACAGCCCTTAAATATGGATAAAAGGGAATATAATAAATGGGAAGGATTCTTGCATTTATGACAAAGCTACTGACTAACACTTGAGGCAGGATTGCATTGTGAAATGTTTGTTTTTAGTAAATACCTACTCACAGGCTTTAGTCTTACAAACAAGTATTCACTTTTTTCCATGTCAAAGGCTGGCTTGACCAGCTTTCTTACAAAGAACAATGTGAATGAGTGTTGAAGGACTGGGCTGAAATTAGAAATGTGCAGATAGCTAATGAGCTTCTTATGTAGTGTTGAGAATGAACGTTGTTTCATTATTTTGCTTTCTCTCTCTTTTACCTGTGGCTAAAGTTAAATTCAAAGCCTGAAGTAGTGTCACGATAAACTGTGAGATATAGTCTTTCTTTCTAGATTAAAATGGGATTCTTTTAGTAATATAATTAATGTCTTGTATACTGGGTGATGTTACAGTCTTCTCATCAAGTAGTTTAGAATATGGAGAGAAGTGAGAAATATCTTCCCTTTGCTGGGTACATTTGGTGCAAACTCTTCCTAAATGTCAGGATTAATTCTCCGAGATTGGCCTTTGTCATAACTTCTATAGTGTCATTAGGAAGGTTTTAACCTAAAACAATCATGCAGATAGAAAAGAGGTCAGAAGGTGAGACAAACAAGAGCAATATATTGTAGCTATTATTCAGTAGCCCACTGTTAATCATTGCATTCAATTTTAGGTTAGCAAGGGCTATCCTAACAAAATGAAAGAAGAAAACAAAAGTAAATAGAAAAACATTTGTGCAGCCTTCTTTTACTGTTCAGTAGTGGAGTAATGGAGAAGCTAAAAGGAATCACCTAGCAAGTTCAAGGTAGCATATCAGATTCAACAGAAATGAAAGTTGCTATGATTTTCTGACACCCTCCATGGGAGGAGCTGAAAATCTGACTGATGCTACTACAGTTACGCTGTTCTTGGTAGTTTTCCCTACAGCTTTCTCTATAATGTAACCTCATGTTGCAACTGAAAAAGATTCAGAATGTTTTCTCCCTTTCTTATAATAATTTAACAAATTAGATTATTAAAAACTCCTCATAATATTCTAATAAAGAACAAGATTCTTTCATCTTGTTAAACCCAATTTCAGCCACAAATTGAAAAGCCATGATCTGTGTAACTTACAAAGATTCAGGCTTTAACTAGTATCTATATGGGATACAGCCATATGACTATTCCCAAACTTTATGCAGCTCTCCAAGTTGTAAATGCAGCTCCTGCTGAAATTCTCAACATACAACTGCTGTGGAAGAGGAGAAGTATTCCAGAGTGTCTATAGCCCTTGGATGCCCAGAGTAGCTATCTCCCATCCATGCCTGGCAAAGTGTGTTTCATTATCTTCATCAGCACTAATGTTATCTACAGAATAACTTGACAAAATATTTTAGCTTTATTCTTTGTTATATACTATTATATTATTGCCGCAAAACAAAATGGTACAAAACCAAATTTAAAGTTCTTGTTTTCTTTTATTGGAAATGAAGATGATAATTATTAATTCCTTTAATGAACAAAATATACCCAAACTATAAGTGGGAATGTATTTGTGTGGCTTCAATATATCATTTGATATACTAGTAATGACATTCACAATAAACATATCTGTGACATGATCTTAATCACTTTAAACTCTTGAACATTGCATTTTTTCCTATCTCTTGGTTTTTGGAAAGTTGGAGACAATATTCTAAAGTAATAATGAAGGCCCACCCCTCAGACACTGTCATCTTCATTATTTTTTTTTTCCTTAGTGATCTCCTGGGTATCCTAAACCTGTGTAGAAATGAGTTTTGATGAATTTTTTTTCTTCAATTAATTTAGTCTAGTGCTTTTTGACTGCAGATAAACTGCTGGCATTTACAAAAATCTGGAACAACAAATTTGTCATTTTAGGTGTACACTGCATAAAAAATATTTTCCTGTGTTTGTTCTATAGCTTCTATTCAGTAAGTTCATTTCCTATCCTAATATTTCATGTATTATCGAGTCTATCATAATTTTGTAATCCATTTTAGTTAATGCTCCTCATTTGACCCATATCTGAAATAATGATATCATTCAGGAAGTTCTGTACACCATAACATTTCACATATTAGGGTTTTTTTAATGGCATTGATGATTTTTGTTAAAAAAACCCCAAACATACAAGTGCTCAAAAACCTGGATGCATGCTTTACTCATAATATAGCATAACATACATCTCTCAGGCATGACATGATGCCCAGTGTTAGTGACAACAACATGACATTCTCTATACATTCTTCCTCTTTACATCTGTCATCACTGTGAAAAATGCATACTTGATGAGGAGAGGAGGGGAAAATGCTGACAAATAGACAGGTCGCATTGCAGAAGCTTCTTGACAAACTCTCAGAGGGGTGCTGTGTCAAACCTTATGTCATGATCTGCATCAGTAGACAATGAGCTAGCAGACCAGGAGGGGAAACAAAAGGTCATATCCATGGAAGTGATGGAAGATTACTGTTTTACTGTCTCTTTGCATCCTTCACTGGGATTGTGGATCCATCTGATGATACACCTTAACTTACAATTAAGAATCTAAAACTTTTGGGCAAGTTTTTGTTCCATTTTGCAGATTTCTTTTTGGTGTTCATTCAGTGCCTAAAAAAATGATGACTGAATATATGAATCCCTGATCATATGAATAATAAAGTCAAGGGAATAGATCTGTGTTACACAAATAAGTGCTCTGTCAAAGATAATTTCAAGTTGTTATGTCAAGTAACATCTTGTGAGGCTGCAGGCTAAAATCTTTTTTAAAAAGAATGTCCTTTTTCAAGGACTGGGTGGAGACAAATTTAAGAACTAATCACTGCAGAGAAAGATCTTAATTTGTTATACACTTCAATAAAACATTTCATCTTACTCCAGCTTTCTGGCTCTCTACTCCCCAGCCCTATTATGAGGAGTTTAGAATTTTTAGTTATCTGCATAGTGTTTGACTCTTAAGAAAAGTCTTCAATAATGTGATATCAATCCTTACAAAGAACTGGAGGTATGTCTGGACTTTATTTCTATTCTTTCCTCAACTGTTTTTGTCACAAGATGTGGAAAAAAGATGCAATTAAATTTGTTAGCTTGCTTTACAGAAATGATGTTCTGTTACATGAATTTCAATGTAGAACAAAACATTTCATCATGTTCTTAATTTTCTGAAGAACTGGTGTGATTCCATCTTGAAACAGCTTGTCTGATAATAGCTAAGAAAACAAGGATTCTTGTCTCTGTGTAAATTCTTTCATCATTTAAATCTGTCCTATTTGCTTCTTGTTCTGACAGATATAGCCAATAATTAGGAAAAATAATATGAAATAGAGTATGCTAGAGCAAAACTTTTCAGGAATATTTGCATTTCTCATAGATTTGCATTTATTTAGGTAGATGTATTTTCCATAGTTTGCAGAATGTCCAGTCACATCTTAAAGGTTATTCAAAACCAGCACAGTATTCTTGGCTACATAACACAGTAAGCATAAAAAGGCAATTTTTTCAATAAGTGAATACAACAGGTACTCCAAAGACCTTTCTCACTGAATGTTGCCAAAGGCAAAATGTAATCTAATGGCAAAAATGGATTATTGAAATGTTAGAAAGATACAAATACCCAGCTATGTCATCAGCCATCAGCTGTTCCATGACAGACAGACTTGAAACTAATCAAGTCTGTGCTGGTGTAAATACAAAGATGCTGAAGAGCTATCCTGAGAAAGAATCTAGAGATAGAATATCAGTACAAGGGATATTGCAGTTATTCATTATGGTATCTTGCAACAGATATTTTATGATGACTTTTTACACCCAGGAAAGCAAGAACATCTAATCCCCAGAGTTATTTGCTGTGTTGTTGTACTACGCATCTGGAGCTCCCATTGAAAACTTACCAGCTTATTGAAACAGACATTACTGATGTGAGCTTTTAAATTCAGACTAACATAAAGACAATGAGCTATTTATAAAGCTATATGGAAAAAGAATGTAAAGAAAGAAGTTCATGAACCTTCTGTGAAAATGAGCTTGACTGTCGTGACTTCTGGTCTTGTTAATGTCACCTGTGCAGACAGAATTAAGATTTTGGTGAGGAAAAAGAAGTCTTATGGTATTTGAGGGATAAAGGAGTGGATCTAGAAAATTGTCCTAATCAACCAGTGAGCTTAATATATGTGGAACTGGGGCAAGATTTGTTTGTTGGTGATGTCCATTTTTAAAAGCCTGTATGGAATGTTCCCCTTTGGGTTCCTAAACAAACTCTGCAAAGACAGCACTCAAAAAATCCCAAACAAAAAACAAAACCCAAAAAAACCCCACCAAACCCCCAAACAAACAAACAAACAAACAAACCCAACAGAAGAAAACCAAACACAGAAGAATAGAGTGAAAGAGACTATGATGAGGAAGAGATACAAGCTGGAACTAAAGAGCCTTACAGTTTAATGAATCATCCCCAAAACCAGACAGGAGTCTCATCATCTGCATACCCTGGTTATCTGTGGAACCTCAACAGAAATGGATTCTGCGGAAATTGCAACACAACAGCAGATATAGAGTTTGCATCACTGGCTGAGAAATGCATTTCTCTGGCAGAGACCTTCGTTGCTTGGTTGCATTTTGTGTATTTTGTGTGACCAATAATCTGTTGTTCCTTATGAGTGCAATTGAGCAGGTGCACCATTTCTGTGAGTTAGAAGTGTATTTGGGTGGTGATTAATCTAGTGTTTTCCTAAGGGTATCTGGTTTTGCACATAATTGTTCAGGTATTTGTGAAAATGCCAGTTGAATTGGGAAGCAGTTTAACCACTTCCCCAGGAACCCAGATGCTCCATCTGTCTGCTTGGGAAAACATGTGGGTATGGTTACAGTTGCCAATATTGTCAAGTTCTCCATATGTCACCACAGTGTTAATGGGGTCATTTCACTGTGCTGGGAATCCACATACCTTGAGATAAATTTATAGGCTTATCAGCTGAATGCTTGCTTTGGAGCTACTTTTGAAATGGGACTTAGGACTCAGTAATTCTCAGTAATTTAGAGCCTTTTTTTCCCCACATATTTGTGCTATATTTGGTTTGTTACAAACTGGATTAGCTGCAGGATTGTTTGTTTGCTCTTATCCTGTAAAAAGACAAAAACTCAAATCCAAAATCAGTGAAGTTTTCCCTGAATTCTGCTCTCTGGTTTTATCCACTGAAAATTCACATCTTAAGAACTGCTCGCAGTTCTGGTCTCATGCTTCACAGAGGACACAGCAGAAGTAGAGACAAGGTACAGGAAAGTATAAGATTAGTGTGGTGGAAGGGATAGAGTAGATACTTCAAAAGGTGAGACTGAAAGGTCTTGGTTTGCAGAGGAAAAGGCTAAGAGGGGATATGTCTCGGGTTTATAGCATCATGAAGGCAGTAGATAAGGTGAATGCCAAACAATTATTCACCCAATCCCACAACACTTTAGAGCTTTCAGAAAAAACTAGCAGGAGATTAATTTAAAACCCACTTTCCAGACCTGTGCTGATAGTCCCCAGTCAAGTCTGAAAGGGTGGCTGGGCTGTGCTTGGCCTGAGCTGGCTTTAGCAGGCAGCCCCTGTGGGACAAACATCCCCCAGGGATATGGGGGGCTGCAGGGGCAGCCTGCACCCCTTCCCTGGGAGCAGGGGCAAGGGAGAAGGCTGGGTAAGAAAGTACATAAAGATGGCCCAAGACTGAGAAGAAGGAAATCCCAGCATAAATATCACAGTTCCTCCTAATGAAGACCTAGGGATGACAGTGACTTGTTACAACATCCCCCCCAACCCAGTTCCTGAGGAAGACTGATCCTAAGTTTAGGATGAAGAAGGACTTTGGAAGGGTAAGTATAATAGCAGGGAAGAGGTTTGGATACTAGGAAGTGCTTTCTTAAAGTATAAATAATTTTAACTATTAGTATTACAGATTTCTTGGTTTTGATGATTTGAACTACTAGAAAGCTCAAACGTTAACTGAACTCTTAGAAACTATTAACTCCATATATATGACACTTTGCCTTAAAACCATTTCAAGGTTTTGGGTGTGACACTGAGTCTCCTCCCAAAGTCGTTCTGTGTAAATGTTGTGAGACAAAGCCTGGCGATGGCAGGCGCTGTCTGTCTGTGAAATGTGAGTCACATGCACCGAAGTGATATAAGTTGCAGCTGCAACCTGTATCTTTGGGTACTGCGAAAGGCTGTTCCATCCAAGTGCTCATGACTGTGGAGGTATCCATACAAATAATGGTGATTGCTGTAGTCCTGATGGAGGAAGGTTCCAGTAGATGTGTTTGATTCTCCTTCTTGGTGTAAAAAAGGTGGTGCAGGAGAAAAGCCTCTGCAGGAACCGCTGCTCCTGCTGCTGTTGTGCTGAGTGGGGCTTTCACACGGACCCCGGAGACAATGAGGAATTGGTCCTTCTCTCCCTGCTCTTCTTGTGGCTTCTGGAGCTATGTGGGCATGGACCAGCTAAAGTAGCCAGGCTGACATACTTCTCCTAAGTAGCTCTCTCATATATGATGATAGAGTTGTGACTGCTGGAGACAGAGTACTGTGCTAGAAAGATCAGTGCTTAGGGTAGTAATGCATTTCTTATGATTTTGCTTCTGTTCATAATTCCTATAAATTTCTTCAGTGCAGTATATTAAGGTATGGTAAGTACATAATAGAAGCTAAAAGGGACAACCACGCCATCTGCTATGATGATCTCAAACTAGATTGTTATTAGTTATTTTCTAACTGGCCTGGGAAAATACCTGGACCAAATAAGTGTATAAAAGCTGATTACTCCAGAAAAAAAAAGCCTTGAAAGTGCAATATTCCTGCAGTACATTTGCTTTCAAAAGCTTATGCAAATATTTCTCGGAAAAGAAACTACTGAAAGCGTTTAGCTGAAGCTTCATAATTAAATGTACTTACTAGGAAATTAAATATATGACATTCTAAAACTATACTTAAGCTGTCATATTGGTGTAGTTTATGTACTAAAATCAGACCTCTGACTTGTCAGCTGTTTCCATGAGAATTAATTCACAACAGGTGACCTCCTTGATTTTGCAAAGTAAAAGTTTTTAAGTGGTGTCCTTGGATATTCTTTGTGTGGTTTACTGGTGTTTCTTTTAATTAATTAATAACTGTGCCCTTTGTTTCTCCTTAGGCAAATTACTAGCAAAACAGCTATTGGATGGACACTGAGATTCTTAGATCTGTTTCATAATAAAATGGTCATCACATGCAGTTGAGGAATTTTAAAGATCAATGAATATATTGGTCATATACAAACACATGAAGATACACACAAATAATGATACATATTCACATATAGAGAGATAAAGAAACAGAAAGCATACCACTTTTTTTCAGAAAAAAAATTAATTGGTTCTCTTTTTTGAACAGAGTTAAATTGTGGGGATCTCACTCCCAATAATCATCTGCTGTGGTAAGGAAACCACTGCCTCCTTTTCATTAGCCCATGGGTATTGTAGAGGCAGAGCAATAAAAGATGAAGCAAAGTCCTTGAATCACAGCATTTTTGTAACTATATAAGTTAATTGGGAGATTAACATATAAACATCAAGTAATGTTCATATTATACATCTTGTAGCGGCATTTATATCCATGTATTTTGCCAGTGCTGCATTTTTTTGTTTGATTTCTTTTATCACAGGATTTGTACATGTTTTTTAGCTCTGTGGAAAATATAAGTATCCTAGAAGCTGATAAAAGTGCCTGTGAGTTAGGAGAGAGAACTGTGTATGGAATAAATGGTGATGATTAATCAATAAAAGAGGAGGAATAAATCCAATATACACAAAAATCCCAATTAGAATTAAGCCATTCAAGTCTAGTGGCTAGAACAGTAGCTTTATAGCTAGAAAGTAAAGACACTTTCTTAACCCTACCTGTCTCAGCCAGGTGGTTTCACAGTTTAGAATACAGATTTATCTTCCTTGGAAAGAGATCTATCTGACAATGACATTAAAAAAAACCCCAGTATTAAGTATTTCACAGTAGATTATGAATGTATACAATTATTTTATATTGGAGTACATTGGAATAGTTTATTCCTGATGATTTACTACCCATTATATATTTTTGTTGTTGTTGTTGTTATGGAAATCAATGCTTTGTAGTTTTTTATTACAGTCCTTCAGTGTTTTTTGGTTTTGTTTGTGGGTTTTGGGGTTGGTTTTTTTGGAGGTGTGGGTTGCTTTTTTTTGTTTAAGTTATATAAGTGACATTGGTTAGGTAGCTTTTATGTGATTATGTCAAAGTCCAAGAAAATCATTGAAACAATGAAAAGACTTCCCAGAAACCCCCAAAATAGCAAAGCAGCTCGCTAAAAGATAAGAGGTAACAGAAATTGGGTGACAAAGAGTTGCTCAGCAGCTGAAAGTCTCCCTCGTGTTGGTCCCCTGTGGGTGACACCCCCCGGCAGGGAGGGGCTGAGCGGGTGCGTGGGGGGACGTGCCTGGGAGCTTGTCGGATGTGCCGCTGCGCTCCCCATCGCCTGTGCTGCCTGGCGATGTATCAGGGAGAAAGGCGTCGCGTGAGACCCTGGCACGCGCTGTGGGTGATGAGCATCTGGAAGCCTTCCCTATGCTGAGTGAACTGCCACAGCCTGCTGCCCCCTCCCCAAAAGTGCTGTATGGATGGGGCTGC
Organism: Aramus guarauna; assembly: GCA_013400195.1. Lineage (NCBI taxonomy): Eukaryota > Metazoa > Chordata > Aves > Gruiformes > Aramidae > Aramus > Aramus guarauna. Next base: position 104,519 of record VXBL01008498.1, on the reverse strand, counting down.
ATGCGACTGGGGAAAGTGGAGCACTGCCCAGGTGCCTTCCCATCTGCTCGTTCTGCAACATACTGTCAAAACATCAGCGGATTAAAAAGACAATGCAAAGATGAGTGAGACCCTGAACCCAGAAACAGAGATGAAAATCTCTGTGCCGACACCTTGGTCCCCTGGGCCATCTGGTCTCTTTTGGCAATCTGTGTGTATCCAGCGTGACGTCGTCTTGCTTATCTCCTTACAGCCCGGTGGTAGTTATTACAGACTCATCTTCCTGTTGTTGCTACCACAGTTCCTTTATGCTTTCACTGCTTTCTTATGCCTTTCTCCACTGCAATAGGAGCCATTTTGAAACATTTAACCTTTAAAAGGAAGTCAAGTTTTCTTTTCTGAATTTTAACAGTGTACATTTTTGAGAACCTTAGACTGGAAACTCTTATTAACAAATCAAATCCTTACTTAAGAGTTGAAGCTTCCATAGCAGTTAAACCATAAAAATTCTTTCCCTACTAACCATGGTTTTTTAATTCTGACCTTAACATTTGCAAAAACACTGGTTTTAAAATGGCAGACTGCACAATGCAGAGAAGAAAAATATCTTGAAAGTTTGTAGACAGTGTTGTTATCTTGTAGAAAAATATCTTAAGAGTTTGTAGACAGTGCTGTTATCTTGTAGGTAGAATTTATAAGCAATATGTGGTTCACCAAAATAGTTTTATAAAATTCCCTGTTAATTCCAACCTTTATTTCCACTGTCTATGCTAAATAGTAACTTTGACACTGGACAAAAGTGTTTCTTTCAAGGTGGAGAAGAGACTCTGCCCTTCATCCTAGACCTTCTTTATCCATTTTCCTAACAGCAGTTTTAACAGCTAATCATACCTTCATGCTTTAGAAAAAGCAGCTTTATCCAATCCTAAGATTAAAGCTCCTTCAGATTTATTATTTATTTAAGAAAAAAAATTCTCCTTAAGTTCATAAAATGTGTGAACTCAGGCAGACAGCCTGCTGAAATTACATTAGATACTTTGAGACACCTGAAGAAGTATGAGTATTTTATTAAAGACCTGAACCTGCCAGGACTGGGCACACAACAGGCTCTCTCTACAGTCTCATTTTGAGTTAAAGGGAGAACACTTAGCACTTCAAAGGATCTCGTGCTCTCAGGCTTTGTGGATAAACATATCAGTGGCCCAGTTCTGCTTGTGTACAACTCAGTGGGAAGAGTCAGAGATATTTTTTAAAATTAACTATTTTTTCATAACCTAATTCTATTGATGTAGGATAGAGACAGTAGATTATACTTCTGTATAAATAGGACACGTCTGATTGAATTAAGCTTTTTCTGAGCTGTGGGAGAGACCTACCCTTTTTTTTTTCTGTCTTGTCCACATGAATTGGTAGAACTCTAAATTTTTTGCATGTGTGCTCATTTTCAGTGTTTTAACTGACACATTTTTTCCCCTAGAGTAATGCTGAGTGCTTGACACAGATCAAGCATTTTTTTAGTTTCACACAGGTTATTATTACTTTTCCTTTTCTTCAATCTCTTTATTTCATTCTGTTTAGTATCTTCTAGTTTTAAAAGAATGCATTTTGAGTACCTAGAAAAATTCACTGTAGTAAATTCCCAAGACCTTTCTTATTAATGATGTCATTAAAGGTAAAAGTTAGAGTGTTATCAGTTGATTTTATTCTACCTTTAATTTTCAAACTGCCTCTGTCAGATGTGCTGGGACTGCCCATGGCACTGTCTGTTTTCTCTTGCCAAGCCCCTGGGGGACTTCTAAGCTGTCTCCCGATGTCATTTCCCCCTTTCCCTTCCTTTCCCCTTTCCCTTCCTTTCCCCTTTCCCTTCCNCCCCCCCCTTTTTTTTTTGTAGACTAGCACAGGAAACTGAATCACTTTTTCCCCCTGGAATTTATCAAGGTTCTATATAAAATGGTCTTTACATGATATGTTTTCCGCTTATATTTGTCTCCTTTGAAGAAGTTCAGACTGATTTTCAAATTCAGAGGCATGATATTTATCAGATTTTTATTTTTTTTTAGATGAATCATTCCAGGTTATAAAAAGATCACTAGAATCAGAGAGTGACATTTTAAAGCATACATTTAATGGGTTTTGCTCCAAATTTAACCATACACAATTTATTTTGATGAGACTCACATGCCTACAACCTGAACTTTTCATATAAGAAAATGTTAGGGCAGAGACATACTTAGGAATCATATTTTTGAGCCTAATTTAGCATTTGAATGTTACTTGTTTCTGTTATTTTCTGAGTGTTATTTTATATGACCCCTCTGAAAAGTTACAAAGAACACGATATTTTTGTTCAGACAGAATGTTTGAATTATGTCATAGAACTGGTTTTGGTTAACAACAGGGTGCAAGTTTTAGTTGTAATAATAATAACAACAACAACAACAACAATAATAATATAACTCCGATAATTATAAAAATGCAATGGAAGTGACTGGTGTGAATAAAAACTACCTTAGTGTGCTATTGTCATTGAGAATGCCACAATGACTGGAAGGCAACAAGTAAAGATATGTTAGTCAGACCATAATAATATGCAAAACTTCAGGAGATATTTTGAATTTACAAATAATTGAAGAAATTAAGACAAATTGACCACTTTATAAGGTCCTGGCAAAAGCATTTTATCAAGTCTGTAAAATTCATTCTTGCCCAAGAAAGGCTATTTCAGAGTCAAAGAAATAAGCAGGAAGGAAAGCCTTTTGTGGTTGGGCAATGTACACTTTTTTGATTTAGCAAAAAGAGAGAAAGATGTCTGCTGTCTGTTTTATATTGGGTAAGGGGAAAGTGAGATGAGGGGACAGAAGCTTTGTTAAAAGAAATTGTTAACACAAGAAAAGAGAGGAAAAAAATAAATTAACTAAGCTGCCAATGAGTACAATTTCATAACCACCAGAGCAGTGAGACTTTATGAGAATTGCCTGTAGAACACTTCTAAAGCTGTGCTTGACCCATTTGGGTAAAGGATGATATTATGTACTTATTTGTGATGGAGGGCGGTGTGGAGGGAGTGATTTGCGGAGGTGGGGTGGCAGGAAATCTATTTCAGTTCTACTTTTTTACATCTCATGGAGGAACTTCAGGGTTTGCTCTAGCAAGTTGTTGATGTGGTGGTAAGGAAAAAAAAAACCAAAAAAACCGCCATATATTTCTGACAGCTCTTTTTGTTTCATAAATTTCTGATTTTTTCCATCCAGGTTTGGGGTACCATCAGGACATGGGTTAAATACAGGATCTGTAAGGAGTTAGAAAAACAAATTTTTACAGTCTGTAACAGAAAAAAACCCTTCCAAATGATTCCCTGTTACTGTACTAAATTTAGAGACAAGGGAATAATAGCCTCATGGCAAGTTGTTCATTTGTTCTGCCCATGTATAGTTCAGTATTATAAACAATTTCCAGCATTTTGAAGGAAGAATTCATGGAGGATAGGAGTCGAGTGATTACACTATGCAAGTATTCCTTTGTGTCCCTCTGTGGTACAAAAGTTTTTGCCCTTGTGTTTCAACATACTATGACTTTGAAACTGCATATAGAGGGTAAATTCCATTTGCTCCCTGAGATTTTTTCTACTTGATCAAAAATACTCATTTATTCCTCTGTTTTGAGGAAAATTATATTTATTATATAAATATAAAAATTATATCTAAAATTTTTATAAATAATTTAATATAAATTTAATATATTTAATATTTATAATTTATATATAAATTTATATAGATTATATAAATATAAATTGAACTCACAGAGCTTTACAAATTAATGTTTAGTAACTTTGTAGAAATATACTGTAGAACTGTTTTTAAGAGCTATGTTAAATTCTATTGCTATTTCTGAGCCTGATGTTTTTCAGGCAGCCAAAAATTATAATTAACTGGAAGTCTGATGCCATCAAAAGTAGTGATAAACATTAATTTCCTTTAGTAAGAAAAGATCTAGTTGTTTAAAGACATTTCTCACCTCCTTCATTATTTTGGCCATCAAAACAAACACTTTTATGTTTAAGATGAAAGCAAAGTATGCTTCTGTTTAATCATTCTGAAGAGCTTTTCTTTTTAATCTTTAGGCTTTCAATTACTGGGTACAAATATTGAAGTTTTCTTTCAGTCAGAAGTCTGAAAATTTTGGTGGACTTATATGTTAAAGTTCAGTCTTTCACAGCATCCAACAACCCAAGGCAGTAGTAACACCAATGATTTTCTATTTTTTTGCATGCATGATCAGAAGACTTTTAGGTAGCTCGTGACATATATGTATAGTTTTACATTCCAACAAGGAATGGCTGGTAGTGAGAAGCCAAGGTTATGGACAAATGACACTAAGGTTTGTAGCTGCATTACTACCTGAGGCTTTTCCTGGTCTTCATATTCAAGGTCAGACATTTTTTGACTCTTATTTTGCATACCAAAGGTGGAAAAGATCCTGCAGATAAATTATATGTTAGCATCTTATATTGAGAAGAGCACCAATAAAAGTGCAATTAAGTACATATAGTTTCTCTCATTGCTCTCACATGTAAAATTAAGCACATTTCTGAACACCTAACAACTAAGGCACATGAGAACTACCTCGTTGTACATTTTAATTTTTAAGCCAGGTGTTTTAGTTCTATGGAAAACTCATAATCAAGGTAGAACCCATTTGCAGTTCCACATTATTCAGCATTAATCTGGTCTCTTTCCCATTAATATTAAACTACCAAGTGACTCTGTGGGAATAATATAACTTTTTTTCCTGATGAACATGAGATGAACATAATATAATTTCAGTAATAACTAAAATTAATAGAAGAGACGTATTCTAAGTAAATATGTTGAATTTATTCAGAATTTACCCACCCCCCCACCCCCCCGCCTTTCATTATGCCTGTATGGCATAATGACTAAATACATATTTTCTGTGATTGAAAAACCACTAATCTCACTGAATTTTGCAAAGATTTGTGTTAAGGAATCTATTTTCATTCAGTCTGTAATAAGTACCTCAGAAGTTTATGGGAGTTGTACGTACATAGTGAAGACAGCAAAATACTTAATATTTGCCTAGTTTTGAGCTGTTCAAGTATTGGCCAAGAAGCATTGAAAATTTGGGGAAATTTTATTCAGTGAAATCACAGAATAAAACATAAATGTAAGATTATCTGTTATTAGAAGCAGCAGTATATTATGTACGAGTATAAATACATGTCAGCATTTTACCTTATACCCTTATTAAAATAATCTCACTTTCAAGTTTGCTAACTACTGTAAATTCCTCATTAAAAAAAAAAAAAAGTGTTGAAACTTCCCCATCTTTAAATAATACAGCAGTGTTAATGCTTATTATGATGTACTGAGGTTTTAATTCTACATGCTCAAAAATGTGGGAACAGTATTTCTTCATGTACTATGGGATTCTAATTTTGTTTTTTAAACCCCAATGAGAAATAAGACATATGGAGAAATAAGATTTTCTGGCAACTTCTCCCATAGGTTATCTTAGATGTTAAAATCCCATTGTGATACAGTGCATTGTGGTCTCCAGAAATACTGTTTTCCTCTGAAAAAAAATTGTTTGAATAAAACAAATTTAACTCCTTTTCTTCACAAAAGCATGTATAAAACTTATTTTACACTGGATAACGGTCTTGGTGGAGTTGGAAACCAAAAAATGAACTGAAACAACCCTCTGTAAGTGTATTCACTGCCAAAACTTTCCTAATCCTTGTTATAGCTGCCACATGCTTTACTCCCTACTACCCAGTGATGGGATCCAGTTTTATGATTTTGAGAAGAGAAAAAACACGTTTAGGTGACTGCTGTAAAATAGTTTTTAATCTAAGAAATACTGAAAATACTGGGGAAAAAAAGTACATTACCTCTAAAGTTTCTTTAAAAAAAAAAAAAAAGGTCTGTTTGATAGAACTGGTACTTACAAAGAACCAGTACCTAGGAATCCAGAAATTTTATGAAAATTCTAACACAATCCTGACCATTAGACTACTACTAATAATAAAGTCTGCATATTTTATTTTGGTTCATATATATGTCTCAGTGTCCTTTAAGCTCATATTGTCTTTACCAAAGTAAGAACTTTTCACCTGATACCTTGTTTTCCCTTTCAGCAAATACCTTTTAATTATTTTTGTATTTTCTTTTTTTTTTTTTATTCTTTGACACATTGTCTCTAGATGTTCAGAGCAGCACAATACTATTTCCTAATGGTAAAATTGCCACTGCTATCATATTAGAACTAATAATGAGCAAACTGGCTAACCGTACCTGCTTTGACCAGCTCAGTTTATTTCTCTGTACCTCTCATTTGGCAAACTCCCAATATGCAAGACTTTTATTTGACAATAAAAAAAATATGTGATAGACAGGGTAACTGGTTTAGTTGATATTGTTTTAATGGAAATGGATTAAAACTATTAGCAAAAATAGTATTTTTTACTTAAAGGCAGTAAACCAATGTGAACTTAATTTTAAATGTATAAAATCTATTCCACAAGGATGTCTATAACAAAGTAGGTTTCCAGGATTCTAGGATTCTCATATTAAAAATATACAAACTAAGAAAGTGTCAACAATGTGTGGGAAGGTTGTAAGTGTGGATCTAAACCAAACGTCATTCAAAAGCCTTGTCTTTCCTATGTCAAAGTTGAATTTGCAGTATTCAGTATTTGTTCCTTTCTTTATGGTGGTGGGAGGGGAAAGAGTGAGGCAACTTTATTTTCTGGAAAAAGGTGCACAATGAATGAATTAACAGGTGAATGTCAAATATTCATTTATACATAAAAATCATCCTAAACTGGAAAACATTTAATAACCTGCATGAGTGGTAGACCATACATTGAGCTAGTATGTATTCACAACAGCTCCTAGGCGTAGCACTTAAAAATGCCCAATGACTGCTGCTGTGCTTGGTAATGTGCTGAAAGCTTCCTCTGTAGGAAACACATCTTCACTTATTTGACTGTCAGAAGAGCAGAAACCTAAAAGCCTGAACTTTTCACCAGTCCTTTTTCCTCTCTCAAGTTCTCAACTTTTTCATCCACTCAAATGTCCTTCACTTCTCTAAGACTGGAAGCTGAATGCTGCCCACTGCTCCCGTGGCACCTTTTCCTACCCCTTCGTGTTTATGGTCTAAGGGAGCTTACCTTTTGCTGGGACTTATTAAAAGCTTCATCAGTCTACATTTGTTATCGCAGTTGAACTCTCTATCCATCTGTTGGTACATGTGAACTATATACTTTCCTATTTAGAAATGTTTATTCTATCTGGAAAGTCCCAGAAGAAATTTTAATGGTTGACCCTTTGGACATGTGTATGACTGTAGAAGGATATTAATTTTGTTTCCACAGGAGGTCTGTAGCTTTTATCCTCATGCGACAATGCCAAAAAGAGGTTAGTTGGTTATAATTAATGTTTCTTTAACTAGGTCATCAGAGTATAAAATCTAACTTCAATGGCAATTAATTGGCACTTAAGCAAATATTCAACAACTCCCTTGTTAGTCTTATAAAGGCATCAGCTTTGTATGTAATTATCAGAGCCAGGATTACTCCACTATAACAAATTTGGAAAACATAGCACACTATGTATTTCAGTATGTTTTTAATTCAAGTAATAATATAGCACAGAGAAGAATTTCAAAGGCATGGATAACTTTATTGGGTTTGATTTTAAATTGTCATTGGTAGCTTACAGTGTGTTACTAGATTCTACTTCAATGTTCTATCAGGCTCTACTAAAGGCCTGAAAACATCATAAATTCTTTAAAGTGTAACTCAAATGGCTAGTAGTACAAACATAGTTTTAATATATTCTAACTGATTCTTAGGAGACACCAGGGAAATAACCACCCTGGCTATTATTCAGGAGTGTTTTTTGTTATTATTATTACCTTATGCAAAAATATACAGTTGTTCTTTTTATTCATAGGACAAGATGTAGGTTTGCTTTTTGATATTACTTTATTCTTTTGTCACAAAGATTGTGAACAGAAACCAGAATTGTATTAATGTTAATTAATTTACAAGATGCAGTTGTGTTGAACTCATTTTTTGCCATTACTGGCAGAAGCCCACATGCTGTGGGCTGCCCTGCCCGTGAAGGTCCCAGGGGGTGTCTGGGCTGCCAGACAGGAGCATTCTTCTTCACATCTAAGCCAAATAAATATAATTTTGTCATTAGTTGTGAAATTCCACTGTCTTTGTATTCACTTGATCATAGACCAGGTCCCAGGGGGTGTCCGGGCTGCCCGTGCCCTGATCGGGGCTGAGCTGGGTTGACCAGGCGCCCCGTGGCCAAGTGCCCATTGCCCAGCCTGTCTGAGCTCCAGCTCTGCCAGTGCCGCCGGGGAGGGGGCTGACAGCCCCGGCCAGTCCCTGACGGACAAACGGCCCCTGGGCGCTACTGGGGGGCTGCGGGGCAGCTTGCACCCCTTCCCTGGGAGCAGGGGGAAGGGAGAAGGCTGGGGTGAGAAACTACATAAAAATTGTCAAGTGTAGGATGCAGAGGGACATTGGAAGTGTGAGCATAATACCAGGGAAAATGGGTAGATGCTAGGATGGACTTTTTTATAAAAATAATTTAAACTGTACAGTTGTTGAAAATTTCCTATATATCATTGTATGCATTGTTAGACAGTTGAAACGATTTTGACTAGCAATAAAGTCATGGCTCTGCTTTTTACAAGTTGCTGTGCATAAAACACATTATGTGTACTTCAATAGATTGTGCTTTCAGGAAGATGTAGAATTTCTCTGCCACTTGTATCATGTAAGATGCTGTTAGCACATGGTAAATAAATAGTCATAGTGGCACAGGTACATTGATAAATCCCACTGAAAAGTTCAGCAAATGTAATTTAAGGAAATGTCTGAATTTAAACAAATTTTTATGGCAAAATAAGGTAATACCCTATGTGATCACAGCGTTTAGAAAAGGCACAAGCACCTCTGTGGAAAAGAGCCTTCAGTTTTAAACAGCGTTATTTCTGGTTGTAAGCTTGATTTTTAAGCAGGCAGTAAGGATTCGATTGCCATAATATGACTGCTGAGTGTCATTTCAGATTCTGTAACATACAGTGCCTGGTGTCCGCCCAGGTCTGCCGTAGGCACGTCTTGTGTGGATACCTCAAAACCCTGGGCCAGCTCAGGCACTACATGTTCTGGGTTTGGGTTAGGGGAACCAAAAGAGCACTCAGCTTAAAATAGTAAATGAACAGTCTTGGGGACCTCGGGGAAATATATTACTGGACACATTATTTCTCGGCAAGAGTTATATTCTGTTAAAAAATGCTTGATTAGAAATAAGTCTCCTTTATTCAAATTAGGCAGTCTCTGGAGAGGCTAGAAACAATCTTAAGGGGAAAGAGATGGGCTGAGAAAGTATATTCAAAACAGGAACAATTAAATGAGCACGGTCTTTCAATGCTTTTTTACTGTACTGGCCACTGTGCTCACTGAACACTCCACATAATTAAACATTCGAGTATCTCTGGTAGGCAGCCAAACACTTCTATTCTTCATAAATTTGCTATGACTCAGGGGCATCCAATGAGGCTTATGGCTTGAGAAAGCGTGGATGATTATTTTTTCCAGCTGTATGACCCCATAGTATATTAATACTAATGAAATCTCCCAGATTCATCCTGCTGATACAAATCAGGAGGGATACAATGCCTTCTTTAAGTCTGTCACCAGTATGAGTTTCAGTATTTAATAATATCAGAATTGGAGTCAATCCCATATATCCTTCCTGGTAGTCACAATTGCAGTGAAGAAGCTGAACAGTTTTTCTTACATTTTAAATGCTTTTTGTAAATTTATTTATAAAAAATGATTTAAAATTTTTGGAAATGTAGTTCATTCTCTGTATAAATGCATATTTTAGTAAATTAATAGGATCATCCAGTTACCATGAAGTTTATGTGGAATGACCTTACTTTCTAAACCTGTTTATCCTCTAGCATTGGCTTCTTTAGTATCCTGTGGTGATTCTTCAGTAAAAGCTGCAGGTACCAATAGGGAGAATAGTTGTCTTAATTTGCTAATTTTAATAGATTATAAAATGGTTTTGGGACATGTCTTTGGGACACATATCTTTGGTATTATGAATGTCTCCAGGTTTTGGCTGACCAAAACTGATTTTTCACAGGTATTGAAGCAGAATTGTTAGGCATAAAGGATTAGATGGTTGCATCTAAAAGACAGTTTGTTACCTGCTAGTTCATGCCTGTAAGTCAACAGTTTAATACTTTCAAGATCCCAGCATATACTTAAGACTTACACAAATTTAGTAGATTATTGAAAAGTCAGTTAATACCACAGTCAAGCCAAAAACCAAAACCAAACCCTTCCCCCCCCAAGAAAAATACAACCCCACAAACAAACAAACAAAAACCCAAAGAAAAAAAAAACAAACAACAAAAACCAACAAAAAATGTGCACTAGCCTTTACTTGCTTCAAAAATATACTGAGATTTACATTTTAAAAGAAGGTCATGCTTGGCCATACATTTCCATGAAATTTAACATCAAGCTTTCCCATATATATGCACAAGAATATGAGAATTTGGTTTTCCTTTTTTTTTTTTTTTTTTTTTTTTTTTTTTTTTTTNTTTTTTACAAAGAAAGCTATCCAAGCTTTGAAGTATGAAAAAATCCCATTTAGCATGGAGAGATGAAAGTATCTATGAATAAGTACACAGAACTTGTAAATCTGACATTTAAAATAAAAATACAATTCACTGTCTTGGCATAAATCGGTCAGTGCGCAAGACCTTCCTGGGGGTAAGGAGGGAGGAAGGGAGAAAGAACTTTGATAGGTTAAAGAAATTTGCTGCTTTTGAAAATGAGTTAACAATTAAACAGCGTTGAGGATGAAGGAAAATTATGTTAAGCCATCTGATGGCAGGCAGAAACTTCTGTTAATATTTAGTCGTATTTTAAACAATCTGTCAGTCAAGACGTCTGGAGAAAGCACAGGTTCAGTTGTCACAGAGGAGACTTGGTGTTTCAGTCCCATAGGCTCCTTTTCCTATAGCCTTACTCACTGCAGTTTGCATTCCTGTTTGAAGTTTATTTGAACAACAGAAGCTGTGGGGTTTTTTCCTTTGTCCTCCCGATTTTTCTGGTTATATAGAACCAGACTCGAAGATTGTTTGAAAATAATGGAGGAACTGTCTATTCATCTTACAGTCAGTCCCTGGTTTGTACTAGCTCTATGCCCTTAGGTTATTTCCCTTTTTTTCTAGAAGCTATGCTCTTATGGAGTTCTTTACTTATGAATAGAAATGATCAGAAAACAAATACATTTTCAGTCATGAGACATGTTCTCTTCTTTCTTTTTGAAATATTTATGTGAACAGAACTTTGTTGTAAATATATTTATAACCTCTATTACAGGAAGGGTTAATATTTACACAACTCCAAAAGTCACTTTGGGGATGACTAATGTCATCATGCAATTTTTCTTTTTAGAAATTATTTTTTTATATAGATGATAACTGGCTTTGAATATGATGAAGTTTATTTCTTCTGACAGAATTACTTTGATATAGGCATTTCTAATAACTACAGCTTTGAAAACACCAGTTAGTCTTAACGTGGTGTTGTGGACACTGTCTACACACATATTTGGTTACAACCTTAACTTCTTTGCTAAAAGTTTTCATTTTGTGATGTTGAAGGTTGTTGAGGTGTTATTAGAGATACATCTTAGCAATAAAGGCAAGCTAAATAAAATGATTTGAAGTACAGAATCCCCCCTTACTTCTAAGATAAATAACATTGCAGTAATTTCTCTCTGATATCAGTAGAGGAGTATGTACGTTACATGCTCAAATTTGTGATTAGTAAAATCTGGGATTTATCGTCAACCTTCAACACCTCATTATTTTCACTAACAGTGATTGTAAATCGTTTGGATTGTTCTTAAGCATAGCCATATATGTTTAAATGTGTCTGCACTGCAGACTGCACTTACTGTAGGGATACCTGCGCTAGATGTGCTCAGGTAGGCAGAAGCAATCTGGCTCTGACAGCCTGGAGCTCAGAGCGGCTTCGTTTATGCGGTTTTCTGACAGGTTGCATCAAACCGCAGGAAGATGCAGTGTCCACCCTGCTATACATACAACATACATAAAGTTGTGTACAGTGCAAGTTAGTAATAGCTAGTTTGGGATATATGTACGCTAAGAAGTTAATTAACATCTTAAAGGCTAAGAAACAGAGAAGTAAAATGGATGAGGAAAGGATGGGAATAGGATTCAGTCTGTTAGAGGGGATGCCCTTCAGCCCTCAAAAAAGATCTAGCACAAGCCTGATTCCATATGTTCCAGTTTAAGAAAGCTTTTAGTATTGTATCTGCCTCCACTGTCCCTCTGGGACAACGTTGAGTTTCCCACAGTGCAATGTATTTATTTAAAGCAGCACTCACCTTAAATAAATGGAATGAGATAGCATTGGAAGAATCATCATAATTTCTTTCTTTCAGTAGGGTATTGAACTTCATAGAAATATGTGGTGTAAAATATAGACACATCTGCATTTTCAATAAGGCTTCTCAGAGAAGGAAGTTTCTTAATATTTTCTATTCTTTCACTGTTTTACACTTTTTATTGTCATTCTAAGATTATAATTTCTCTAAAATAATCAGTTAAAGTACAATCATTAATAAGCTGTCTTGCTCATATATAAAGCCTATGTACACAGACTTAAATATAGCATAAATATATGCCATATATGGCATGTATGAAATATATGCCATATAAATAAAAATTGAAAATTTATTTAGCCATTTCATTCTTCTGACTCGAAATAAAAACAGATTCTGTAGGTCCATTCTCTGGTGTGAGGGCTGTTAGAATGGCCTGAATTAAAAAAAAAAATAAAAAAAAAATAAAAAAATCATGACTAATACCTAATCTCTGTGTGAATTCAGACCCCCTATTTATATAAATCAAGAAGGAAACCTAAATTATACTCCCAATTTGCTCTCAATTTATCTGCTCGAGCCAGTGCTAAAGAAAACTACCAGTATGAAACCCAGGCTTTCTGAAACTAAAATTAAAGCTGACTTCATTCTGAATTCAGGATGAACACTCATGTCTCCCTGCCTGTATTCTCACCATTGACTCTGTCTTCCTGTTCTGTATCGTCGCTGGGCTATTTCATTTTCACTCTCATTAGTCTCCCCCCTTGAGAGGTATGCCTGGAATTACCTGTGGGCAGACGAGTCTCTTGAGCAGTCGATTCCATGGCAATTGCTTATAGGAAGGTGTGAATAAATTCTGAACAATACCTGCGGGCCCCGGCTGAGGCAGAAAGACTAACAAAACCACCACAGTTGCTGTAAAAATATAGAAATGTTGTACTACCGTCAGCAGTGTTGCCATTGTCTCACATTTAACGCTGGGCTAAATCGTGATCCTTTATAAATGAACTGTGTAAATGCTAATGGCCATATCTTCAATAAATGTAATTGCAAAGGAATTTACTGTATCTGAGTTATATCACTGCTTTGGGGACATGCTTGGTCACGTGGGACTTTGGCAGAGCTTTATGATTTCTCTGAATCACCTGTAGGTATCTGAAACCCTTTGAAGTGATTCTTTATATCTCACTGTCGGGCCTTAAGTGAGAAGATGTTTATATAGATATTTAATCTGAAGCTTCATTAGAATGCCACTAGCTTCACTGGGATTTCTCATTTGCTTCCAATTTAAGTATGAGTTTGAATAACTAAAAGAAGGATTGATTGAAAAACAGCTTTAAATATGGCTCATAAATAGATAAAATTCTGCAGTAGCATAATCCACTAGATTCCATCCAAAAAACTTAGGTGTAATTATGTGGGAAGTCCTGCGCAAAGAAATATTTTTAATGGATAAGATTTACTGAATCTTATCCATCCATATTATTGTTTATCACTGACAAATGTTTTTTTAGTGTTATGTTTGCAATGGATGATATTGTTTTGTAACATTTCATTCTATATATTTTCAGAGACCTAAACTTTGCCCCTAAACAAAAAGTAAACTTTTGTAATTCTCATATATTGAAACAGTTCTTGTTACACCTTTCGGTTGTCCCTCATTGAAAGGAATATTTCATATGTTTACATATTATATACTGACACAGTACCTAAACTCCCCATCAGCCCGGAATAACTCTCCTACATCTTTAGAGATGTGTTTAATCTCAGTACATACAAGTAAGTCCTGGAGAAGAGGAAGGTGATTCCTTGAGAAAAATTTGTGGCAAAGAGGGGAAAGCGTAAGGTGAAAGAAAGTAGCCTCTGCAGTGAGATACCATGGAAGTAATTAAATTATTCTTTTGCTTTTTTTTTTTTTTTTTTGAGATATATATTAAAGAGGCCTAACTGAACCACTGAGGGAAATAATATAGAGCTAATGAAGGACCAAGGAATGGTCTTTGTTAATAGTTACTATTTCAATTAGTTTTATTATTTTGAAATGGCAAAATTAACAGGTGAGTTGATGACAATACAGAAAAAATACTTTAACAGATATAGAAGTGCTGTATTGTGTGAAGCAAGGGTTTTGTCTGTATGATATGCATTTTATTCTGATAAAATGTATGTGATATATAAAAAACAAACAAACAAACAAACAAAAACAGTCGCAGGTTTTGAAAAGGTTTTCCAGACTTAAGAAAGGCTACCACTACTGAACTTATTTGAATGATTAACTTTTATAATTTAACTTTTCAGAGTTTTAAAAGAGCTATGCAAGGATAAGGAAAGACAAGAAAGATATGAGAAGGCAAAAACTCTAGCAATAGTGGTCACACATTATTTGAAATCAATTACCTTAAATATGGTTTTGGTAATGAATAACAAACAAAACCAATGTTTGCTTGAAATTCCTGACATGAACTCCATTGACCACACCCAGACTAGGAACACTATTTAATTTTGGGGGTCTAGATGCTAATATCCTGCCTCTAACTCAGAGTGAGACTCCAGTACACACAGATCCCTGCCAACTCTCTTATTTCTGCACAAAAGCAAGACAGGGAATAGCTCAAGCAGTTGTGCTCCAGCGAGAATGTTTTCAATATTGATTTCAAAAAACCAAATTAATTCTTAAATAAAGCAACTGAAAGCTCTGCTAGACGTCAGTCAGCTGCTGACAAAAAGCAAAGGCTGTCAATATTCAAATCAGTGAAAACAGATACCTGCGTGTGGTTTTGAAGATGCTTTAAACAAGAGGTACTGATTTAATGCTAGTTCCCTGAGGATGTGGAAAGTTCCACTTTGACAAACTCTATTTTTTGCCAGGATCCCCATATAAGTACATTCAGAGGCAGTAGGGATTAAAGTAAACACAGACAGAACCTGTCAGTTGTCAAGCAGAGCTATAAATGGCATCCTTTATCCTGACTTGTAATTTTCTGTCTGTATAATTTTAAAGACAAGCAATCTATTTTACAAGGTGGCAAGAAAGAGAGAAAGATATAGCTGAGGACACTAGCTGGGGGGGGAATACCTTGTAATTTTTCCAGTATTCTTCTGTTCCTTTTATAGCAGGATAGACCTACCTTCGGTGCAGTTCTTAAACTGCTGTATATTAGATATTTCACATATACTAATATTACATATCATCATATACACCAACTCTGTTGATCTTTAGTTTTTATATAAAGCCTTAAAGATTTAAAGACTCATGAACTGAAGAAAAAAAACCCCAAGAACCAAATACAAAATAATGTAGAATAAACTTGGTGTTAAAATATTGTTGTCCTGTTATTAAAGTAGCATATACTGTATAGTGATGGATTTATTTAACAAAGACTTTTTTTTTTTTTTGGGGCGGGGGGCGGGATTCATGATGTTCTGTGTTTTCAGAGTTCTAATTGAGACCAGTCTTGTGTAAAAATTTAGGGGCTTTTATCAAAATACTGCTTTTAATAGACAGATAAAGAGATAAAACAGATTAAACAAATAAAGTTTACCTTATACATAAGCTATAACTCTTTATGTGAATATAAACTGTTTTATCTTCCCAGCATACTCAAAATCTTGCCCTTCCATGTTTCTGATGTTCTCACCTGGTGTTTCTAGCAGCTGATTAAGTATATATCAGATTTTCTTCTCTTTGTCTCAAGACACATCCTATATTGCTGGGTAATGATTAAAACAACCACTTTGAAAGGTTGTATTGTATAATTCATAACTTCCCATGGCTAACTTTTTACACATTCTGAAGAACAAAACCTAGCTGGTGTTTAAAAAGCACATTTTTTACCTTCTCTTGCTGTCAAGTCAGCTTGTGGCGTGTCAGTTTTGTTAATAACTTCAGCCTTCTGATGAGTTTAATGGCTGGTTGATCACTCTGTAAAGCAGGCTACACACCTCAGGTATCTTTCAAACCTAGCAGGGTTTCTTTCTCTGACCTCAGGGCATTTTATATCAGACTTCTGTCTTTTTTAGACTATTATTTATCATTTTGATGAACATGATTACAGACCAGAGTATAATAGAAATATATTCTTTTAAAATGAAATTATCTTTCTTTCTTCATAAGGAGAAGTATAACTAACTTCAGGCATAACCCTAGGTGTAACTGTAAATGCTTTAAAAAACTAATCTTGTGGGTAAAGAACTAAAAGAACATATCCTTCATAGTTTTTGAGATGCTTTTTTACTGCCTCAAATAATTCAAATACACTTCTTCCCTAAATAACAATAACAACAACAACAACAACAACAACAACAACAATAATAATAATAATAATAATAATCCTGCCCTGCTTGGAATTTAAATGCTCATGTTTTTGGAAAAAAAAAATCTGACTAACTGTAAGATATATTGAAAGTAATAATAGATAGACATACGAAAACACTGTTAATATTCTTGAGGACTATTCATCTTCATTTTGAAAGTGACAGCTTTTAATAGTTTAAATCACTAATGGTTGATTTATTGCTTTTAATAAAAACAGCCCTAGTATTTCTGAAACAGTGAGCTGTTTTGTGTACTGTTGTCAAAACATAAGTATATAATTCTTATTGCATTGGGTTTACCTGGGATAGAGTTAAATTTCTTTAGGAGCTAGTATAGGGCTATGTTTTGGATTTGCGATGAAAACAGTGTTGATGACAGAGGGATGTTTCAGCCATGGCTGAGCAGTGCTTACACAGAGCCAAGGCCTTTGCTGCTCCTCACACCACCCCACCAGCGAGTAGGCTGGGGGTGCACAAGGAGTTGGGAGGGGACACAGCTGGGACAGCTGACCCCAACTGACCAAAGGGATATCCCGTACCATATGACGTCATGGTCAGCAATAAAAGCTGGGGGAACAAGAAAGGAGCGGGGGACATGTTCAGAGATACGGCATTTGTCTTTCTAATTGTCAATTTGCTGGATTCCCTGACAAATCTGACTGTGAAATGGTCCAGACTTTTCAGAACTGTTGTGTGTCTCATATTGATCTAAAGTTATTTTAATTCTGGCAACTTCGAAGGAACAAAAAAAATGTGTTGTGCTTTAAAGTGTGGAGGCCTTTAAAGACAAACACGTTGGCTTGGTATCTTTAGAGCACAGAGATTTATTAGGTTTCTAAATGTGCCGAGGCTTAGATCCCACAGCAAAATAAAAGGTATGGAAATACTTTGACCAAGATTAACATGCAAAAAATTTCTGTCAGTTTTTTGCCTAGAAATTTAAACCAAAGTTTGTGTTCTCGGTTCTAAGAAAAATATTTTTTTTCTCCACAAAAATAAAGGTTTTCTTGAGAGCTTATTTCCTGCCAAAAATGCTATCATTTTATTTTAAATAATATAAAAGAGAAATAAATGGTGAATAGATTTCTCAGTGCTACAACAGTGAAAATCTCATCTACAATCTTAATATTAAACTTAGGAACATGCATATCACCATGTCTTAAATATCAAGTATATGATAGGAACTGCCGAATTTTCAAATCAAACACTGTAGTATCTGTGTTTTGTGTCAAGGATAGTCACTGTATTCCATGAAAGAAGTGTAGTGTCAGCTAGCTAACTCATTTTGGAATATGTACTGAAATAAAGTCATCATTTTCATGGCATTCTTCATTCCTTCAACAGTTGCTTCATTAACTTTAGTAACAAGTTCAGCCAATGGAGCAGCTTGGATTTTTCTCCCATCGTAAATCTACAGTTGCTGTAATCTTTGCATTGGTTTGTTAACTGCAAAGAAGAAAAGCCTGTCAAGATACGCTCTTCAGAGGATTCCCTCCACAGTGAAAAGCAGTTGTAGGGGTTTTGTTACAGAGACAGCAGGACTGAAAGCTGAAGACAGGTAATACTAACAACAGAATTGTACATTTCTGGAGTTCTCCACGACCTAAGTTTATTTCACAGGAGACTGAAGAGGGCAAACTCAACTGAAAAGATCTGAAAGTCCTTAATTTCATAAACTAAAAGTGTAGGGTGTTGCCTTTCTTTTTCTTCCTGTCTGTATCCTTGCCTGCTCTTGAACATCTAGCATAAATGCACTTGCTATTCCTTTACCAGCTCATCAGATTTTGGAATCATACTTTTATGTTAAAAACAAGCACTCATCCAGATAGTTTCACAAGTGAAAAAATGAGGACTATTTTAAGATAATCTGAATATGTGAGATAAAAAACCCAAATAGGTAACTGTTGGTGTAACTTATCTACTTCAGTAAGTCGATGTTTAGGTAATTATCTTACCTCTACTTTATTTCATGTGTCAGTTGCATGGCTTTCAAGCAACCTTCTTTCCTACACTAATTTGCAAAAAGTTGAATAGGTTTTTTTCTGATCAAATTACTAGCTTATTGTAACAGAAATTGTTCAGTATTCTCATTAGTATAGCTATGCTCAATCTTTTTAAATGAAGTTTAATTAAGTGCTTATATTTGTATGTTTCCACAGAATGTGAAGCAACGTCAGAAAAGCAAATGGGCAAGCAAAGCAGCGCATACTTATAGACTGATGATCTTATGATAAACTACTTGGCCTGGAAGTTACAAATGTACAATAGAGGAATTAGGCACCTAAATTTCAAAAGGAGTACTTCTCAAGGGGAGTTATGGTTTGATATAAAAAGACTTTCATGAACTTAAAGGAGACAGTAGTCAGATCTCGAGCATCTAAATTGAAAACTGTAAATTTTCTCTGTACAGTGACTGCCTTTCCTGAGTCATATCTGAACTCTTTTGGAACCTATAATTTTGGCTTAAAATGTTGCTAATTGCCTACATAACTTACAAGGACTTGCATGGGGTTTTTTACTAGTTCATTTTCTTTTATTGTAAAATTAAGGAACATTGGCTGGCTTTATGTGATTCTTAGACATTTAATATAGAGCAGCTATATACAAACTAGAGGTACTGTTATGTAGGAGATCAAGATACACAGTGTCTAGCTAAAATAATTTTTCATTCTCAACTGCAGAAGTATTTGGAGTGTTGTGGCTTGGTGACATTTATTATGAAGTTTCCCCATTTAAAATGAAATAGTGATAATTACTGCAAATGAAAGTTAGTTTAACCTCAGCATAGAGAGTGTTCAAAAGCCTTGCAAAAGGAATAACTTCAGTAAGTCTGTTGGACTGTACATGAAATGCTTGTAGTTCCCTGGAAGCTAGGAGGCTTCTAGTGTTGCATCCAGAACCTTCGGGAAACAAAGACGCAAAGGAAAAAAAAATCACTTCTGCAGTGTGTATGCAAGACTATGAAATATTTTCTTTGTTCTGAATTGATCATGAGGATATAGAAGTATCTTGGCAGAAGAAGAACAGAAAATCACTCATCTGGTAAAAAAAATAATTCCCCAATTAAAAACAAACAAACAAACAAACAAACAAACAAACAAACAAACCCAAACCACAACCACACAAACAAACAACTCAACTAAATCCAAGAACTCTCATTAACTGATATGACAAATTTCCTACTGATTTCACCCAGCTGTCATGAAGACGCGACACTGTTTGGCTAACTGCCTTATCAGAGAGTTCAAACACACAGGGAAAGAATGAAGATCCATAATATTTTCACCTGTTCTTTAATACATTGGAAATACTGTTCCTCTTTTTAATTTTTTTGCATAGCAAATTGCTGTCTTTGCCATGGGTGACTGAGTGACTAATTAAATATAGGATCAGATCATCAGCCAGCAACCGACCTTGCTCACGAAATCACTGTACCAGCAAAGAATCTGCTACATTACTATTATGCGCTGCCACTGTATTATCTCTAGTTACAGTAATAAACAGATTGGGAGGATGTTTTACCCCTCTGTTGTATTACCCATATATTCAGTCCAGCTCTTAGTAGTTGAAAAGATTAGGGAAAAAAAGTATGTAATGACTTGACTGATGAGTATGTGTATTGAAGCGTGTAACTGAAAGTGCCTGACTTACACCTGGAGAGAATTAATCAACCAAAAGCAATGCCAAGTAGGATATTATATGTTTGCAAAGTACATACTTAAGATGAAGTGAATGTTTTATTAGGAGGTTATGATTCAAATGTTTAGTTTGATCCCTTATTATCGCTGCTCACATCAAATATAATTTTTTTTCCCTTCACTTAATCTCTTCTCCCTGAAATCAATCTATTATTAGGCCATAATTCTTGTTTCTGATTGTATTCTAATGAACATTGGTTCATTTTAGTTCTTGTGTTGGGGACTTTGTATGCTCCTCTGGCTAACGTGGGTTAGTAGTCCAATACATTTACTAGTGTTTCACTGAACTCCACTTGTACAGCTAATGCTGCATACTAGAAAATTTTAAGTGAAATGAATATGGACCAAATATATGCCTTTTTTATTATTATTTTATTAGGTTTTTGAGATCTATGGAAGCAAAAATTACACCAAGAACTTGAATATATCAGAAGTTAGATCTGACCTGAAAGAGGAGAGGAAATGGTGGGGGGATGGAAGAGGTCTGGGGAAGAGCCAGGAGATGTAAGGGAGGATACAACAGTCATTGAGGGCTGCAAGTGAGACAGAAGTGGACGAAACAACTGTAGGAGGGAGGAGAAAGAGCAGTCTGGCTCAAGAGCAGCAATGGTTCAAGGTTTTAAAGGAAGAAAGGAAGATTAATGTTTGTGAGCTAGGTAGGAGGAGGAAGACAAGGGAGAGCAGGGGAGAAGAATGGTTATATATGAAAATCGGAATATTTGTAATTGCACAATTTATTACTATTGTTTTAGTAGCGCTATTGATAAAAGAACTTGACAAAATGGATGAGCTTCATTGTTGGGTTGCGTGCTAAGTACTATTGATATTACAATATGACAGGATAACAAATAAAAGAGCATGCACATTCACTTAAAATTTCTTTCTCAGGAAAAATGATGATTACTCAATCCCCTAAAATGTAAAATACTCAAATACATGTATTAAAATGAATTTTATGTCATGCATCAAGTTGGCAATACTTCTCGTAATTAACACTGTCTGTGAAATACTAACTTGGACACTGCTTTGTGCTTCACTGCAGAAAGTTCAGTTAGCCCTAGTTTAAACTATTTGGTCAGGCAATAGCAGAAAATTCAAATTACAAACCCTCAAATTACAAATTATAGAAAAGATTAATCACAATATCTTTAAAATACCAGATTCACAAAAGGATTTAGAATCATAAATTCCTCTATAGCTAAGGGGAATTAGTTGCATAACTGCTTTTGTTAATCTGTGCCTTTATAAACATTTAACTGTATAAGCAAGAAATTCGATTAAAAAAAATCAAGGAAAGAAACAAGGTTATAAAAATAACAAACTAATCTTTTTTTATGAACAAAGAATTTCATACACGGAGGAAGTGAATCACTTTCTTAGAATATTAACTAACAATAGCTTTTTGCAAGGTTTTGATTTGTTTAAGACCATGCTTCTTTCCTTTGCCTTTGCTGCTACTTACTCAACACTTGTGACCTTGTCTACCCACAGATACTATACCCATTAAATCGTGTTATTACAGTCTTTATTCAGCCTCATCAACTTCTCCAAATGGAGTTGAGAGAACAGGAGAAGGGAGAAATATGAAAGTAGATTTAATAGGGATAGATAGTGATTCACAGTGTTTCATAGATACTATTAAGATAACAAACAATGTATTCTCAATGAATAAATAGGGTTTTATAAAAGCCTTCCAGCTTGCTCCTGGTGATAGCTTTTAAAGTATCAAGAACGAAAGCACACATTTTCTTCAGTCAAGGTTGTACTATGCAGTCATAGGGACATTAATGTTCTAAGGGGCTCATTGAATGAATGTCAGTCTTCTTTTATACTCAGTGAACATATCTTTCTTGGTTCATTAATTGAGAACAGATTATGATTTTTATGAACTTGTTCTATTTGGTATTGTTCACTGAATGTTTTTGTGTGACCCTGCTGACTCTGACAAACATCAGTCATGATAGGATTGTATGGACATAACTGAGGGAAAACTGGTATAACAAGTCAATTACAATTGGTATTAGTTAAATGAATGAATTTTTTTTTTCCTTTTGATACTGAGATGTATTCCAGTTGCATTACAACCAATACAGTAACTCTGTTCTATTTTTGTAGTACTCATGTGCTTGAAAGTAGGTAGACCCCCATCCCAGTTCAAATGGATCTTTATAATCCCTCTCAATAGAGGAAAATTCAGAAATGTAAAGGTTATATAGGGGTTCTACTGTCTATGTTCGAAATCTCCACCTTGTACCTACCTCACTTCTGTATTTAGACATGTTACCAATGAGTAGACCAAGGAATAGCCATGGCATCTGCATAAACATCCGATATGGATGCTCTGACTTCTTTTCCACTCCATTCCCCCTCATCCTCTTTGTGTCATGATTCCACTTCCCGTCTCTTGACAATATCATCTTTCTATTGACTATGTAAGCTTCTTCAGTCTTCTCAGTGATCTTAAAACAATATATAGGTTTGGGGGCTAATAATCTTAGCCCCCAAAATATTACAATAGTTTTAATGTAGGATTAAAGAAAAGGTTAAAGCTTCAACTGTATCTATGATATAAATATGTTTGTGTCATAAAAGATCCCTTACGAATTCCTGCATTTAACCTATTTTTTCCCCTTTTTTTTATTTATTTTTTTTATTTATTTTCTAGAAGCAAACGTTGGAGAGATTTCTTTTCTTTGTAGAGTCTGTAAGATATTATTACTCATAGCTGATACAGTACTTTAAAATGTCTTTTATTGTAAAATAAACACTTGAAATATGCTGCTGGATATGAAGAATGGTCTAGATGGCAATGGTTTATAGTGACAATGCAATCAATTGTAGGTATTAGCTTTAGTATAGAAACAATTTATCAGTCTCTTTGTCAAAATGAAGTTTGACTTATCTTTCTATCAGCAGGACTAGCAATACCAAGGTCAGAGAAGACGGAAATAATTTGGCAAGTGTCTGGTTTTAGTGTTTGCTTGTTTGTTTTTTTTGGTTTGTTTCTCTCCAAATTTACATTCCTAATACTTTCTATAATCCTGTGTACTAAAAAAAATGAAACTTGCTGGAAATTTAATTCAGCTGATTCATTTTGGAGAAGCCTAATAAGAAGAATTTTAATTGTTTTGTATAGAATATATTTGAACCTTTCCAAATCTTAAATCACTTTTCAGACCCATATTTTAAAAGCCATGTATTGCACTTTTAAAGAAAAAGGTCAGAACAAAGTGGTCATGATCTCTTATGAAACATTTTTTTCCTATATGATAGTATTTCCCTTAGTAATTTGTAACTATATCTCATTGGAAAGGCAGTAAGTGACCTTGTTTGCCATTTTGTTCA
This sequence comes from Aramus guarauna, assembly GCA_013400195.1. Lineage (NCBI taxonomy): Eukaryota > Metazoa > Chordata > Aves > Gruiformes > Aramidae > Aramus > Aramus guarauna. Next base: position 80,707 of record VXBL01008498.1, on the reverse strand, counting down.
TGAATAATGATGCATATTTCTACTGTTCTTGTAAATGTTTTAAGAAATTTTTGAATGTATGCAAGAATGTTTTCTAGCCTGCACTATGTGAGAAAACAAATAGCGTAAGTGGAGGAACTAATTCTTTTAATTCACAGAAGCCAGCAGCAGAATGAGAAGGATTTGATATTTTGAATCCTCTTGCATTGATGGAGTGAATCTACACTTGTCTTTTGTTGACCTTCATAACTTTAAATGGAAATCCACGTAAAGTCTCATGGACACACCAACAGTGAAGAGACATGTACAAAATACTGATATTAAAACTATTTCATTGATTTTTCTTTTTTTTTGAAAGCAAATAGTTAATCTAAGGAAAGTAAGATCTATAAAGCAAAATATCAGAATATTAGTAGATGGCTAGGCATAAAATATTCTAGTAATCAATTTAAAAAATCAGTAATAATATACATTGAAAAGATTTTTATTCATTCTTGCTGGAGAATTTTGAATATTTTAAAGAATTGAAGATGGATTCTCATTCTAGTCTGAGGCAGTGCTGAGTGAAAAAAAATGCTATATTGCACTTGCTAAGGAACAAATGTGCATTATCTACTTTAGCAATATTTATAATTGGGGACTGTAGCTGGTAGATGATATGTTAGATTGCAAACAGTGTCAGAAAGTAGAGGGCTCTTTCCATTAGCCAACTAAAATCCTGGACTTCACGTTCCCTCAGATGGAATTTGTTACAGAATATGTGATTATGAAGTGTACATTCATAGATGGTGGCTCTTTTGCTATATGCCTGTCGTATGCATTAAGTAATCTCTTACAAGATAAGCTGTACAGCTGTACCATTGTAAGTTCAATTAATGTGTGAAAGCATTAAGAATGTGTGTGAAGAGGTGAACTGATTCTGTCAAGGGTCAAGTGAAATAAAATATGAAGAAGAAATATATTGCCTTTTAGTATCTTCATCCTTTCACCTCTTGCTATCTGACTTTTTACTATTTATTTTATTTTTTCAGACTTTTTGTTTGTGTGGTTTTACACAATTAGGAATAATCAAAGACCAAATGCTAGAGCCAGTGCTACAGGCTATTATAAAACATGTTCTGCAGTGCCTCAATTTTAAGTAACTGCTCCTCCAGGGAAAATCAAATTACTATTAGACATTTAGCAATTTAGTAACACTGCCTCAGTGTTACATAAGAAGAATTTGGTGTATAAAACAGTGGTCTAAAAAGCCTGGATACTAAGTGAGAAGCAGCTGAGATGACCATTACGTAAGATGTGAATTCCTTCCCCTCTCTAGATATGAAGTGCTTACATGTTGCAAAACTTCTATCCAACATCTCTGTCTTTCTTTATAGCTCAGAGTTTTCAAAACTCAGTAGGGATTTCCATACACTTAAGTGTATTTTTCAAAAGGACTGAAGAGGTCTCACTCTGTTTAAGCTGCTCTTATCAGCAACTCAATAGATTTATAGTCAGGACACTCTGAAAGGGAGAAGCACAAAATCTGGTTAATGCTTTCAGTATTGGTACTGAATTTTTTTAACCTAATAACTGTCTTAACTTTTTCTAAATCTTAAAATTTCCAGTTAAAACTTTAGATTTCATTTTGGCAATGAATATTTATGTAACTGAAGCTCTTTTCTAAAGCGAATACTTCTGAAATGAATTCTCATATCTGTGAACAAGAAGGATAATAATTTCCTCTGTCCTTGTCTCATGCTGCATTGAGAGACAGAGGACAGAGAAGGAATTCTGCAGGATACAGCACCCATCTTTGAAAAACCCATTATGGCTATGTCAGGACTATTGGTCCAGGACATCTTCCCAGTCTCCAGGTCTACATGCATATCCTCTTTCTCTACCACAATACTATCATAAGAAAAGACCCAGGTTATTGCTGTTAGTCATCTACTCCCTCAAAGACTTTTTTCAGTACAAAGCAAATAAACTGTAGGGTATTTTTTCTGCTGGAGATGCCAAATATTCCAGTAATTTGATCTGAATAATTGGAGAACCAAAATTGCAAAGGTCATTGCAGGTAATCTCAAGGGAGATCATGTGGTTTCACAAGCCAAGCAGAATTTAGTGCTAAAGTCAATATTTGAGTGTTTTACTTGTCATTCTGTCTCTGCAGTTAAAACACTTCTCTAGAAGTTACTGCAGCCATTAAATTAGAATGGTCCCCTCAGAGTAAATCTGTCTTTGGATAAAATGGTTGCGAATGGTTGTCCTTTCTCCTCCTCCTTGTTCAAGACTCTTCAGTTCATTTACTAGGGTCTGACTACAAGAAAAATTTTAGTTCAGTTATAAAGTGCATATTTGTCTTTTTCAAGGAAGAATGAAGAGTGTATTTTGTTTTCTAATCTAAATTTTTGAAGTTTCCTGCCTTTATTGCAATTTAAAAAAACGAACACAGAAATGCCCACAATTCAATAAAGCAGCAGCAATACTCACCATTATGAAGCAGAAATAAACTTTAAATATACAAAGGTAAATCTAAACAATTACATATTCAGGGGAAAATAGATTTTCAGCTGGTCAACTTTTCCCCAAATATCAGCTGCCTGATTTTGTTAATTCTGTTCAAATTAAACTCAACCATCTNTCCTTTTTCTTCCTTTTTTTTCTTTTTTTTTTCCTTTTTTTTTTTTTCCTTTTTTTAAAATTTCTCTGTCCTGCCTTAAGAAACTACAAGAATATCTTGGACACAGTAGTTTCATATGAGTTGAGGAAGATTTCAAGTGAAAAGACTGTAGTGCTTTTGTTGTGTAGTCTTACTCAGAGCTTATAAAGACACAGGGGTGAATCTTTAAGGTCTTAGGTAACAAGTAAAAAAGTAAATTTGCAAGGGAATGCGAAGCATCTGTTCATCTCAGATTGCTAACCATCTAAGCTGAAAAATTGTTCATATCAGAGTGTGGGATGCAGGGCCAAATTTTGTTGCCTGCCAAGCCTCCAGTGACAGAGAAAAAGAGCCTTTACAGTATATTTTTATATCAGACTCATATTAAGGAGGAGCTACACATGCATTGTGTAAAGTTTAGGTTAGTAACAGGTAAAATTAATGTCAGGTTCTTCCAAAGTTGCTGAAAGCTTTGCAGAACTAAATGTCGTGGCTCAAGACCAACACAACTAGCAAACTGTCCAGAAATACCTGGGATGGCCACATGGACTGAGATACCTTTGGGTTGGGACACCACGCTAAGACAATGCTCTGAGGTGTTGAAATAGAGGAACATAGACTTTGCTGAAAAAATCATATTCTGAATTTTCTTATGAGCTGTGAAACAAAGCACAGCAAGTAGTAAACCTGTCTTACTTCAGGGTGTATGGTGAAACTTTCTTTGAAAGTGATTTCCCCTTGTGTTTATGCTTACAGTTTGCCATTTTACCTGAAGGATCATCACTCCATTTTGTTAGAAACCTTATACATTTCTAATATATAAGAAAGACTTCCCTCCACAATCCTAGCCTTTGCACATATTGAAGAAAAATGTAGTGTATAAATGAGATTAGCAGGAAGAGAATGCAGGGAAGACAAGATACAACAGAAATAGCTGATTAGGGCAATAAGCTGCAGAGAAGAAACACATTACTGGGTACCCACTCACTCATTTTTAGAGGAAAAGAGCTAATACATTTAGTCAGAGTACAGGATATTTGCTGAATTTTCTTACATATACTTAGATGTATATATTTAGGATTTAACAAAGTAAAACTAACTTTTTTATTATTTAATGAAAATAGAAACATTAAGCGTGCATTTTATAGTAGCCTTTTATAGCATATTTTGCTTTACTTACACATAGCTGTGATCTGTCTTATACATTTTCATGTGAGCTCCTTGAGAATTTACCATCCTAAATCCTAGGCTTTACAAATTAAAAAATCCCCTAGAGTCTTGCCAATAAATGAAGTACAAGTGATATTACTCTTTTGTGCAATATTAAACTACTATTTTCTTGGCAGCTACCTGATCAGCTGTGCTTCCCTGTGAAAAATACCTATATTTTTGTTAAGTTCATAAGTGAGAAACCTCTGTTAAAATCATCAGGAATATTACCACTAAGAAGGGGGAGGGGATGGGGGTGTGAGATAAAAAAGATAAAAGAGGAAACCCTCCCCCAGGCTTTTGTGTTCTGGAATGCAGTGTGTACTGCAATGAACTGCTAGACTGTACTTCTGCATTGCATGTGTTTAATGGATTTCAAAAGTAAAATTGGGCACATTTGAATGATAATAAACAGGAAAAAATGCAGGGATTTTCCAGTCAACAAAAAAAGATTTGAAACTAATCCTAGCTTTTTTGTCTATTTAGAGACATAACAATTTACACTGTGCATGACTCAAATCATACATTTTAATTAAAGATGTTTTACCACAAGAATTACACTTAAAACACAGTTGCTTCTCATTGTGAACCATAGCCTCCCAGCACTTCAGTGGTCACAATGTAAAGACGGCTTGTCTGCCGTCAGGTTTGTCAGACAAATCATTGCTCTGAAGCAGGAGTGATGCATTGCACTGAAATCAGCAGCTGCAGTAATGAAAATGGAGATAAAATGAAGAACATACATCCTGAGCATAAAACATGCTTTCCACTTCATCAAGATATAGTTAAAATTCATGGGACAGACCTTCAGCTTATTTAAAGAAGTTAAAATAGTTGTAGGTAAGATGTAATTGCTTGGAATATTTTTTTCATTTTGAGCCATTGTAATTTTTTTTCTGGACTGAATTAAAAAAAATAATAAATCCAAACACAAAAAATCCCCCCAAAACCCACTCCTCAAAGACTAATCTTCCATTCTGTTTTAACACTTTGTGACTTCCAAGTTACAGAACAGGGTTTTTTGAATTTTTTGCACTCAAAACTTTGTAATGGTAAAACAATGATAAACCTTAAATGTTACCTTCAAGGACTGATGTTCAGTTTGAGAACCTGGACACAAGCCTTCAAATAAGGCAAAATGGATTAAAAACTTGTGATTTTTACCTTTGTTTTCACCATCACTATGATTTTTCATTTGTTTGGGCTGATATCTACTGATAAAAGAACAAAAAAATATTGTCATGCTACTGGCTAGAGTATTGCTAACAAGGAAATAGGAAATCTTCACAAGGCTGGTTTAGGATAACATTAAGAGCACTCTATGTCACTAACAATAGAGTTAAAAGTCTGAATTATAATATTTATATATAGTTATTACTTTTTTAAATTGAATACTGCACATGGAAAGCATCAGGTTTTAGCTTAGTAGTATCTAGAGTAGAATGGATTGTCTCTTTTTTTAAACTATTGTACATTGTTTACTGGGTTGGGATTCTAAAATTACTTTGGCACTTAAGGAGGTGAGATCTCCAGAATTTGAAATTTTTGGCACCTTAATGGTATTTTGCTTTTTTAAAGGACATCTAGTTGGAAAATTTCTCTCTTAAAATGACAAAATCTAGCTCTTGGTGATGTGAAAAAAGAGCCTAGAAAGCAAAGCATATAATAGTTCTTTGATTGTGCAAGAAATATTTTATAATCATAACTATAAAGCATTTATTTCATTTTAAAATCACTGTAAGACCTCAATCAGTACATCCAAGAAGAAGAATTAACTGCTAATGTCTCTCTGACCCAAAAGGTAGTTAAGCTAAAGGTATTTGTTTTCTATCTACCATTTCCACAGTGGATGTATTGGCTTCATGTTAGAACAGGGCTCAGCATTGCCTGTAGGTCCATGTGGCATGTCAGCATGTACACTGAGATGAATTTCTCTTTCTCACTCAAGATTTTATAAGCATTTTCAGGGTTTGCAGTGACCTTTTAATTGCTGAAATGAGCGTATTCTCTTCATTTCAGAAGCAACTTTCTGTTTCTCCTCACAAATATAAGCTTTTAGAACCATAGGAAGGAACTGTTGTAAGTTGATTAAGGAAAAAAAGTGTAAATAAAATGTGGTTACACAATAGGTATACTTTCTTCTACAGACAGCTCATCTTTCAAAATTGTATGGAAGTGCATAAGAATATTACAGATAATACAATTAGGTAATATATATTAACACTGTCTAGTGCTTTCTACTAGACAATTTTCCTGATGTGACCCCATATTTGGAGTAATTTTTAGTTTCCCTCTATTAAATTATGAGACCAGAAGCTTGTCACAACATCTTTTAGTATAAATGAAAATGCAAAATGTCAATATTTTCTTTTTAATGCAGACATATATTTAGAATGAAACAGTGATTCAGAGGCAGTTTCTTTTTGTCCACCTTTTCTCAGGAGCTAGTACGTCTCTCAAGAGTAGTCCAATTGTCCTTTATAGGAAACTGCATGTTCAGACTCCTAATTTGATTGTTTGTCCATATCTAGGTTCAGCCTCAAGGGCTAATCAAACCATTTGGCTCCCATTAACACCATGTCTGCTATTGTGTGGTTTCTATGCCTCATCACATCAATACAGAAGTAGGTTGATTATAATGTTGTTTTCCAGAATCTGTGCAATCAGTGCTGGAGCTACTAAATGAAGCAGTTGCCTAGCAAACAATGAAGCAAAATCAATGCAAACCTGTTAAATGTTTTCATGTTACCAATCTGTGCATTTCGCTGAAAAGACATTCTTGTAAAAATATTTCAGTCAGTTCTAGTTTTTTAGCATTTGACTTTGATGCCAAATGTCTTAAAATGAATATCACACAAGGACATCTTATAGTATTGTAATTAAAGAATAGTGATATCTTTTCGTTCTTTGTATCTAACCTTAAGCTTCTTGTAATCAAAATGAATGTTTTCTTTTTTTTTAATTAAGAGAATGAAGACTTCAATATTTAAAAAACAGATTCAAAGAGGTTTCCTAGAATTTCTTGTTTTAAAAGTGAAATAATTCTCTCTGTAGAGAAGGTAGGAGGTAAAGATATATTTGCAGAGGAACACCCAGCTTTTGTATCCTTTGTACCCATACTGTTTCTTTCAAATACCTTTGGAGAAGACTATCTTCACACTCTTTAAAAAAAAAAAAAGAGTTTCTGCTCTTTGAGAACAAATTCCTATTGGGTGTATGCTTTTTTGGCTACAATAGTAGAGATCTGGGTCTGCCTTTCTAATCTAGTATATACTGTAAAAGGAATACAGGACTATACTAGAAGTGATATGTGCTGGAATTTTTGTGGTAAGATATCATTATCTGTAGTACTTTTAACAACTGACACAGAAGGAAGGCAAAGGTAGAAGTTCCACTGATTAGCCTGAGCATGTAATTTAATAAAACTAGCTATGAAAAAAGGATGCACGTATCAGCTATATAGCTCTCAAAGCATCCTATATAGCAAAGACAAGTTTATTACAACCGAAGATTATCATGGTATTTTTTTGTGTCAGTGATTTCCCCTTAAAGGCAATCATGAGGTAAAAGTTAATGATATCCTTTTCCCCTTGAAAACATACAGTAATCTGCTTTATTGCCTACTTTACTCTTTCCCTGAAAAGCTCCGTGGTTGCTGCAGCAAACATGGTTTCAACTGAGGGGAAATGGTGGAAATCAGCTCCAAATGAGGGATTAGGGTCAAAGACTGTACAGAACTCTCACCAGCATTTCTGATCACAGATCAGACAGAATTTCCTCTTTTCAAACACAAATCTAGCAAAATACATGTGGGAGATGAAGCCAAAAGAAGCCCACATGTGTTGAAGTGCTTTGCTGGATCAGAACCAGAGAGGCTGGCCAACCTTTGCCTGCTACATTGATTTCATGCTAAGTGTCCATATGTTTATAGAGAACTATTCTTCCTGGAATGCTTCAAAACTGTTTTACATTACAAGCTGTACAGAAAGAAATTGCTTCAGCCAGTTCTGCGGTACATTTGTGGTGTAGTATGCTGCAGTGGTTAATAGAGCACAGCCGCACTGTAAAATGGGTTAGGACAAAAGCAGAAGAATGCTGAATCCAATTAAAAATGCAAAGGAAAATGAAGCAGGCAGAGTGTAATTACCTGAGCTGAAATTTAGCCAGGACATCAGAATTAAAAGCTTATTCTTAGGAAGTTTTCTGGACTTTTTTAATAAACATTAGAGGTGCAGGGTATCTCTAAAGTATTTGCCCATACAGATTCACTTGAATATACATTGAATTTGCCCAGTCCCTTTTTAGCATTAACATACTGATAAGACGTCATGGCATTAACCCCATACAAATTAAGAGTTGCTTAACTCCATAATCTTTATACGGCAAGGAGTTATGGCCACAGACAAGTTATTCACACCCATGGGGTGCAGAACACAGTTGGAATGCAGGCTCCCAAAACCTCGTTATTAGAGTCTTGGCACAAAAATGACAGAAAATGTAAACAGAGATAGTATATACTCTTCAGAGACAATCGGATGTACATACTCAAGAGTTTTCTTTTCTGCACATAGTGGAGACATTGGCTCTGGTCTGGACCAGTGAGATTAACAATCTCAGTACAGTTTGTTATGGATGGGTGGGTGCGTGCTGACGTGGTGATGCCAGAGTGCTTGACCCTTCCATCCAGACGCTCCCTTGCTGGCTGCCTCCTGATCGAAGAAGCAGGTTTGACTTTTCTGTTATGGTCAGAACAATGGGTTTGCTTCATTGTCCTGCTCCAGCTGTGGTGACCACATGCTGAGCTTCCTAGCAGGTACATCCCTGTTTATGTAATTTATGGCATTTTCCTGTTTTCTGATTCTCCTTTTTGGTCCTCTTGTACTTCCTTTTCTCCACCCCAGTCTTCTCCTAGACAAACAACATGCCCAACTACGTTTTCCCCAGTGGTTCTCATTTTGCTACACTTGTACCCAAGTCTCAACCTTATATGGTATAAATTATATTTAGGCACTGTTGGCCTTGCAAGGCTTTAGTCCTCTGAACACCCCCAAGACTGCCTTCTAAGCGTCTGTGAATTCTGGCACAGACTGGCACGCAACTCCCTGTGTAACCACCATACTTCTCAGCACTGTCTGTAATTTCTGTCAGCTTGTCACACTGTTACCAGTCAGCTGCAGCAATTTCTCATGTCTTGTCCACTAGTCTACCACATCCTGTGCAGTTAGCATAACCCCAAGAGCCTAGCCAGCAGCCTAGTGAGTTGCCCACAGCTATAACACACTTTCCATGGGACAAACACTGCTTGGTTCACTGGAGAAATAGAATTAATTAAGCTGATTGTAAGAGCAACCTCTAGGATGCTTGCAGAAGGCAGCAACAAGAAAGATCTGATGGGGTGTGAGTTAGAGATTTGTGGTGTGGAGGAGAAAAGTGGATTGAAAATACTATAAGGCCATGAGATGGACTGTGGTTATGGGCTAGAAATTTGGTTTAGAAAGCATTGTGAAGCTCTGGGTAGGAGAAGTTAAAAGCTATGTGTTAGTGGCCAGGAGTCAAGAGATGGGTTAGGTTTTGATTTGGGACTCTTATGTAGCAGACCTTTACTTAGCTACCTATATATATAATCCTAATTTGGCATTCAGGAGGTCCACAGAAGATCATCTCATCACCTTCTCTCTCTAACATGTGGGACCTCTAGGCAACCTGTTCCTCCCTCGTCACTCTCCTTTCCACTGTCAGGTATGTGGTATCCATCAACTTCAGTGGGAGGTGAGCATTTAAATATGTTTGCATATCTTGAAGCCCCAGAACTAACTACTGTGGCTTTCAAGATAAATGAGAGTTAATATCATAACTCCTGTGACTAACAATAATTAAATGTGAATTTTAAACAACATATCACAAATACAGCCAATAAGCTATTCATAATCCATTACTGATTAAAAAGAAGAACAAAAGTTTCCCCTGTGCTGGTCTGTTAAAACTAAAAAAGTTTATTCAAGGAACTCGAAGTCAGTATACAGACCATCCAAAAGAAGGAAAAAAAAGAGTCATTGATTCATTGTGACTCATTTTGTTAAAAATTTAATAGAATAAACAAATGTTCTTATTTACCTTTTTGTGGTTGGTTTTTTTGTTTTGTTTTGTTTTGTTTTTTACCAAACTCTGTTCAGCAAATGAATGGTCACACAACAAGAAAAATAAGATATTTAAACTTAAAATGTATATTGAATCTGTCAGGAAATGTATGTGGTTTGTCTGATATGTACAAGATTTACAGGGATGATTTAAATAAGTAGTCACTTAGGCAGAAGTATCTCTAGATGTTCTTAGTTGAGTTTTTTTTTATAAAAGTAGAATGAGTCAAAAGTATCTGCAGTACCTAAACTGACTTTTAATTTGATTGGTTTTGTTTTCTGAGAGTGGCTTATAGAGAAATTTGAAGCTTCTATAGACCCGTACGTTCATGTTGCCAGCAATGCCTTTAGCCTGTGTTTTACTCTGACAGTTCATGGCATTGGGAACAGATGAGCATTTTGTGATATGAAACTCCCTCCTGTGTCCACCCAGCAGAAAAGACTAGATCAACCAACTGTGACTGCCATCCTCTGTCAAGGTCACTGATTTCAACCAATACGAAAGAGACAAGTAATTATTTTCAAATGTGAGTCTGTTGCGTACAGAAAGGGTAAACTCACCAAGGATCAGTGGAGCAGGGCTGTTTCCATTCATAGTCCAGCAGCTCATGTATGAGGAACTCAGCAGAAAGATGTTATAAAATTAAAAAGAATCAGTACTGCAGCAGAACAGAAAAGTGATACTCCTTCAGCTACAAAGAGGGTCACATTGCTGCTTAGTTGCATTCCTTTGATTTATATATTTTTCTTCTGTGATGCATTGTTTTGCTTTAGGATTTGTACAGTTATAAATAGAAGGAAAGAGACCATGGTTCATTCACTGATACTTTATGACAAGTGATTTATTTTCATTAATAGTCAAAGAAAACTTGTTGGGTTTATTTACTTTTTAATTAAATTTAATCTTTCATGAGATTATCTTTTAAATTATCCAAATGAGTGTCAGCAAAATAATTTTCTCACTCTGTATGTATAACTGTTTTCTCTTGTTAATGTTTTTGTAAACATTGCAATCACTATTTTATCTTTTGACTTGTGCTTATTAAGCAAACATTTGGAGAAGAGCAGATGATTTAAAGAATTTAACTGAATTTATTAATTTTTTAAATACATGATTTTTCTGTTGACAATTCTTCTAGCAAATAACTTTTTTAGGTAGTTAATTCAGACTTTGACTCCTACATCCAAATTATATAGTAATAATTAATATATCCAGCAATTTATTAGAAATGTGTGTTAAGCATTTTTTACTATTTTTCCCCTACAGTGGTACTATACAATATGTAGTCTTATATCTCTGGTTAATATTCCCAAAACAGAATTCTACTCCCTGCTATGAGAGGAGAATTCAGTGGCAATTTCACTTCTGATATCGTGTTTTTCTTGGAAATGTGATTTTCCAAGAAAACAATTAACAGCTATGAAATAAATAGAAAGAATTTTTTAAATATTTGAATCTTGGGCTGAGATTGCCAGCTGGTTTGAATCAGAACTCCTGACTTGGTTTGAGAGGCAGTGATTTAGATTGATGGTGGAACAGGTTATTGTCCTTAACTGAGAGAAACATCTATAGGGCAATTATGCTATTAAAGATTTGTTGTAACTGGCAAGATGCAGGAAAGCTGTGCAAGCGCTGTTCAGAAATAGTCAAGACATTAGCCTGTTATCATGAGTGTTTCAGCCACAAATCCAAAACACAAAATACAGGCTGCTGTGAAGAAAATTCCACACCAGACCCAGTACAAGGAGGTAAGTTTTTACTTCAGGAAAAGGAAGAGAAAGAGTGAACTAATGCCAAAGTTCCCAAGTTTACCACCTTCTGCACAATCTGGCTATTATTTACAATTCAAGGTTATTTTTCTCTTCCTCTCAGGCTTGTGTTTTAATGGTTGAGATCTGTTTCATTCATTACAGGGCACCACACTAGCCCACATAGGGATCTGATTCTTAAGTGGCTAGAAGTGCACTTTCATCTCTAGCTTTGACTCTTGCACTTAAACTCCATAGAGGCATTTATTTCCCCTCTCTCTTCCAGTCTCTCTCTCTTTTTTTTTTTTTTTTTTTTTTTTCCCCCCTTCTTTTTTTCTTTTTAATTGCACTTCCTGTTTCAGAGAGATCTCTGCTCTTCGTTGCCAANTTTACCTTTTGGGTAAATCCAACTCTGCTTTGGATTCAACATTAGGGCAAAGATATGTAAAAGAGAATACTTGATCTCTGTTTCTGACTTTAGATGGGAAGAGGGCAAACTGCTTAGAAGTTGCTTATCTACAGTCACTTGTGGTCAGAAAGTTCATGGCACATATTGCAACCTAAGAAAATAAATCAGTTCTATGAGCCAATTATGGATTTTATAAAAGAAAAGCATAAGCAAGCAAATATTCGCTTAATGAGACATATTTCTAAGCTAATATGCTACAGTTTTATTAGCTAATTAAAGATGAACAGTACAATGATCAAATAATGGGCACATTTAAAATTGAATCAATAAATCAGTCGGTTCCAATTATTCAGTCACTAAATTATTGCATTGAGTAATCAGCTCAAGTTATGAGTTTGACATAAGAAGGAACTGCTCAGTGTTAGCTTTGTCTTGGGAGAATTTAAGAGGATTCCAGTTCCCTTTGCATCCTAAACCCGATACAAATTATTGTCAATACAATACATATTCATTCTATTTTTTTGGACTTAAACCTTAGATGAGCACCTAAACTGGGACTAAGGAGGAACTTCTTACATTCATAGATGTGAATGTAAAATCTTCTTTTACCTCCTGGGTGCCTGAAAGTTTGTAAATAGTTGGTTTTGTTTTGAAAGCCCTGTAGAAACATTGAAAACTACTATGTATGCACAGAATGGATATTCTATGTAGAGGGATGAGCATTTAACTTTCCTACCCACATCTAAATATTCTAAGGACTAAAAATACAGGCTTTCCTATGCCTCTGTAAGAGTTAAATGCATGTCTTGCATCTGTCATGAAAATGCTTTTAGGGCTGGGCTCTCAACAAGACTGATACCCTTGTTTCCTGTTTAGGACATGACACTGTAAAAATGAAGAATGCAAAATTCCTGGAAGAAAAAGAAAAGTCACAAAACAGTTGATCTGTGTAGTCCAGTAAATCTCATTTTGTCACTGTCCGGGGCGGGCAGCCCTGTGTTGTGGCCAGTTGTGGCAGGTGCCAGGGGCTGCCCGTGCCCTGATCGGGGCTGAGCTGGGTTGACCAGGCGCCCCGTGGCCAAGTGCCCATTGCCCAGCCTGTCTGAGCTCCAGCTCTGCCAGTGCCGCCGGGGAGGGGGCTGACAGCCCCGGCCAGTCCCTGACGGACAAACGGCCCCTGGGTGCTACTGGGGGGCTGCGGGGCAGCTTGCACCCCTTCCCTGGGAGCAGGGGGAAGTGAGCAGGCAGGGATGGGAAAAGAAGAGGAAGGGACCCCCACAAGGAACATCACACTTCTCCAGTGAATGGCTCAGGATGCTGGTGGCTCTTGGTAGCACTCCCCGCCCCAAATTCTACTGAAAGAGGTTCTAAGGCTGAAGCCTTAAGACCCAGGATGAGCATAACCACCATAACCACCCTAAGAAATGGCAGGCAATAGGAAAGCTTTGTGCAACAGTTTGTGCAACAAACCTCAAAACCATTGAAGTTTTTCTATATTATTGGACCATTGGACTACTGAAACACTAATTAGAATTCATGATAAATTCATATGTACAATATCTTCTCTTTTATTCAGAAAAAGTATTTTGGGGTAACATAAGCAATGAGGGAATGGGCTTGGAGTTCCTGACCTCAGATTAGGTGTAGTATAGAAATAGCCTCTTGCCTATAAATATTTTTAATAATATTGCCTTTAACCCAGAGGAATCTAATGATCCATCCAGTGACACTTTATATATAAAAGTATTAAAGGTGACATTTCTTCCATCAGGCACAGAGCTCAAGAGATAATTCTTATTTAATTTCTTCCAACATGTAGATATTTTAAATAATTACTTGTCAAGAAATTAAATGCAACATTTCTTCTCTGTAAGCCACAAGAAGCTTTTAGAGACTTGATTGAAATTGCTGCAAAATTTTAAATAATTGGAGGTACAATAAGCATTGTTATATGAGAAATGTAATTTTTTATGTTTATTAGTTTGTTTTGCTTTTCAGTGAGATTACAACACGATAAGCTCTTAGGCACATTTAGTACTGTTACAACAAAAATAAAGAAATGTGTGTATGTGCAATCAGACCTTAATAATAACTAAAAATGCTCCTAATCAGAAGGTTAAATGTTTGATTCAATTTCATGCTACTATACTTTTGACAAAGGTCTTCATATTAAAATCCAGTTATATTTGTTGTATTCAGTTTACACTGCAGTTATTATACGCATACTGAACTACGCAGTAAAACAAATCCTGGAAAATTACTGTATGCTCTTTCTTTTTGATACCTATTACTGTATTATAATTCCTGTACAAGTACACCTATCGAAAATAAAAAGGTTGAATTTGTCTCATCTCATATTCAGAGGAATATTTGCCTCTACACATCTAAGTGATCTGATTAATCTCTTTTTTCTGTGGCTTTGATTTGTTTCTGTTGATATTTGATCCAGTATTTCCCTGGAACAGCATATTATATCTAGTTTCTTGGGATAGCATGCATGCTGAGCATTTAAGAGTGATATCCTTAATCAATGCGTTAAGCAGCATGACATTTTAAACATAATAAGTGTTTGGCTCAGGCTTATTTGGTCAAAGTCTTTTGTGTTCTGGGATGTATGACAAGCAGAGACTTTTAGAAAACAGAACAACAGGATTCTGGCTATGGAACCTTTGTGAGTGGAACAGATTGTCATAATTGTCTTAGATTGTTCAGCTTTCCTGGTATTTTCTTCCTCCTGTTCATTAGCATGCAACACATATTCTGAGGTATGTACTCTGTTTTCATAATCTGAGTTTTTCTGATATTTTATCTTTGGATAACTTAATCTATAGAACCATCCAGATTTGTGTCTGTTATTCTGATTGTGTGTTTTATTCTGATTGCTACACCTTTTTAATGCTTCCAATTAACTTTTAGCTAGAGAGAGCAAGTTTAATGGGAGTACTCTCTTTCTGTCCAACCCAGTGGTAGTTCATTTTGTAAAAGAGGATTTAAATGTTGAGAAATCCCAGTCAGTGCATTTCTCCTTCTCTTGTTTACTTCCTTTCTTCTAGAAATGCTTACATAGAGAGAATTAGGTTGATTATGAATCACTTAAAAGTACTTTAATTCCAGTAAAGAGTGCAACATGAGTCTGTTTCTATGTCTTCTCTTAGCTAAAAAATCAATGAAAATATAAGTGAAAAGAATATTTTTAATATAGCTAATGTAAATATATGTGTATAAAATATGCATATATAGATAATACATGTATAAAGTATTTCAAGATTTCTGTTACATATCTGACTAGAAAATCCTTTATAAATTGTATTTCAGAAGACAGTCTCTCAAGAGGAAAGCTATTTATGAGTGTTCTTGGACATTTCCTTTAAAAATCTTCTACTTCCTCCTGTCACAATTAGGATACAACATAATATGGGGAATTGCTCTAATCTAATTCATTGGTTCCCTTCTCCCCACTACCCTGGAATCATCCCAGACACCTCTGTTAAACAACCTTATACCATGTCTAGCAGTCCACTGATCTCCTACAAAACCTGCGTATTGTGTAACATTTTGAGAAAATGGGAAATCACATTTCATTAGAAAGAATATCAAAGCATGAGCCAAAACCTGATTAACTAATATTACTCTGTATTTTATAGAAGCATCATTTTGGGAATAGCTTTCTCCTAAGTGAAATAAAAACTTATTTATCTGTTGGGATGAATAAGGCCTACTGAAGCACATGCAGTAGTAACTGGTGTTAGCTCAGTGACATACTTAATGCTTTCTGACGCTTCCAATTGGCGTGGATCAGTAAAAAGAAAGGTGTTGGATCAGGCAGCTTCCAATGATGCATTAACAGTTGAAAATTAAATTTTGGCAGGTTTATTCATAAAAGAAATAAAGAGATTTAATGACATCTGCCACTTGCAAAAGGACCAATCATTCATGACTCAGCTGAGCACCCTGACAGGTTTTGGTACAATTTGTTTGTTTGGTGGGAAGTTCATTTACGGATTTTTCATGCTGATCTAATTGATTTGCAGGAGGGCTAACAACCCTATTTCCTGCACCTGGTTTGACAATTGATACCATCTGGTTCATTGGATTAGCAGCTGTAGTTCACAACTTCTATCAATTCAGACATGTTTGACAAGAGTTCTGCATCTTTGGTCTCTTCCAATTCATTTCCCTCTTTATATGCCGAAATCTGCAGAGCTTCTTCACTGCAAAGCAAGGTTTTCTTAATTTATAGCACAGGGATAATAGGATGATGATAATTATTATTCTAGTCTAGTTAGAGATGAAAAAAGCATGCATAGTGCCTACAGCAAACACAAGAGGATGAATTAACACTGAGGGCCACATCTGCATTTTATTTACTTCAGTGGAGATGGAGGGTGCTCAGTATCTCAGAGGAGTATAACATTCATCATGAAGAAAGTAAATATAATTATCACATTTTAGAAATTACTATCAGGTCTACATGATTCCATGTTCAATGTCTCATCTGCCATAACACAATGACTCCCTGGCAGTTCAGTAAATGTTCCAATATGTCTCTTGTAATGTGAGAAACTGAAGTAAATTTAAACCTGTGGTTTCCTTCATATATACACCATTCTGAAAGTAAAAGGAATTGCTCCAGGGACACACTGCCCTGCTCTGGGGACATACCTAACTAGCAGACCTCATTTCTGTTCTCAACATGCAACGCTGATGTCAGTTAACTCGTTCTTAGACTTCCCAACCTCACAGTATGATGGGATACAGACATACAACGGTGGCCAATTAAATTGTGTTTCTAGAGTAGTAAAAATGAGCTAATTAAAGGGGCTTTTGTGATTACCATAGAATGATGCTAAGTGGGGTGGATTACTCACCAGCATAATATGTGGTAAACTGCAACTGATTATCCAAGAGTTGGAAAGAACATAATGGAGGGGTATATCATTGTAATCGTGCCCTGTTCTCATATCCTTTTTGCTAAACCTTCCAACTTCTCAGTCCAAAGAGAAAAATAAATGAAAATACAACAAAACCCCACAAAAACCTCAAACAATACAACAACAACAAAAACAACAACAACAAACAGACTTTGTTTTAACTATGCTATTCTCACATTCTGATGTTAGGCAGATTTTGCTGAAAATCTGTATTTTCACTGGCTGAACATCACCACATAGGGCTTTTTTGGTCAATGGACGACTAAGTTTTGTCTCACCTGCCGAGATCCTGATTCTCTCAGTGTATAATTTTATAACAGTTATATAAACGCTGATGAACTAGAGACCTTTACAAAATGGAGGGAGTTTCTGGCATACTATCCTGCATGAAGATTCCTGAAGAGAGCAAATGAATATGCATGAAGGGAATATAGTATGCATGAACAGGTTGCTATTTCAAGATGCAGCTTTAACAAAGAAAATGAACCTACATCTCATTCATATTCATGTCCATGATTTTTCAAATCTTGAAAATATCTCAGCCTACTTTACAAACTTGATATGCTCCTTAGGTGACTCTACAATGATAAGCTATAACAAGAATCCCACCATTTGGTACCTTGTGTACATGTAAACAAAATTCCAATGCTCTTATATAGAGATTTGAATTTGTATATGGAACCTTTAATGGACATTACCTTGGGAAGAGGATAGGCTGAAAAATTATCAACAGAAGGTGTCATGATTGAGAAAACAATGAGAAAACCGCAATAAATATTTCAACTCTATCCATTTAGCTGGGATTACTATCATTTGTGTGGTAATATTTGTGATCAGTTTTCAATGTACAAAGTGTAGCTCAAATATAAACCAATTAAACCTACAATGTTTGATTAAAAATGATCTTGCTAAAGTATAAGGTGTTTTACATGACCCATTAGTTCATTAAAAAGATTTAAATTAATGTTTTCCAGTCACTGAAGAATAAATTTCTTAGCAGGGAAAGTTGCCAGTGCTCAAACCTTTGCAATATATTCTCTCCCAAAGAATAAAAAATTCAGGTCTTGTGAGTGCAGGTACCTAGCAACCTTTTTCTGCTCTTGCAGCTCACTGTCAACAGTCTGATTTTTGAAAACATGTTAATTAGTAGTACTGCTGTTTCCTGGGAGAGAAGACTATCTTAACTGCCAGCTACTATCCAGAAAGCCATTGTTTCAGAACTATTTCAATTAGAAAAAAATAAGATAAATGGAAACGGGTTTTCCCATAGTGTCTAGATATTTTTCTAATGCAGAATTTTATAATTTTCAGACGAAACATCTCTATTATTTTTTGCATAGCTTGTTAATAGTACTTTCTATAAATGCAGATGTTTCTTTTCTGTATATTATGAACTCAATTAGGAGAGGGGGCACAGTATTTCAGAGTTATAAGATTGATGCATACAAACATTTTTATATATGTGTATGCATATATGTATGATATACAAACATTTATTTAGATGTGTGTATATATGCATTTTTATATATGGAGAAACAGAGGCTTTTATTTGTAATATAATTGGGTAAAAAATAAAATTTGCGACAATTTTTATTTCACATTTACTATATACCTACAGCAAAAATTGACCCACTAGGTTTAATGATGATTTATGAAAGTTTTTCTCAGGAAGAAAAAAAAAAAGTTACTGTAAAGACTAGCATTTAAAATCTCTTTAGCATTTCTTACTATAATTTTACCTTACTGTAGCTTCTAAATTCATGCTCATCAAAACTGACAATAGCAATAAGATGTTTCTGAAGACAGTAGAGCTAGAGAAAAAGTAATAATTACTATGAAATCACAATTCATTTAATATCTTTTGAAATGCAGAGATGCCTATTTACAAAGAGAGCAGGCATTCTCGTATATTTGCAAATCCAATGGGATTTTAACAGAACATCAAAATCAGAAGTTTCTTCCTCACATGAGATTAAGGATAAAATTTGGTTGAAAGTGTTTCTTGCAGGGAAGTGTTGGTACTTTTCCCATTCTACAAACACGTGTGAGGGTGGTACAGGGCAGTCCAAGATCTGTGCTGAAGTGGGTTATTCAACCTGGGGTGAAGGTTGGTGTCCTAATCAAAATAGAAGATGCTTGTTACATTCTGGAACTGGAGAGACATATACCAGTATCTGCCCAGACTATAAATATACCCTAAGCATATCAACAATATTAAAATATATAGAAGTCAGTAGAAGAAAAATAGATGGATAAATTCAGAACACATCATTTAGTGCAAGTATTTTCTGGTGTTTTCTAAAAAATCCAACTAGTGTCTCTTTTTATCTGTGAGAATTTTAGAGTCTTATCAAATGTATTTTTTGTATTAGATTCTTTCTGGACTAATTTACAGAAAGCCGTTACACTGTAGGTGGTTCACAGTCCATTGACAGAGACCTGCTTTTGATAATCAGGATATATTGTCTAGTTTTGATTGGACACATTTCAATCCTTGGGCTGCAATAATTTAACTTATAGAATGATTTGCCCTCATAAAATAAGAATACATTAATCTAACACTCACTTCCTGTGCACATTCTGCAATATTCACTTTAAATATGTTCTACCATAAATATTCTTTCTGAAAACCTAGTCTACAGTATACTTTCTGAAAGTTAATATAAGAATACGTGAACAAACAAGTTATATCCAGGTGAATTTTCATGCCTTTTTAAAAATCTCCCCCTTGCTCTGGTAATAAATCTCTGTGCATAGTGATATCCCATCAGAACTTAATTCATATGTGGTTTCTTTTGAAGTTATTAAGACATTTTATTTTTTTCCATTAATTTAAATAAAAACCTTTGGAACATGGCAAGGGGAATGTGCTTTACTGCAGTGTAATTAAAACCATATTAAGTTATCAAATTAATAACTAAACCAGCAGAACTGTTTTGGGAGCTGTGGATAAGTGTGCTGTATAATACCCTACTGAAATAATTTGAAAACTTTCAGTTAAAGGAGATTACCGAGAAGCAGGAAAGTAAATTCATTTATTGTTTTAAGTCACATTCACATTACTGTTATCTAGTAGTTTCATTTAACTGTGTTCAAGATGCATTTGTAGAATTGCATTTAAATAGGGAAAATAACTCCACAGAACTACAACTATCATTTTTTTTTTCCACTTCCTTATTCTATCTAGCAGGTAAATTTAGAGAATTGCATAAAATGTCCAGTCAGTACCTGGACATTAAGAGAACTCCCGAAAAGGGCAATGAAGATTGTAAAGTCAAAATGTCCATTTTTCCTTTAACGTTAATAGACCAATTGTAAACAAAAGAATAGGAACATGTGAGGATATAAATTTTCTTTAACAATTTCAAAAACATTTATTTTTAAAAGGTTCTGAATAAAGTTTGGGGTCAAAATTGCTTTCCAGGATCTAATCATATTATAAACAGGTTAGATCTGCTGTTACATTGATTTACCAAAGAGAATTTCTGGGATTGCACAAAGGATGAAATTATAATGAAGTTAGAGGTAGAGACCTGAGCCTCAATAAGTCCCATTTTATGTTACTATAGGGTAGGAGTAATTGTATTCAGTCAGTACCGGTCCATAAAAGGAGCAGAGTAGGGCCAATGTTTCATTTTTGGACT
Organism: Aramus guarauna; assembly: GCA_013400195.1. Classification (NCBI taxonomy): domain Eukaryota; kingdom Metazoa; phylum Chordata; class Aves; order Gruiformes; family Aramidae; genus Aramus; species Aramus guarauna. The sequence goes on along the minus strand of VXBL01008498.1, from coordinate 60,005 downwards.
CTTTTCATGTACTATGATTACAGATGTCAACTAAATCTTTCCTCTCCTCCCTCCTAACACATATATTTCCCCAGAAAATATTTTTTTAAAGATGTCAGTCCCTGTAAAGATGTCAGTCCCCCCAAGTGGCAGCAGAGGATACTGGAGCACAGTCTCACCTGCTTCCTTTTCTTTGCTGAAGGGTCCAAGTGCTTCAGTAATACACAGCCTTGAAAATACTCCCACATGTATTTATTGCCACAAGTTATCCTAGTAAAATCAGTGGAGCTAATTATGCTGGAAATGTCAAGCAAATGTTTGCTGGATTTGTTCCCCAAGATATTTGACAATATTTCTCATGCAAGGGTCATCTTTTCTCGAGAAAACTCTCTGTGTGTATGTGCATGCATATAAGGGGAAGATACTGAGGGAGACAGTGACACAGACACATGCTCAGCAAAATCAAAAATGTGCTTTTTGCAGCACTGGACCATCAGTCTTACCAATTTAGATCCTTCAGATTTTATACTCCCTCTCATAGATTAATATAACTTTAATAGTAACTAGGATGAATTGGGTTTGTGTGGCTAAGTTTTGGTAGCAGAGAGACTACAGGGGTGGCTTCTGCAAGAAGATACTAGAAGCTTCCCCCCATGTCTGATAGAGCCATGGGAGTTCATGCCAGCCTGCTCCAAGGCCAAGCCTATCAGTAATGGTGGTAGCACTTCTGGGATAACATATTTAAGAAGGAGAAAAAAAAAAAGAAGCAGCAGGTTTTGCAGCCAGAGAGAGGAGTGAGAGGATGTGAGAAACTCTGCAGACAGCAAGGTCAGTGAAGAAGGAGGGGATGAGGTGCTCCAGGTGCTGGAGCAGAGATTGCCCTGCAGCCCATGGAGAAGACCACGGTGAGGCAGGCTGTCCCCTTGCAGCACATGGTGGTTGATGGTGGAACAGATATCCACCTGCAGCCATGGAGGACCCCATGCCGGAGCGGGTGGAGGCACCCCCAGGAGGCTGTGATCCCATGGGAAGCCCACGCTGGAGCAAGCTCCTGGCAGGACCCATGAAGAGAGGAGCCCAGGCTGGAGCAGGTTTGCTGGCAGGACTTGTGACCCCGTGGAGGACCCAGGCTGGAGCAGTCTGGTCCTGAAGGTCTTCACCCCATGGAAGAGACCCACGCTGGAGCAGTTCATGAAGCACTGCAGCCCATGGGAAGGACTCATGTTGGAGAAGTTCATGGAGGACTGTCTCCTGTGGGAGGTACCCCACGCTGGAGCAAGGGAAGAGTGTGAGGAGTCCTCCTCCTGAGGAGGAAGGAGCGGCAAAGCCAAAGTGTGATGAACTGACCGCAACCCCCCATTCCCTCTCCCCCTGTGCTGCTGGGGGAGGAGGTGGAGAAAGCAGGAGTGAAGTTGAGCCTGGAAAGAAGGAAGGGGTAGACAAAGTTGTTTTAAGATTTGGTTTCATTTCTCATTGCTCTACTCTGTTTTACTTGGTTAGAAATTAGACAATTTTTTTCTAAGTTGAGACTGTTTTGCCCATGATTATAACTGATGAGTGATCTCTCCCTGCCCTTATCTTGACCCATGAGCCTTTCGTTGTATTTTCTCTACCCTGTCCAGTTGAGAAGAGGAGTGACAGAGTGGCTTTGGTGGACACCTGGCTCACTGCAGTCCTTTTTGGCACCCAACATATGGCATGAGGAGTTCAAGATAAGGATAGTAATTGGAAGAGTTAACGGGCAAAACGTGGACTGAGCATAGTGAAATGATTGTAGAGAATTTTTGTTGTTCTAATTGTGATGAAGGGATGAGGGGTGGATTGTGTGTGTCAGTTTTCCACTTTTGTTCGGTGTTGTGATGAGGTTATTTTGATTCTGGTGTGGGGACTTCTTTTTTTGTGGATATGATTGAAGCTTGTGAAGATTGTGTGATGAATGTGGATTTTAATGACAATTCTTAAATATGTGATTCACAGAGGGAAGGGGTGGAAGTCAAGTGCAGTAGTGGAAAGGGAGGAAAGAGAATGAAGAGATCAATCTGTAACTGACTGTGAACAATCAGTTGAGATAACCCACTACCTTTGTACCAGCCAGGGTCAACCCACCACACAGGAATATAAGCTTAAAGGTTGTCTCTGTTTGTAGGAGTTTGGATCTCTTAATGAGACAAACTTCAGTTTAGGAAATAGCAAATACATATATAAGCTGCACGTATCACATATAATTGCCTTTGTTCAGGGATCAGACCTGAACAATGGACAGAAAAGAAAGTAATCATCACATTCATTTGAAGGCTAAACTAATTTTAATTTAGATTTTCATTAATTAATTTTATTTTTAAAGGGAAAACATAACAACTGGAGGTAATGAGTATTCAATCAAATTCTAAGAGCATAAAGTGTTGTTGTTATCTCTTTGCTGAGTAAACCTCTTCTGGCCATATGTTCACACTTCAGCTGTGCAAAAGTGCTTAACAGCAAAAGCATAAGCAAATCTATTAAAATATCTCTAATAAAGTCTAAAAGAGACAGTAATGATGATACAATTGGATTTAGGACTCAGAGCTGTTTGGCACATCTCTGGATTTCTGTACAGTTCTGTGTTCCCCAAGGGCGATGAGAGACTGTTTCAAATGTTGTTTTTGCCAGCTGTGCACTCTGTGAGTCTGAATCAAAACCCACTGACATAAATGTGCTTTGTTTTAAACCAAAGCCTGCAATGTTATTACTTTCACTCGGAAATCATTGACCAACTCAATTTCTCCTCCAAATTATAAACTCTAATAAAACTATCATTAGGATTTTTAGAAAAGTAGTTCTGGCTCCATGGTCACTAAGGTATACTTTTGACTGTGAAACAAAGTGTTTTAGAAGTGGTTGAAATAAAATGGAGGTTTTTGCATGTTCATAAGCCTCATAAGCATTTCTGAGTGTGAATTTCAGGAAAAATACCAAGCTCTGAAAGAGTCTCAATAAACTTCAGGTTCTTCACAATGCTGTTTTTGCAAAATGACTTCAAATATGCATTGCAATTTCATTATGCTGGTGTGGTTCACAAGGCTAAATGTTTCCAAAATGCAATGTTCCTTGGACCTAGACAGGCTGAAGGAGTGAACTTCATGAAATTCAACAAGGACAAAAGAAATATTCTCTACCTGGGAAGGAAAAATAACAATTTTTTAGCAACACAGGGTGGGGACTAGCCAGTTGGAAAGGAGCTCTGCTGAAAAGGCCCTGGGAGTCTGGGCCAACAGCAAGCTGAGCATGCCCAAGACAGTCATCTCTGTCCTTGGCTGTATGATCATCCAGTAGATTGAGGAAAGGGATTATCCCTGTCTACTCAGCACATTGCATGCTCCACATTGAGCTTCCCAGTACAAGAAAGATGTTTGTCCTGGTTTCAGCTGATATGGAGTTAATTTTTCTTTCTAGTAGCTGGTATGCTGCTGTGTTTTGGATTTAGTATGAGAATAATATAGATAATACACTGATGGTTTTAGTTGTTGATAGGTAGTTGTGTCTACACTAAGTCAAGGACTTTTCTGCTTCTCACCGTGCCCTGCCAGGTGCACCAGGAGCTGGGAGAGCACAGCCAGGACAGCTGGCCCAGGCTGGCCAGAAGGATGTTCCCTGCCATGGAACATCATGATTTGTATGTAACTGGGGAAGCGAGCTGGGAGGGGGGATCGCTGCTGGGAAATAGACTGGGCATCAGATTGTTTTATTTTTCTTTCACATGTGGTGAGCAATTGCATTTGTGCATCACTTGTATCATTATTATTATTATTATTATTATTACTCCTACTACTACTGTTACTGCTACTGCTACTACTACTACTACTATCTTCCTTTGTTATCCTATTAAACTGTCTTTATCTCAACCCACAAGCTTGTTTTTCCATTCTTTTCCCCATCCCTTTGGGTGGGGAGGAGTAAGTGAGCAGCTGCATGGTGCTTAACTACTGACTAGGACTAAACCATGACAACGTTGGTAATCTGGGAGAAGTTCAATGGAGGAGAGGCTGAGGGCCTGGAACTTGTTAAGGCTGGAGGAGAGAGAACTCTAGGAAGTCTAACAGCTGCCTGCCTGCCTATACCTACAAAGAGGCTACCAAGGAGACCCAGAGAAACTCCTTAAATACCTGGTGGAAGGACAAAAGAAAATGGGCATAAAGTGAAAGAGGGGACACTCTAACTGGATATAAGGAAAAGTTTTTCCACCCTGAGGGAAGTGAAGCATTTGAGCTGGCTGCCCAGAGAGGTCATGCAAGCCCATCTTTTCAAGCTCTAAGCAGCCTGGTTTGATGCTAGAGCTGGCCTTGCTTCAGACAGAAGATTGGACTTAGAAGCCTCCTGAGGGCCATTCCAGCTCAAGCAGCTCTCAGGGTCTGGATTTGTGCAGAATGCCACACAAGTGAAACTCCCCAACATTGCCGAAAATATGGGTAGATGTGCAAGCTTTCAAAATTCTTATTTGTTTCACTTTGTTAGAAAAAACCATAGACACCTAGGAATTTTCCACTCAATCCATTATGCCAAGATATTTCAAAAGTGGTCCTTCATTATGTGTTCAAATACTTGGGCCGAGTGATGGAGAACTATAAGGTTTTTTTGCTGGGAGCAGGGGGACAACTGAGATGTAATAGATTGTGACTTCCCATTGAAAACTCATCTAAATCTTACACCATACAAAAATATGAATGGGAAACAATTGCATATATATTATTTTATTCAGGGTAAATAGCAGAGGGAACAAAGAATAATAATTCCTATATATATTTCTCCTTATCTACACTTCTGCATTTCAATATTTCCTTGCATGGTTTTGTAAGTTTGCCTTGGCTGCCCTACTTCCCCTCCTTTATTGCTTCTGGAGGAAACAGACTGTCTCAGCACGCTCTCAGCAGGTCCCTTCTATCTCCCTATGCCTTTTTGTGTGCCTGACAGCTTTCACTGATACTTTGTGGGTGGTCTGATCTCCTCCAGCATCTTTAAAATTTAGGAGTTTTGACGTCATGCCAGGCTCATGGGAGGCATGCAGTTCTCCTCCCCAACCTTGTTCCCTTGACCATTTTTTTCTCACTGATTCAGTTCTTTTTTGCTTCCTCTATGCCAATCCAGTTTAACCCCTTACAGTCAGACAGATTAGTGTCATGAAGATAACCTTACTTCTTTCCTGGAATTCATGCCAAACTATACATTTGTGCAATATCTGATACTGTAAGGCCCAGACTCTTATCAGAACATAAAAGTTTAGAGAATAACCATTCCTTCCATATACATCCCATCAAACGTCAGAAGGATATTGGTTTTGTTTATGCACCTGTACACTTCAGAAAAGTTCTATGTAGCATGCAGAAGCTATACATAACACTGAGATATTATTGTGAAAGCATTCAGTGTCTTTCCAGAGTCAAACTTTATCAATTTTTGTTACAACAAGTGTTCATCAACTTTTACTTTATTCAAGTAGGAAAGGAAAGAAAAACTGTGATCTAAGCTGGGCACTAAGAGAAATCATTGTGGTAACAGGGTAGACAGCAGAATAAAATACAAAGATATCTTGGTATGTATCTAAAATATTCAAAGTGAAAACATTTAAAATGAAAATTTTCACATTATCAGCTTGTTTCTTTAAACTAGCACAAGTGCCTACCACATTCATATGAGAGAGAGGATGTATCTGATCTTTGAGGGGAAGGAATAGCAGATCCTATGTAAAAAAAATCTATGCTGACCCCTTGATATGAAGTCAGACTTACTCGCTGAGTATAGAACTGGAATCCAGAGAGAAGGCACCTTTACTTGCAGGAACAGCTGTGGGATGGCTGTGGGTGCTCCTGTGTGGTACCCGGGACTCGCCCTGCTGAATCACAGGTAGGCTGCTCTACCTTGGACAACAGCAGCAGTGCAGCTTTGAAAGATCTCTACTCCTTTAGGGAAGTGGGACAGACCACCTGCAATTAGTGCATCTGGAGAGCGTACTTCTGGATGGTTTTGCCTCCACCTTCCCTAAGCATCACAATCACTGCATTACAGAGGTCTTTCTTCATCAGATGTTCTTATTCACCATTATGATCATCTTCAGGTCTCGTCACATTGGTGTGAAGCTGACATAGATGTGAGCAAGATTCTAGCCTGCTCACTTTCACTACAAAAGGTAATTATGGAATTTGTCTTACAAGGTTAAGAGGTCCTGAAAATGAAATATTGGAGGAAAAATGCGCATAGTAGCACTGCAAGATGAGGGATAATTTGAATTGTAGGTGGGACTGAGATGCTGAACTCAGAGATCAAGAGGTCAAATGAACCAAAATTTTCAGATAGCTGGTTCATAACAGTGTCTCTAAGTGACTTTCTGAGGCCTCTCAAAATTAAATAGCAAGACTTAACTGTCAAACAGGCAGGAATCCACAAAAGCACTACAGGCACATCTTTTTTTTAACAAAAATGGCTGCAAAAACCTGGCAGTACAGATGCCAGGAGACTTTCACTCACAAATAAATATTTTGGCAGAATATATGAAAATCACCACAAGCATAAAAATCAAATTTATTTAGTTGTTATGTTAAGACATGAAATGGAGTTATATTTGGTGCAGTTTGCCAGGGACTGTTCAAACACCAGATTATTGTTAATTTTGGTTTAGGCCAACTCAGATTAGAAGAAGTTTAGTTGCTGAGTCCAATCCTAGACCTGTTAGAAACAGTGCCAGATTCAGTGCTCTAGGTCATCCCCTTGGGATATGGGAATCCAAGTTCAGCTGTCCTAGATGAAGGCTAGACTTCATAAGCAGCCTTAGACTGATGGATTGCCTGTCTTTTCTTTTTTTCTTCCCCCCTCCCCTGCCCCAGGCAGTCAAGTGTGGCTCTAGATGAGGTTTTATGTCTAATTTAACACCACTAAAGAAAATGCTGGAGAAAAGAAAGAACCAAAAAGTTTAGCAAAGATTAATACTTCCCTTTTAAGCTTCATAGGGGAAATAGAAATCCTTTCAAGATACCTCTTTTCTGAAGCAGTCCTTGTAGCCACTAAGGCCTGGGCTCTGCTACTGTCTCTGTACCTCTATTTCACCCACCTCATGTCTCACCCATTCTTGGACTTCTGCTGTTGCATTTTCTCCTTTCACTGGGCAGACACCTCTTTACAGCAGTATAGTGATATTAACACTGAAACTATAATATGTACATATACCATTACCTCCTCTCCCTACCCTAACTCACAGCACATTTGATCCATCTTTCTATAAACCATTCTGGTAAAACTCATGTCTGGTAAAGTAAATGTTTCATCTAGTAAAAACCATTCTGAGCTGTGAGCAGTCATTACTTCAAGTAGCTCACTAAAAGCATNTAGGCTTATTTTCTGCCATTCTTGTAAAAATGCAGAGGCAGCAGCTCTGTATGTGTAAAAGGCTGAGACAGATATAAGGGTTGAGGTATGAGGGTTATCTCGTGCATTTTCAGAAGTGCTTTGTGTTGCTATTAATTTCTTCTTGTTCAGGAAAAAAAAAAAAAAGAACCTGCAGCCCCCCCCCCAAGTTTTAATGCTTTCAAAATAACAGGGTCATGCAAAAATAGTGATTGACATAAATTTTAAGTTGACAAGCTGTAAATTTTTTATGTAAAAATTCCAAAGGTGTTGTCACTGTCATTGACTTACTTTATGATGGTGTGAAAATGGATAAAGACAATACACGAGGAGCAAGAGCGTCATAAATCTTCATTCAGAAATCTCTTCTATCTCCCAGTATAACAAGGTAAGTGAAATGAACAGATTGCATAAAAATAGCAGAGCTGTATTACTTCACAAAATTAAATGATCAGCATTGTATTATGTCAGTTCATGTTGTAATTCACGGAATACTTTCAAAATGAACAGGTGTGCCATCAATAAAATATCATGTTAGATTTCCCTATGCTTATAAGGATGTCTATGCAAAGATCAAATTAGGTACCTTGCATCCTTTTCATGAAAACAGAAGCTGGTTTATGATTCCTTTTTTCCTAAAAAATATGTGAAGAAACTACTAGAATGGAGTAAGCAATTACCCTGGCTGACTTAAGTGCGTTCTGTAGTGGCATCTTGTCATGAAGAGCTCTCTAATCGAATAAAGTCCTATTAACTTGACTTCATCATTAAAAAAAATAAATAGGTTCTATAGTGACTATAGAACCTAACCATGTACTACATTTATTTTATTGAGGACCATTCCTGTGAGAAAACAAAAGAAAGCAGAAGCTTGCATATGAGTTATGCAATGCCTAAAGAAAAGTAACCCTTGCCTTAATTCTCAAGTCTAGTGGGGGGTGTCATTAGGAAACAAATGCATCATACGCTGATTTCAGATCAATTCTTAATTTAGGGATTTTCCAAGCTGCTTTTGTTATGTAGCAGATAGATTTAAAATGGAACAATTTGATGAATTATAAACTTACATCTTGCTGGAGGAGATTTGAACAATGGCTCCACATCTTGTATTGTTTTTATCACACAACAAAAACTGATCTCAGAGGTCTCCATCAGCTGATTCCACTGAGCCCAATGCACATAAAGAAGAAAGAAAACAAAGGTAAAAGTGCCATTTGAATCTTCAAATGCATATAAGGCCAAGAATAATTTTGGCTCAAAGTGACTGGCACCTTCAAAATAACACACTAGCATATATGACTACAGTACCCCCTTGAGGAATTCAGCTGCAGTTCCAATCTCATTTTTCAGCTTCGGAAATCCCTCATGGGATGAGTCAGGTAGAGGATGAAGGGCACAGTTGGACAGCTGGCCTAACATCTTTGATGAACACAAAAGTAAATTATGAATTCACATTAATGAATAATAGGCCATAATGCAAGTAATTGAAAACAAGAGTCCTCACAGAGAAGAAAAGACTAACACACATAAAGAATTATATAAAATCTGCAAGAATGGATACATATACTGTATGACCTCAAAATAAGGAATGTGGTGGTTAAAACATTCAGAACTTTCACTTTAAAATCACTATATGATGTTAAAGGAGGAACAGTTCATGAAAGCATACATGTATGGAGTTATTCAAGAAAAATATCTAAAGGATTTATTTCACTTCACAAAGCCAGTGAACAAACTAATTGATCAGATTTTAGACACCACTAATTCTTTTCCCTGAATCTGGAAACCTTTTCTTACTCAGAATCCCTTCAAAGCATTTCTAAGATCCTGTTCTGTCACTCCTCGCTCTGCCATTTCTTCTTTCTTTTCCCCCTCTCCCTTGCTTCCCCACACACAGATGTATGTATGTCAAGGGATAAAGAAAGGAGAGGAGAGGAAGAATCTAAGGTTCAAAGGGACTTATTTTGGAATGTCAACATTTTGGACTCAGAGTCTCCTTCTTCCATTCTCTCCTCCTCTACTTACCAATTCAAGTTCCCAAATGGTGGGGAATTTTTTAAGAAATCTTAAAAAAAAAAACAACCAAAAAACCCACCACCCCCAAACAAAAACCCAAATCCAAAACAAACAAAAAAACCCACCAAAACCCCTTTTAATTAGAAACTTTGGTTATATTTTATTTCCTCATTATTCTCTCTCAGAATATTTTTAAAGACAAAATTACTTCTCTCTCAGAAATTATCCACACTTATTTCCAATTCAAAAAGAGCGTTGAAGAATGAATTCATAGTTTATTTTTTCTTCAGACTATTCTCAATGTTTGGTTTCTTCATGAAGACCCCATACCTTACTCTTTTTCCCTAAGTGCCTAGCTCAAAAAGGGCAGTATTACCTATTTGACGGATCTATATATTTCTTTATCTCCCCTTGCTTTTCCTGCTTTTCCTTTTGGACTATTCAGATTTTCTGTTTCTACTCTTCCATTTGGCCACAACAATTCTCAGATTCCTTGAAGGCTTATATTAAAGGTTTGAAACAGCTGGCTAATACTGAAATGATTTAGCTCAGATGATGAACTACTTGGGAGTGAAGAAAATGCTTGCTTAATTTCAAACTGACATAGAAGGGAGAAAAGACTAATATGTTGTTATTTCACATAACATTGATACAATATAATGACAGGAATGTCTGATACAGCAGATAGGTCTTCACTGAAGAAATTATTGTCTGACTGTAAATCTTTCCTTAAAGTTGCTTCATGTGGAAATTATCTGTGATTTTTTATTCTTGAATAGATAGAATATTTCTATATAATTTCTGTCTTATCAATTTCAGTTCCTTCTGTTTTTCACTGTCATCTTGCCAGGTCTTTTCAAAACACAAGGGAGTTTAAATTCTTTGGTATACTGTATCTGCATGGTCTTTAATTTATTCTCCTTTCACATTATTAAAGTTTGCTATCCCTGCAAGAGACAATTATCAGACTTTTAAGAAATGTGGCTTATACATTTATTATTTGCCAATACTTAGCAAGAGTGTTTTGCTTGTCCCTATGAAATTTTTAATTGGAACAAATTTTAGAGATGAACAAAATTTACTACAAATAAATAGAATTGTTATTACTACATTATATTCGTCTAGTCACGGAGGCCAGTGGAGAGTAACTTAAAATATTACTAATAATATTCATAAAATATTCAAATGAGATGGTTGAACTGCAGAAATACAGTTGCTACTGGAAGTAGCAATGATCAGAGGGCTGTCTTAACTCCTCATACAGTGTATGAAGCAGAAAAGGGTCAAAATGTTACTTCAGCTGTGCTCCTGTCTGAAGGTATTGTCCTCAGGTATTGTAGCCCAATCCCTCTATTTGGCTGTTTGGTTGGTTCATTGGGTTTTAATATTCATCCTTTAAAAGTTACTTTAAAAATTTTAAATTCCATTCATTATAAAATGTGGCATAAGGAAGATAATGAAAAGGAAGAAAAAATGATGTTGTAGTTAGGGTATCCAGCTTTTTCACAAAAGCCTAACATTAGTACATTCTTCTGGGAAGTAAGGTGGGCAACCACATGGGAGAAACAAGTCCTTAGTTCAGGCTCTTGTTTCAAAAACTGTTGGTGCATTTTACATTGTACTGTCAACAGTAACAATCCAGCAAGCCAGGATGAGAACCTGGCCCAACCATCATTGCTTGCCTACAAAGTCACATTTACATGCTTTTCATCCAGTTTCGATTAGTAGTCATATCTCATCATTAAAAGGGCATACTTTATTCTTTGATGCAGCAGAAAATACTGGTGAATGTAATATATTGTAACATAAAAAACCTGTGAGTTTTTATTCCTCTACTACAAGATGATGGGCATGCACCTCAGTCTCTTACGGCTGAGTGTTGGGATCATGAGTCAGTTGTGGGAAAGGATGTGGGAAACTTCTGTTTTTGCTTCTCTGATGAAACCAGCAACAAAGTGCATTTTGTGAAACATTAAATCTGTATCCTGTGTATTAAGTGGTTCCTGGGTCAAATTGTTCAGATGAGTTCATGTTTATTAAAAAAAGTCTGGCTCCTACCTAGGACTAAATAAGGGAAGAAATCCCAGCTGCTAAATGTCAGTGTGGAGGCATATGCAGGCATGTTCAGAAGCAGAACTCTTCAATGTCTAGAGAAATGTGACAAAAAAAGGTCATTCACTCTGCAAACAGCAGAAATAAGAAATTGTATTTTCTAAGGAGTTTTCCAGTCTACTGTGCCTTTATTTTTTTTCAGATACATTCCATATCTCTTAAAAAAATTTAGTAAATCTACATATTTTCCTTATGTAGGAAAATCTATATCTATTTCTTTATTTTTTAATTTTCTAAATCCCTCCCTTTGATACTATTTTTTCACACTCTATTTCTCTGAAAGCATAATCCTTTATGGCCAAAAACTAGGTATTGAACCAAATGAAATAGCAGAAATACCCTTTTATATTATACTCCATTATATTACATAGTACAGTTACATTAACTGGAGTCAAACTGCCACTAAACACCATGCCAGAAAAGTTCAAAAGTCACTTTGTTTCGTGACAAATTAGAAAACCTGTTCTAATACTTTTTATTGAAGAGCAAGCAAACAAGATTTTAGGTACTTCTGTCTGTCTTCCTTTGGGTGAATGCCATTGAAATATTTTTGCAGGTATATTCTATAAGTCAAACAAATCAGAAACAGTAAGGTTTCAGTTAAATCCGCCATTGAGAACCCAGCAGTCAGTTGCCAAGGGGAACTGCTCTGGTGCCCGCAGTGGAGCAGCCGATCTTGGTGCACAAGGGATTTCCTGAGGCAGGGAAATGCCAGGGGAGCAGAGACCCACCACTAGCTGGCAGCTCTCGTGGGAGAAGCTGATGAGGCCTGGGCATTGTCAGAACAATGGTGCCCACCCCCATGCCTGTAAAAAGCCACCTAGGGAACGTGAGTGACCCAGAGCGCTGTGAACAGAGTGGGCGTGCAGAGCATGGCACGTCAGCCAACGCGTGGCATGGCAGTTTGCACGGGAGGGTGTGCAGAAAGGGCCTAGTCACCCTACCAGCTCAAGAGGTGAGTTCTATTGGTGGTCATCACGCTCTTGGAAGGAGCTTAGCTATGGTATCCACCCAGCAGAAAGCTCTGTCCTTTGCGCTCACCAGAACGGATGTGGCAATCCAGAAAGAACTCCTGTGAAAACATGCAGCCACCTAGGTCTCAGGCTTCAGGGACTGCCAGAGCCTAGCACTGGAATGGATGGCAGTAGTGAGAATGTCTGTGTGAGCTGTGGCCAGGCGGGCAATCTGCTCAACCTGGTGGCAGATCTAGGAGAGAAAGTAGAAAGGCTAAGGAGCATCAGGGAAGGTGAGAAAGAGATAGACTGATGGAGCCAAGCTCTTTCCTCCCTGAGACAGAAACAGGGACAGGCACCAGACAAAGCTTAAGATCAAGGGGACCTTGTATCCTTCCCCTGCCATGATGAAGGCAGTAGCTTAAAAGAAAGGAGTGAATGGAAGCAAGTCCATGCTTGGGGAGGCAGGCAAACCACCTCCTTGCCCACTTTTCCCTCCCAGGTACCTCTGTACAACAGGTATGATGCTCTGGATGTGGAAGGCCAGTCAATGGAGGACACTGATGACAGTCCATTAACACCAGAGATGTTTCCAAGGTCAGAAAGACCACCCCCTCATATCATGACTACTTCCACGAGGAAGAAATGGCGGGTTATAGTTGTAGGTGATTCCCTTCTGAGGGGCACAAAGGGTCCAATATGCTGGCCAGACCCTCCTCTTAAAGAAATCTGCTGCCTCCCTGGGGCTGAGGTTAAGGACATCACCAGGAAACTTCTTAACCTGGTATAGCCCTCAGACTATTACCCACTATTGCTTTTCCATGTGGGTGGTGATGAAATCACAATGCATAGTGCAAGAGCAATCACAAGACACTTCAGGGTCTTGGGATGGTTGCTGAGGGAATCTGGAGCACAGGTTATTTTTAACTCTCTCCTTCCAGTTGTGGGCAGCAACATTGTGAGGAAGAGATGGACCCAGTCCATTAATATATGACTCCATGGCTGGTGTCACTGCCACAATTTTTGATTTTTTGACAATGGGATGGCCTGCACAGCATCATGCTTGCTGGAGTCAGATGGGATTAACCTTTCTCAAAGGGGAAGGAGGGTCTTTGCACAGGAGCTAGCAGGGCTCATTGACGAAGCTTTACACTAAGCTTGAAGGGGCAATGGGATAATATCAGGCTTGCCTGCAGCAAGTTGAAGGGATCACATGCCAAGGTTAGAGGGCCGGGGTGCTAGTGAGGGCCCTCAGCCTGTTGCTCAGAGATGTGCTAGATACACTGCAGCACGCCTGAAGTTTAGTGGAGATGAGCCAGGGGCTCCTGAGGTAATAGGTACCAACAGGGAAACACCAGTAAAGAACCTCAGAGGAATTCCAGCCACTCCAGCCAGTCAGTCAGCTTCATCAGGGGCCCAACTGAAATGCATCTATGCAAATGCATGCAGCATGGGGAATAAACAAGAGGAGTTGGAGATACATGTGCATGCCTGCAAGGCTGTGATCTTATTGGCATCACAGAGGTGTGGTGGGATGGCTCCTGTGACTTGAAGTGTTGGAATGGAAGGATACAGGCTCTTTAGGAAGGACAGGCAGGACAGACAAGGAGGAGGTGTCTCCCTCTATGGCAGTGACCAGCTGGAGTGCATGGAGCTCTGCCTGGGGATGGGTGAGGATCTGACCAAGAGCTTATGAGTCAGGATGAAAGGGAGTGAAGGGAAAGGGGACATTATAGTGGGGGTCTGCTACAGGGTACACAACCAGGAAGACCAAGCGTATGAGGCCCTCTATAGACAGGTAGGAGTAGCTTCACATTCACAAGCCCTGGTCCTCATGGGGGACTTCAGTCACCCTGATGTCTGTTGGAGGGACAAGACAGCAGGGCACAAGCACAAGCGATCCAGGAAGTTCCTGGAATGCATTGATGATAACTTCCTTCTCCAAGTGACAGAGGAGCTAACAAGGAGAGGTGCCATGCTAGACCTTGTTCTCACCAAGGAGGGGCTGGTGAGGAATGTGAATCTCAAGGGCAGCCTTGGCTGCAGTGACCATGAAATGTTGGAGTTCAAGATCCTCCGGGCAGTGAGGAGGGCGCACAGCAAGCTTGCTACTGTGGATTTCAGGAGAGTAGACTTTGGCCTCTTCAAGGACCTGCTTGGTAGAGTACCACAGGACAAAGTCCTGGAGGGAAGAGGGGCACAAGACAGCTGGCCAATAGTCAAGGTTCACCTCCTCCAAGCTCAGAAGCAATCCATCCCAACAAAGAAAGTCAGTGAAGAATGGCCGGAGGCCTGCATGGATGAAAAAGGAGCTCCTAAGCAAAGTCAAACACAAAAAGGAAGCCTACAGAGGGTGGAAGGAAGGGCAGGTAGCCTGGGAGGAATACAGAGAAATTGTCCGAGCAGCCAGGGATCATGTTAGGAAAGCTAAAGCCCTGATAGAAATAAATCTGGCCAGGGATGTCAAGGGCAACAAGAAAAGCTTCTATCGCTATGTCCGTCATAAAAGGAAGATGTGGGAAAATGTGGGCTCTCTCCGGAATGAAATGGGAGACCTGGTTACCCAGGATATGGAGAAGGCTGAGGTACTCAATGACTTTTTTCCCCTCATGCTTCACCAGCAAGTGCTCTAGCCACACTGCCCAGGTCACAGAAGTCAAAGGCAAGGACTGGGAGAATGAAGAACCGCCCACTGTAGGAGGAGATCATGTTCAAGAATATCTAAGGAACCTCAAAGTGCACAGGTCCACAGGATCTGAGGAGATGCAATGCATCTGTGGGTCCTGAGGGTTCTGGCAGATGAAGTTGCTAAGCCACTATCCAACTTATTTGAGAACTCATGGCAGTCTGGTGAAGTTCGCACTGACTGGAAAAGGGGAAACATTAACAGCATTGATGGATAAGGGAAGAGTGACTAACATCATCTACCTGGACTTGCACAAAGCATCTGACACTGTCCTACATGACATCCTTGTCTCTAAATTGGAGAGACATGGATTTGGTGGATGAACCACTTCGTGGATAAGGAATTGTCTGGACAGTCACACTTAAAGATTGCAGTCAATGGCTGGATGTTCAAGTGGAGATCTGTGATGACTGGTGTTCCTCAGGGGTTGGTACTGGAACCGGCACTGTTTAACACCTTTGTTGGCGACATGGACAGCAGGATCGAGCGCACCCTCAGCAAGTTTGCCGATGACACCAAGCTGCGTGGTGTGGTCAACAGGCTGGAGGGAAGGGATGCCATCCAGAGGGACCTTGGCAGTCTTGAGAGGTGGGCCCTCAACAAGGCCAAGCACAACTACAGGCTAGGCAGAGAATGGATTGAGAGCAGGCCCGAGGAGAAGGACTTGGGGGTACTGGTGGATGAAAAGCTCAACGTGAGCCAGCAATGTGTGCTTGCAGCCCAGAAAGCCAGCTGTATCCTGGGCTGCATCAAAAGAAGGGTAGATTTAGATTAGATATAAGGAAGAAGTTCTTTACTGTGAGGGTGGTGAGGCACTGGCACAGGTTGCCCAGAGAAGCTGTGGCTGCCCCCTCCCCTGGCAGTGTTCAAGGCCAGGTTGGATGGGGCTTTGGGCAGCCTGGTCTAGTGGAGGGTGTCCCTGCCCGTGGCAGGGGGGTTGGAACTAGATGATCTTTGAGGTCCTTTCCAACCCAAACCATTCTATGATTCTATGATTTTATCATTCAAAGGTTTCATAACTCGAAAAATATTTTCAAAGTGTCAGACTCTAGCTTTTAAAGCCATTGTTTTTACCAGGCTGTGAGTCAGTAGTTAAGCAATTTTTTTCTTCAGAAATGTTGGCTTGTTCTGATCAGTACATTTACATTGCAAATTAAAATGGAATGGAAAAGTTAAGGAACACAAGGATTAGGGGACTACTTTTCTGTTAAAATCTCTGAAGGTTTATTTTAGAACACAACCTCAAGATGATAACCTATATTATTACCTGATAGATGGTATCAGATGCTAAAAGTTTAAAAAAAAAAAAAGGAAAAACCAAAGCACTGCTTTGAAGACATCTGGGGAAAAGAAAATGTGTCATATAGCCTTTTAAGAAGTAAAGCAACATTTTTAATTATGACTAGTTAGCTGAGCAGATAGGAGTTTCTATTTCAGTCATTTCTCTACATCAATAAGCTGAACTAAGCACGTAGTATCTGATGTAACAAGATATTACATATATGCTATGCAATTTTTAAAAATGCTAAAAAAACCCCCCAGTGCAAAATCAGAATGATATTAGCACTGATACAGTGAAATAAATATTTCTGTATTACAAACTTACTGTTTCCCTTAAAATGAAGAAACGAAAACTAGCTTCTAAACAAATAAAGCCAGCCATGAACTATCACCTCTGCCCCCAGTTATCGGATGACATTTTGGCATAGGAATTAAATTTCATTGAAAATATATTTAAATTATTTAGGCGTATGTAATTATAGTTATCTATCACATAAGCTTGTCAGTTTATAAAGGTAGATTTCATACATCTAGAATGGGACATTTGTATTAATAAAAGAATGCAATGTTATATTTATGTAGGAATGAATACACTAATTGCTGCATTAAAACTCATATGCTTGTGTGCTAGTTTGGGTTTTCTCATGAAACACAAAGGAAATCTCTACAGTTATATTAAACTTAAATATAAACAGACAGGATAATAATAGTAATAATAGTAACACTCACAACAGTAACTCTACTGTTCACTTTCCCTGCCCCGCATAATTTTGTTTTCTTATGGTATTTTTTCTGATAATGGAGTAAGTATTGCCTGAATAACGAATGCAAAATAGAGCACTTAATATGGTTTAGTTTTTCTTTAAAGATACAAAGATGAATCTTCCTAAAACCCTGTCAGATTACTTAAGAAGTTAAGGAGATAAATGAAATTGGCTTTTGAAAAATATCCAAAGTGCAAGACTGCTTAGATTGTGATTATAATAATTTATACATTAAGCTAGAGACACAGAGGCTGATTTAAATAAGTTTCCTCACTGAGGAAAGTTTCTTTCCAGCAACCACTTTCTGCAACCTTTTTCCCATGTGATATAGCTAGTGCTACCACTAAAATCATAAATAATATAATCAAAACATTAACTATAGTAGAACAAGCACTAGTATTGAGTGTAAAAATTCTATATTGGAGTGTGAGACAAAGACCAAGAGTCAAAGCATGACCGAAGCCAAACAGGTAAGATTTCATGCTTAACGTTTCAGGCAGTTAATGTAGACTACTTTCATCTTCTACAGTGGTTAAATTGAAATAATCTGAGTCTTCTCTGAACTTCAGATAATCCTCCAAATATTTTTGTCCACATTCCTCTCCATCCTCTGAGCAGTAGACTTTCTGACTCCACTTGCTTCAGTGCAACCTCTTCCAGTTCTGAGTGTGTTCTCCTTTCAAGTTCCTCCCAGGACTAATTTATAAAGTGCAGATTTCTTCCACAGGATTTCTTTTTGGGATTTCTTTGGCTCAGAAGCACTCCAGGAGACACATCTTCTCCTTTCACCTTAAGAAAGAATGACGGCAGTTGAAAACTGGATGATAGACTCCAGCATCACCCAAGCACATGATGTGGTGCCTTTCCTCTAAGCTGGCAATCCTGTCAGAAAAGGGGTAAACATGCAGGAGAAGAAATCAGAAGCCGTAAGACAGTGAGTGCTGGTTGAATCCCAACTTTCAGAAACATAGACATTTAATACTTTTAGTCTTTTGAAAAGTATTGTATTTGGCCATCTCTGCACAGTACAGCAAGGTCATCAAATGCTCCCCTTGGCGCCAAGTGTGCTTATCTGGTCTACAATATGTACAGAACATCACATACACTAGAGAAAGAACAACTGAGTCAGCCATCATGGAAGTTACAGGAATATCTACTTGTTCTTGTCACTTCTTATTGCTCATGGTGCTCTATAATGTGTTCTCTAGACACAATATAATACTGGCTATGTCTTTTTCCCAGCATTCTGGTCATTCTACGCAAAGTAATCCACAGTGCTCTGTTAAACCAACTCAACTAAAAGCAAACCCCTGCATAGCAATTAACTCTCATTGTGTAATTACGTTTTCTGTATCTGAAAGGAGAAGAAAGAAACGACTTGTAAAATCAAAGCCTAGTTTATTTGAAAAAGAATACATTTTGTTTTCTCAGTCTAGTCTCCAGTCACGGATGTGCAGCACAGTATAGACTCCAATAGCTAAACTGCTGCTGCTGCCCTTGATAGTGTCATTCAAACTGCTTTTGAGGTTCTCAACAAAAGAGACTCTGAGCTGTTTGACAATTAGATTTAAAAGGCACAGAGGAAATAACAGTCCATAAAAGTGAATGACATTCTCAGAGAGACTCTTCTAGCTTTTCTCCTCTCAATGGAGAAACAAAAGGATGACTGTAGCGAGGAAAGTACAGTTGTAATTAACTTGTCATTTGTATTAATAATTATACAGTTTCAAGACTGTGTATTTTTACAGTTAAGGTCATAGACTAAAATCCAGGTTCAATTCTTGCTTCTTTTAGGCTTCTCATGGGACACTGCACAATCAATTTAAGTGCATTTATTATTTTTAATGTAAAAGGAAATAGTAATACTTCTTTTTTCCCCCATTTATATAAATTTGCAGTTCTGATTTAGTCTTTTTTAATTATAAATCAGATCTAATAATGAATTTATCAAAACTTTTTTTTTTTAAACCAGAAAATGGTGACTTTGGCAGAAGAAACATTTAATTAAAGGATTTAGTTTGCTAATTTCCCAATTTTACTAGAAAAACTTTTTCCCAGCTCATTAAAATTCTTTATAAGGTACCCCATTTTAAGTTTTAAAATAAAAGATATTTACTTTTTCTCAGATACATTTTTCTTCCTTTTTCTTTATTTCAGAAGCTCTAGAGATTTAGAAAAGTTAGTTTAACTGACAATAATAACTTAATTTGGACTGGAGAGGGTCCAAAGGAAGGCCATAAAGATGATCAAAGGGCTGGGGAACTTACTCTGTGACGAAAGACTGAAAGAAGATGTTTTGTCCCTGGAAAAGAGAAGACTCAGGTGGGACCTCATCACAGTATTCCAGTACTTTAAGGGTGACTTCAAAGAGAATGGAGGCTCTTTCTTCACAAGGACCACATGGAAAAGACAAGAGGCAATGGGTACAAGTTGCACCACGAGAATTTTCATCTCAACATNGAGGGTCCAAAGGAAGGCCATAAAGATGATCAAAGGGCAGGGGAACTTACTCTGTGATGAAAGACTGAAAGAGGTAGATGTTTTGTCCCTGGAAAAGAGAAGACTCAGGTGGGACCTCATCACAGTATTCCAGTACTTTAAGGGTGACTTCAAAGAGAATGGAGGCTCTTTCTTCACAAGGACCACATGGAAAAGACAAGAGGCAATGGGTACAAGTTGCACCACGAGAATTTTCATCTCAACATAAGAAATTTTTTACAGTGAGATCAATCATTCACCAGAACAACCTCCCCAGGAACATGGTAGAGTCCCTGTCACTGGTGAGTTTCAAGATGTGGTATGGACAGGGTGCTAGGCAATCTCATCTAGGCTCCCTTTCCCACAAAAGATTGGACCAAATGATCTTTCAAGGTCCCATTCCAACCAGGCTATTCTATGATTCAATGACCCTCTGAAGATTGACTTCCTAGTTTCAGCTGAGGATAGGAAAAATGTGTGTGAATTTACATAGCTAACAAGAAAATCTTTCCTTTCACTTTCAAATTTACTGTAGGTTTTGAATTTCACCTGCAGTCTTGCACTAAATTGCAATACAAACAAGTAGGTAAAGAATAAACAGCTTAAATAATATGTAATTTCCATTTTGACTGAGTTATCTATTAACAACATGGTGTATGTTATAATTTTTGTAAAAATAAATTATTTAGTGTCATTTTTTCACACCGTGAAAAAGCATTTTTTTTACACTGATTCATAAGAAACCATTCAGATTGCAACTTTATTTGAACAGAGGAGGGAGTAAATAATTTTTTCAGTTTCAAGACAGATTGGGGAGTGTTGCTTAGAATCACACTTACTGGCTGAAAAGCACAGAAAACAGGCATGGAATGGTGGCACAGAATAGTGACAAACTCCATATTTTAAAATTGCTCACACAGCAGGTATCACGTTCTATTATTTAAGATTAATGCTGAAAAATTTTACACTTTCTCAAGATATGAAAAAAGCTTTATGTTAAGAGAAAACAATAGTAATAAAATATTTCGCACATATTGTTTTTTCATTGATATGAGTGAACTGCATAAAATATTGTCTTGTTAGCCATTAAACACACATCTAATCTCTGACATCTCACATATTTCAGGTAATTTATGCATAGAGAGGCACTAAATCTCGATTTCTAGATTCTTCCTCTTAGTCTCAGAGGACAAACCAGATAGAGTTACCGAAAATTACTTTTGCACTATCTCATTTAGTTGTTTTAAATGAAAAAAAGGGTAGAAAAAAATTGTGCACCATGTGGGGTTTTTAACTGGCTAGTCTACAAGAAGCATTCATCATACTATTTATGCCTCACTGATGTAATTTTGTTTCCAGTGAAGTACATGTGAAGAGAAATTCAATCAAACATATGAGAGGCTGTGATGTACTGTATTGCCCTCTTGTGATTTCTTAACATTAGAGGTTTAGAGTAGAGTTTTGTACACATTTTGGAAAGCCTATTTGCCATGAAAAATGCAGAGTCAGGTTGAGAAGGATACATTCAGATTCAATGAAACATTTCATTCAGTTGCTTCACTTGGGAAAAAACAAAGGACATTTCATTTTGGCATTTCCTGAATTAAATTTTCCACTTAGAAATGTACTTCAGTATTATAAAATGCTAACTAGATTGAAGAAATTTGACTGAATGAACCTTTTCAAACCATCCTGACCAAACTCTAATTTGACTCAAAGCACATTTGTTTTCAACTGTATGGTTTGGTAAAACTTACATACACACACATGTATATGTACCTACTTCTATATGTATGTATACACACTGATATCTGCTGCATATAGATCTGTTACTGATGTCAGAAGTACTCAGGTAAGGGAATGGGAATCACTAATTTGAGTGTTAGAGATTTCATTTCAAGTGTGTCCCATGGGAGGTTTTCAGTTTTTTAAGTACTCTAGAAGACAACCTCACACACCTCAATCTTGTCCCTTCTGCTTGTAAGTAACCACTGACTTTGAGAGTAGCTCTGAAAGCAAGAAAGGAATGGCTTAGATTTATCATCAGCTCTCCTGTCTAACAGATTTTGACAGCATGAAACTATGAAATGGATAGAATGATTAAAATTTAAATCCAGCCATACTTACAGTAGGTGATAAAGTCAATGCACTTTCTAAGCCAAAAGTCATTGGAAAGAGTTAAGGCAGAAGCACTGAACCTTTTGGGGTCCATCAATTTCAATTCATTTCCTCTGATTTTATGGATCAGTACTTGGTCTCTTCACTCTAGTGTCTATGAAATGTCAGTCCTTCTAGTGATAGCTCCTGCATAAAATGACCTGCATATGTAACTATAATTTTAACACTTTTCAAACATTCAAATATTTAACCACAGTGTGTGCCTGTGAGAATTACGTTCATGCAGTGGTAGAGTACAGCTTGCTTTGTTTTGCCTTGGCATTGCAAGTGGCATAAAATCCACTAAACTATTACTCTACAGTGCATTTATATATAGTCTGAATAGTTCTGGTTATGCAAAACAGCCGCGGTTTACCTCTTGTCATATATGTTCCTAGGAGTTATATATTTACATGCCATGCAAACATCTAAATTATGTAAAATACCTAATAATCATATTTTGGAAGCAGCTGGAATTACTCTATTAACAATGTAACTGATAGAAACCACAAAAATATTGACATGAAAAGCTAATGACCAAATTATGTATTGTATTTGTTTATCACAACCAGAATACAAAATATACATTATTCACAAGAAGTCTGAATCTGGCACTTTCATTACACAGGAAAGAATGCCTAATTTTCTATAAAGAACATACTTTTAATAATGACTAAAACCTACATGATTTTTTCCGTAGACTGAAATAGAGTTAGTCTATAGCTGTTCTACTATATTTAATGAGAATAAAATATTTTAAATGGCAATCAATAAAAAGTCAGACTTTGAAGGATAGCTTTATTTGTGACATTAACAATTTTCCCTTATGTATGTAAATGCATGTACAGGTGCCTCAGTGGTGTATGTGCATACAAGTGTCTTTGTTTATATGCAAAGCATGGTACTTAGGGAGATGATTGACAAAAATACAGTGATGTTTCAAATATTTTGACCATCAAACTTTAGAGACACAGAAATGAGAATGGAGTATTTTAAAATTCACTGCTTTTTATAGGCAAGGCAATTAAATACACAGTAAAGGCATTTTCTCCAGTTTCCTAGTAAAGCAGACATTTTTAGTGCAACTTGTGGAAGAGATGTTAAGCAACAATCATTACTAATGAAGAGCTTTACTCAAGAGCATGGTTAAAAGTCTTCTGGTTCTTCTTTTAGTTCTAAAATTAGTTATCTGTTTTGTAATGCTGAAATTGTAATATAACACCTGAAGCAAAGTTAAAACTTACATCACATTTGACATGTTGGAAAAAATAATAAAATGATCTCTGTAAAAAAATCCCAACAAACAAAAACCAAAACCCACCAGCTTATTTTAGCAAGGCAAGATCATTAAAAAAGGAAAAATTCTATATTGTGACCAATTACTATTTTTTTCATTCATAAGAAAAATCCATTAACAATTTGCAAAAAAGAAGAGTGACTCATGCTTATTTTAAAGGTTAAGCCACCCCATCAGGAAAGAAGAAAAATTGTGACATAAGTGATCTGTCATATTTTACAAATAACAAGGACAAAATGCCACATCAGTGTGCAGGAGAGAAAAATGTGGGATAAAATTTGTACAAATTATTTCAAAGTCTAGTGGATACAAACCCAAAAGTTTGTAGCAACCAGTGTTTGCTTGCAATAGGTCAAAGAAAATTCACTAGCTAGATCATGCACTGGGTTGAATTGTATCTTTAATACAGTATAAAATTTATTTCCTTTTGAAATCCAGACAAGTTTTACATTAGTTTTTTCTGGCATGAAGCAATACTGCAGCCACTGAAAGACACCATTTCCATTTATCTTAAAAATAACTATGTATGGCATATCTAAATTTGTGATATGTATACAATAATCTACTAAATTCCATGCAAATACAATGAAAGCTTCTAAAACTACTCTTCAAATAAAATAAAAATTTTAACAGAAAGAGGCCCTAGGCCTGTGAAATAATAATGCACCTGCTAGGTTAAATAAAAATAAGATTCTGTTTTCCATAGTAGAACCTGAGGTAGGAATAATAACCATGTAAGGATTTGCTGTAGTGAGCTTTTATCCTGTTGATGTCACTTAATTCTTTTATCTCTATCCTTTTTCTCCCTTGTATGTATTTAAAAACACTATCAAGTGATTCAGCCCTATATTCTCTAGCCTGAATTATCAATGAAATTAGTGGAAACTCTTTGAATATGTATCCCATGGGACACCTGAATATTGCGTAAATAAAATCATACTCATATTACAGGCCAAGAAAATAGGTAATGAAAAACATTCCTACAAGCCAGATGGGGACAAAACTTCATCTTTAATTTGTGCATAGAGTCCCAGACACACTACGTTGTTCTTGATTGCCAAATATATTCCGTGCAGCTCAACAGATATTGGTATAGGGTTGAATCAACAGTATTCCATCAATGTGTAGAATAGATGTCACTGTGACACTGGTAGATACAGAGGGACAAAATCCTGGCTGCTTTTAAGGCAATAAGAGTCTTGCCATTGCTTTTCTGGTGGGTCAGATTTCGCACAACATCTCTTGAAACTTGGTATATTAATATGGCATTTATTGAAAGTGTAAGTCTTTAAATTTGTCATTGCACCTGTAAACATTCTAACAACCCACAGGTAAGAGAGAGTGGGGATTAAATCCTCATGTACTATTTATCCTTGCCCATCTTAATGGAATTTAATGTCACTGTCCTAATTGCATTTTCTAGTACAAAGATACATTCAGCAGCAATGGTGAATGTCATATACTTTTAGCAATTTTGAATATAATTTGGTATTTGTATGAAAAGAAAAAAGGAAACAATTAATCTAAAGATTTTCAAGAATACGACTCTTGGAGACTAATTGAGACAATTAATATGGGGGTTTTTTTTTAAGAAAAAAAAAGAGTATTGTGGGCAGAACTAAAATCTTGTGGTTTTCTTTATTCCTTTTTTTGTGGTAGTCTCTAGAATCCAGGTCTTAAGGGGAAGAGCAAAGAGGAATCCTGCTTGCCCCTTCTTCTGCCTCCAGTCCACTCATCATTTGACGTTTAATATTTACGTCATCTGTCAAAGTATCCAGTTATCAATGAACAATGCCTGATGCACAGTCAAAGAATCATAGAATCATAAAATAGTTTGGGCTGGAAGGGACCTTTAAAGGTCATCTAGTACAAGCTCCCCTACAATGAGCAGGAACATCTTCAACTAGATCAAATTGCTCAGAGCTCTGTCCGACCTGACCTTGAATGTTTCCAGGGATGGAGCATCTACCACCTTTCTGTGCAATCTGTTCCTGTGTTTTATCACCCTCAAAACTTCTTCCTTTTATCTAGTCTGAATCTACCCTCTCTCATTTTAAAACCATCACCCCTTGTCCTATTGCAACAGACCTTGCTAAAAAGTTTGACCCCATCTTTCTTACAAGCCCCCTTCAAGTATTGAAAGGCCACAATAAAGTGTCCCTGGAGCCTTCTCTTCTCCAGGCTTAACAACTCCAACCCTCTCAGCCTTTCTTTCATAGGAGGTGTTTCGTTCCTCTGATAATGTTCCTAGCCCTCCTCTGGGCCTGCTCCAACAGGTCCATGTCTTTCCTGCACTGAGGACTCCAGAGCTGGATGCAGTACTCCAGGTGGGGTCTCATCATAACAGAGTAGAGGTGAGAATCACCTCCCTCAATCTGCTAGTCATATTTCTTTTGATGTAGTCCAGGATGCAGTTGCTTTTCTGGGCTGCAAACACATACTGCCAGCTCATGTCCAATTTTACATCCACCAGAACCCCCAAGTCTTTTTCTGCAGGACTGGTCTCAATTCCTTCATCCCCCAGCCTGTAATGGTACTAGGGGTTGCCCCAACCCATGTGGAAGACCTTGCACTTGGCCTTTTCAAACCTTAATTTTAAGGTTCCACACTTTTTTTGTGCTTCCATGATATTTTCCAGGAGACTTTTTCATGTTCCCTGCATCCTATGCAGTTCAAGAGGGGGAGGAGGCATCCTAAGACTACTAAGATCCCTTAGAAGGGCAACAAGGAAACAGAAAGGTTTAAGACAAATCAGTTTATCTTACCAGTCCAATAGATGGTCAAGATTATTCATTATAGCACTCAAGAATAAAGTCTGGAAGAGATTATGTCATTTCTCAAAGCAAGTGCTCCTTTCTCTCTCTTCCACAGAAGAATGAGTCATTGTGCTTGCGAGGAGGCGGGAAGAAGGACCCTTCTTAATTATTTTTTTTTAATGCCTTTAATTGCAGTTACTATTATTAATCAAAACATTTCACATTGTGTGTTAATTTGGTCCAAAACTTTAGAGGATATACTCTTTAAAGTTGTTGTGGTTTTGCCCTAGCCTTCAGGTAAGCATCACACAGACGCTCATTCACTCGTCTCTCTGCAGTGGGATGAGGGAGAGAATTGGAAGAGTGAAAGTGAGAAAACTCTAGGGTTGAGATGAAGTCAATATAATAGGGAAAGCAAAANGAGATGAAGTCAATATAATAGGTAAAGCAAAAGCGGCACACGCAAGCAAAGAAAAACCAAACAAGGAATTCATTCACCACTTCCCATGGGCAGGCAGGGGTTCAGCCATCTCCAGGAAAGCAGGGCTCCATCACGTGTAACAGTGACTTGGGAACACAATGCCATCACTTTGAATGTACCTTCCTTCCTTCTTCTTCCCTCAGTTTTACATGCTAAGCATGACGTCATATGGTATGGGATATCCCTGTGGTCAGTTGGGGTCAGCTGTCCCGGCTGTGTCCCCCCACAACTCCTTGTGCACCCACAGCCTACTCGCTGGTGGGGTGGTGTGAGAAGCAGAAGAGGCCTTGGCTCTGTGTGAGCACTGCTCAGCAGGAACGAAAACATCCCTGTATTATCAACACTGTTTTCAGAACAAATCCAAAGCATAGCCCTATACTAGCTACTATGAAAAAAATGAACCCTATCCCAGCCAAAGCCAGGACAAAAGTACACATAATTCTGTGTCAATATTTTTAACCATCATGTATATAACAGGAAGTAAATAAAACAGGCAAAACAGTACAGAAGCTCATCCATCCATTATGCTTATTCATTAAAGTTCACTGACTGAATTTCTGATGCAGATGGACGTTTTTGTGCCATTGATATTGCTTTGACAAATCAAGGCAGAATAGCTCTGACTGTCAGTCTTTCAAGCTTGAAGAGTTTTCTTTCATGGCTTCAAGTGAAGCCTTTCCAAAGCCGCGAGATATTCACAGCAGCCAACTTTTTAATATAGGGGAAAAAAAAAAAAGAAAAAAAAAGAAAAAAATGGCTTACTTTTTTCAATTATGAAGGACTTAACAACCTTGCTTCAATGCTGCAAGAATAAATCAAGATACCTAGACAACAGCAAACAGAAGTTAAGGACAAATAAAGATCTGCCACGTCCACATAACAAAAAGTCATCTTTGAAGTAAAATATTCCAGTGATTTGAATTATAATTCCAAAAATATTAAAAAGAACCAGTAAATGTTGATAAATAATGTCACTAGCTTTCTGAGTTTATGTGTCCTGGCTCTGGCTAGGATAGTGTTAATTTCCCAAGGAGCCAGGCCAGGTGAGCCAGGCTGGCCGGGGGCTATTCCATACCATGTGACGCCATGCTCACCACAAAAGGGGGCTAGCCGGGGAGGGGCGGGTTCGGCGGCTTCGGCGCGGCTCCGGGAAGTGGTGAGGGTGCGGTCGGTCGTTCGGATCGGTAAATTGCTTTCCATTATCACCTATTGTGTATCCCTGTTATCAGCACTGTTGTTGTTTGTTTCCCTCTCCCTTGCTGTCCCAGTAACCTGTCCTTACCCCAACCCACGGGGCTTTTGCCTTTGTGTGTCCGGTCTCCTCCCCCCCCCGCCGGGGAGGGGTGAGCGAGCGGCCGCCTGGTGCTCGGCTGGGCCTGAACCACGTCAATAAGCTGTCACAGACCTTAAGTTGTTAGAAAGGAATAGACAAGTGTCTGAACACACTATTCTTAAGAGAAATAAATGCAACAATTAAACACATATGAATGATCCCTTAGAAATATATCTATAAACATGAGAAGTTCAATTTTTCTGTCTGCAATCTGTTGTCTTCAGTGAACACTGAATTATGCTATGGTCCTTCCTTTGATTACCAGCATCTTCTCTTACCCTTTTCCCTACTCTTTCCTGCTAGTTATTTTACAGAATTTAATGGTATTTATTATATAATAAAGAGTTTGAAACCCAAAGAGAACTCAATCTATAATTGTTGTAATCTTTTCTTTGAAAAATGTTTTTAATTTCTATGTGCAACTGTCCCATCCCACTCAGGGGGCTAGGGTGAGGTTAACTTCTTAATTCTCTGTGCAGTAATCAGGAGTAATGACAATTACTTTACAGGTTCAAACCAATCATAAATTTACTTAAAACTCAGTGGAATTATAAAAGATAGAGGCTTGGCAAAAGTTATAACAATGTTCAAAACTTAGAACTATGAAAGGTAAGGGTTTAGCAAAATGTGTGACAATATTACGCTCATGTGCTGAAAAGTCGGTCAGAGACAAAGAGAGTGATAGGGAAAGAAAGAGAGAAAAGATCTCACCACCCTTGGATGCAGACATGTTCTCTGCTCGCAGCTGTAGTCTTCAGGTGGTGGGCGCGTGCCGAAAACTTATGTGTCCCCTTTTTATAACCCAATGTGCCCGCCCCATAGGTGGGGGTCTGTTGTCACTGAGTAGGCACAGCTTGTGCTCAGGAATATTCAGAAATGTTCTAGAAATGAGTCGGTGGGTTGTGGGGGTTTTGGGGCTCACTGCCCCTCCCCTTCAGGGCTGACCACGCGAGTGGTGACCTTTCACAGGCACATGGTGCACAGGGCACAGACGGTCTTTGTTTACACATTTCAGGAATAGAGGGGTGGTCTCACAAGACGTTATCCTGCCTCCGCAGGCTCCGTTCTTGGTCCACACTTCCTCAGCAGCAGCCCATCCCTGCCCACGTCAAGACAAGTGTTTGTGACATTTACTTGCTATCAGGGCCTTACAGCAACATTGAAATACATTGAATAAATAGTATACTTCATTACAAAAGAAAGACAAATATACACATTGGGAGTAGAAACCTATGTAAACCTGCATATCACCATTAATAGTCTAAATGATGGCATGGAAAGCATTGGAACTTGTTCATGGGACTGATAAAACATAGAAAAATCTAGTTTATAAGACTGGTGACACACTTTATATAAGATTGTAATAAGCATCTAACTTGGGAGCAAGAAAAAATACTTAACTAAAATCCCTACATTGTAAATGGAGAAATGCAAGTGCCTCTAAATGGTTACTCTGAGTATGAAGCAAAATGCATTAATATCAATAGGTCCCAAAAACCTCAGCGTCCCACTGCCTTGGAGGTAGAAAGGGGCAACAGCACGTCCTGCTTCACAGGGCCCATGTCAAGTAAAGCACATTTAAGGTCTGGACAGCACGTGAGAGCCTAAAACAGAGATCTTGACCTGTTGTACGCAAGATATACAGGCAGGGGACATGAAGGTGTTTGCATGCTCTGGGGCACGCTGCTATAGAACAGACTGCCTGTTGTCTGTAATCAGCACAGGAGTCTGGACGTCATGGAACTGGCAGGAAAGTACCTGAGAGTTTCCCAGGCTCAAAACCGTATAATTAATGAATGCTATCTTTTTTCAGCAGTTATTTTTCATTAGTCTTTGACCCAACTACTATCATTTATTTGTCTTTCTCAGTTCATTTCAGATGTCACTCACAACACTTGAGTCACTTAAAATAATGAATACTGTAATTATTTCTTTCAATTAAGAGTACAGTTTTTATATACCTATCACTTGTACTGCATCCTCTTTTCACTGAGCAGGCTAAGCAAGATTTTTCTTTTTATTTAAAATATTAATGTGACGCAAAACGATGCTGCTGGTACTTAACCTCTTCTCATGCTTAATAAAATGCAGCCTTCTTTTATTCCATATAATTCATGTTTATAAGGCTACGCATACTGGCCTCTGCATCTATTGTAATTGTTTCTTCAATGGTACAGTCACCTCTTGTCCTAATATCTTGCTTTCTGAAGCCCTACATTCTTTACCTGTTTTAGCCATTATTGTTGCCCTTTGTGAATTATCATGGGAAATACCTCAGTGCTCTAAGCATCTTCATTATTATTTATTACCATGAAGCTCCCCTATCTATATCTGACTAAAAAGTCAGTCCCTTTTTGCATCTGAGACACACTTTATGGAGACCATGATCAGATTTGGATATTAAACTTCCACATTACATTTTATAGGAAAAAATACAATTAAATATGCCATTGCTACATTTACTCCAAAATGTTACTTACTGAAACTTTATATATATGGGGGTTTTTTGTCATAAGCTGAAGTAGTCTACTTTCAACCCAGACTCCCAGTTATAACTGCTCTACTCACTTGACATGACCTTTGCTTTTGCTGGAAAAGTACCTTTAATAACAGGTGTTATTATTTTTAGGCTAGTTTAATTGTGTTCAGATTTAAATGACCAAGACTCTTTAAATAGATAGTGAGGAGTAGCACAGCCTTGACAACAGCTTGCACTTATTTGGTACCTTTTTTTGTTAGTAACAATATTTTTACTATTTGCACTTTTAGCCCTGTTTTGAAGTTTAGACCAAATTAATTTGCTTGTGCTAAATACAGGGTTGATTAACCTTTTACTAAGCATGCACTATTCTGCTTTTTGTCTAAGTTCATGATTTCCTTCCCCCACCCCAAATTAACTTTCACTGTTTTCAACAACATCTATGTAAATAATTGTTCATGAGAACTATGCTGAAATTCATTTGCTAACAGACCATTGGATGAGAAATTAATGGAAAAGAAATGAAAAATTCAGGATTTTATTTGAACAACTATATTTTAAACTCTTATTGTAGGTTTGCCTTGCAATTTTGTTTTGGTTTAGAGTAAGTCTTGTTTGCTTCCATGGAAAAGCATTATATTACATTCTTGAAGTACTGTTATTTAGAATTTAGCCTTATATAGTCCTCCTTCTGTACTCAAGATAGTCAAGTCTCCCTGAAAACCACTCCACTTGCTTTGGTGAAGTCAAACAAAGCTTTAACTTGCGTTAACAGATGAAATACAATCCCAACAGCAAGCTCATTCAGTTGCAATAAATAGTGGGACTATTCATAGACATTGCGTTGGCTATGGTCCTAACTTCAAATTCAGTCTTGGAGAGGCAAAAATTTCTCCAGGCAGGAGAATTATTGTGGTGAGCAGGTCCAGGGAAGTCCTCTCAGGCTGTAGAGCTGTTGGCTGTTACTGCTTTCTCCCCAAACCACTGCTCCTGCTCCTGGCGCTCTGCTGTCAAACATGCCAAGGACAGCAATGGCAAAACAATTTCTGCGTGCTGCGCCTGCAGTCCCCAGTCTGTTGTACATAAGAAACTGGATCATTGAGTGAAAGGCTGATGGAGAGAGGGCTAAAATCTCAGGAATGACAATCTCCTCCCCATCCAAATCTGAAGAACAGAAGTGGGGGAAATCACAATCAAATTTTAACAAGCAACATGAGCACCAATCAGAACAATGTCTCCATGCATCATTTGGCACAGTCTTGGCCTATTTCTATCCTGTTAATTCACTGCAAGACATCCAACTCTACAGCTTGTGTAAACTTCAGTAAGACTACTTTTTTAGTCACAGGACTTGTTCCCTTGTGAGCAGAAAACCTTCAGCTGTGTCATTCAAGGAATCATCTCCTGAATTGCGCGGTTTTAATCTTAACAGTAATATGAATAGTCTTATTTTGTCAGACCCACACTAACCACCTACCCTTCAACAGAGAAATGCAGCTTTAGTGCATTTAATTAATGCACCTTCATGACATCGACATGGAAAGGAAGTGCAATCAACTCTTGCAGTTTATCAGGTCAATGATCCTTGATCTAGGAGAGATTTATGTAGAGCCTGTAATGAAGTAGTAGCAGCTGTGTGGGGGTTTTTTTAGAGTACTTTTTCATCTCCTGTTTTTAGCAACAAAAAAAAAACTTGAACTGAATTGAATACAGTCACTGACAAAACATAATGTGCCCAAGGGACTCATCAGAATATAGGGAATAAATAATGTGTGTTTGCCAACTATGCATTGATGTAGAATAAAGGTTTCACTGAAAACTTCTTTGAGGGCCACAAATATCATAAGAACATGCTCCTGTCAAACTTTTGGAATACATTAGTTTATGTAGTTACATGTTTTACCAAAAGGCTAAAAGATACATCTCATTAGAATTGCACAGACTTGCTACATTTTAAAGCTCGTTACCAAAGAGAAAGAACTGCACTGAAAAAGTTCCAAACAGTGAAAGCAGCATAAAAGAAAAAGGGATTCCAAATTCCTTAGTACTCGAATGTATAATACTAAGGTAGAAGACATATAATTAGGGGTGAAATATAAAATCAACCGTATAATGTATTTTAAAAGGTACCTACACTTTCATAGCACTAAAGAGAGGAAGAAGTCAGATTATTAAATTTATCTTTACCTTTCTTTGTGTAACAGTAGTGTTGTCAAATAAAGGTACTAAAATAAAAAGTTTCTATCCATCTTTAGTGTGCCCTTAGATTAAAAAGGCCTTGTAGCCTGTTCCCATTAACTTTGATACTTCATCTGCTCTATTTTACTGGACAACAACCAGCATGCATCAAATTCATTATAATCACCCAGAATCAAATCCATATGCCTCCAAATAACATTGTTCTTTTTGTACCAGCAGTCAGTATACTTTTGTCTTTGTGTGCTGTTCAAGGCAGGCAGCAAATGGCAGCACAAATCATCCCTGTATTATAATACCAACTTTATTATAAAAACATCTGTATTTTTGTCTTTTCTAATTAGAGAATCAGTTGCAGAGCTCTTCCCACAACTTGAATTCTGGTGTTGAAAAACAAGCGTGCGACGTGGTTTAGGCCCAGCCGAGNAGCCCCCGGCCAGCCTGGCTCACCTGGCCTGGCTCCCGGTGACATTAACTCCATCCTAGTCAGAACCAGGACAGCATGGCAGTACGAATATGACCAAATTTAAATATGATGAGGTATATCTAAGCTAAGGAGAAGTTTTGTATCTTTGAGATTTTGCTGCTGTTGTTTGTGTCTTTATGGGCATTTTTGTATAGGTTTCATATTCTCTATTTTTTCTTCAATTGAATGAAGGCAAGAAAATAGAGATTCTAGTGTAATAACATAACTCCCAGTTGTCTTTGAGAAGCTTCAAAATATAATAGAATAGGCAGCAAAATTGCAAGATTTAGCAACACTTCTGGGATAGATCCTCCTGCAACATGTCAGGTGCAGTCACTGAATGGGCCTTCTGGACACTTTTATAGCCTTGCCTCTAATTCAGCTTCATTTGTTTCATTGACCCTCAGCCTGCTTAGCTTCCTGTCAAAACCAGCACTGCAAACTGTCGCCATTTTTTCTTCAACGTACTTCTCAATATAGATGTGTTTCTGAGTAGTTATTTTTCTCCGCAATAAGGTGTCACAAATGGAAGACTTGTAAATGTAAGCCGTCTCTATAGTAGTGACAAGCTTTGTTTACTTGCTAGCAGGACATTTAAATTGTACTGCTTGGTTGAAGATTCTCATACTGTGCTGCTGTATTCAGAAGCCATTATCACTGTAGGAAATAATAGCAAGTGGATATATTAATTAGGAGTTTTGCACAATAATGATGAAGATAAGGTGTATCTACATCACTGTGATTCACAGCTATGTGAATCAGAATAGCTAAAGAATGACATAGCAGTTCAAACAATTGCATTTTACTGTAAATAAATTCATCTGCTAAATAATGTGGGCTAGCAAGAGATACCTAGAAAGATATGTTTGAATGAGGTTATTCAACACTGAAGTTCATATGAGAGACTTACCACCTCATAGGCCTTGGACAAGTCACTGGACTTTGGTTCTGAATCTCCAAAGCAATATTGGGAATAATAGTTAATAGTTTCTCAGAGGATGATGATTAATGAAGGCAAAAGCTAATGTGGTGTCTAACCACTTAGCATTATTGTCACTAAAGTTTGTAGACTGAATTTAGAAAGATAAATGGTGTCATTTAAAAGAAAATCTAATGGTCTAAGGCTACTAAACATTAACAGTTGACCTTAGCTACTTCTATCAATTTCAACAAGCTACTCCTAAAGAAATGAGAAGATACGAAAAGGGGGAATGGGAGGAGGAATCTGAAGAGCATTAGTAGGTTAAGTTTAAGAAAATTCAGAAAGCTTCAGATTTTTTTCTTTCCTCAAATCTGTGATCCTTTGTATGCAGCTTCCTGAAATACGTACCTTACCTTTGATACTGAACTACTTTTTTACAATGTAGCCAAGAAATAACATAAACATCACCATAAATACCCACACCTTTTGTAATAAATATTGCTGTAATGGGAATTGAAAATGAGAATCTTTCCTCATATGTGAAGTCTAAATAAAGTCAACATGATTCTGTTTATATTGCATTTGAATCTGGCTATCGGTTTGTACCTGATACAGAAGAGAGAGATTCAGCTGTGTGGAATGAAACGGGTTTAGCGTAAACTTTCAAATATAGATTGGGAGAAACTTCTTTCAAATTTCACAAAATATTTAAGGTTCTGTGATGGAAGTAGGAGAAGAAAAGGCCTCTTCAAGAGACTAGTTATTGAAACATTGTTGGAGGTAAAGTCACCTTGAAATATTGTCAGAGATAAAGTAACTGTCATTGTAAATACATACACATATAATTATGCCTGCGTGGTTTTCATTTGTGTGTGTGTGCAGGAATCTCCCTCAGTTACATCATCTCTGTATATGTTGCAAAATCTGGATATACCTTTTATTCCTCATCCCTGGTTCACTATATGCTTAGTATAGAAAAATCAGGTATGACTAATATGAGAGACATACGTTGTCTGGCATGTTGCCACTCTGAATAACCAACAGATCAGGACAACAGGAACTCTTCTGTACGACAGCAGCATGCTGTGAAAGCCTGGTGATGAACATGGAGGAAATAATGTAATTGCAGATGACTGTGATTGACTATGATTAGAATGGGTATTGGAGGAAAAAGGTGAGAAAGTGTAAAGCTGAATATGAACAAAATGCTGGAAGCAGGAGAGTGGGGTGGGATGATCTATTGAAGTGGTCTTTGTGAATACCACTTTTTAATAGCATGCACAGAACTCATAGTGCCTATCCCAGAATTTAGGAATACCTGATTTGTCTGTTTTCTTTCCTCTAAGTCTGGAATGTTATAAAATGAAATAGTTTTAATGGTTTTCCCGTAATTGTAATGAAAAGTAGTGGTTCTCCCTCAGAATACTAGACCTTAGGACATAAAATACATTCTTATTTCATGATTATACTGAGACAATAATTAAACCCCACAAAATGTTGTACGTAATACTAGGAGTTCCATTTAAATAGCATACTGAGTTCAAATGTCAATTGTCTCTTTCAGACTTCACCTAGTGTCCTGACAGAAATTATAACACAAACTTTGCTGAAAAACACATTTACTATTTTACAAGGCTAAGGAAAGATAGAAAACTTAAATCCCTTTTCTTTAGAAGTGCTTTAGTCATACCAATGTTCAGAATTTGCACTTCAACAATGTTTTTTGTATTGAGGCTCAGTCCTACAAACTCTTATGCATGTGCTTAACTTTATGCACCAGGAGTCAAATAGTTGATTTCACTTTTCCAGTTGCAGCCGCCAGCCATTCAGATCAGCTTATACAAATATCCATATGTACAAAACCTACAATATATCTGCAGCACTTAAGATAGCACAAGGAATAGAGGAGGGTAAAGTCATTTATCTAAAAGATTGCTTACTTCCTGATTTGCATAAACATTGCAATGTATAAGTGCTGGCTCAAGAGAATTGGAAAGTCTCTGAAAATATTTTTAATCCTTCTGTGAATGCAAAAAAAGCCCAGTGAAAATGCAAAGCATTGGTGCTAGGTAAGGTATTTTGAAGAATGTATTAGATAGGAAGGATACTAAAGAAATGATCCAAGAGAATATGGATCATTTACTGACTTTTACTATGAGGCCAGTAATTCTCCACTGTCGCCTCCACTGCACATTTCCCAGTAATTCCACAGTGAATAATTCCAACTTGTAATAGAGTTCTTCATGAAGAGACTTCCAGGTTGGAGCTTGACATTATATAGTCATGAAAATATGAGATGTTTATAATGTGCAGGGGAGGCAGTTGTGCCTATATTGTAGAAACATCCAATTAAGGATCTACACTGAAAGGCTTATCCTGCTGCTCTGATTTTTGCATTATTTTTATTAAGCAGTCAGTGCAGTAAGGGTTGGAATCAAGTCTTTCCTGTCCTAGGAGAGACCCTGTACCCTAATCAACTGGCCAGATGTTAAAACAACCTTCTATTGCTTTTTATTATTCCAAGTATACTGTATTGCTTCTGCAATGCCATACTGGAACTCTTGATTGACGGTTATATCATGTTCCTGCAAAAAAGAGGGGTCTTGATCCCGTCATCATTTGGGTAAATGTGGGACAAGCTTCTAGCCATGCATACAAGCCTGATCCTTCTTCAGTTCTGGTAGAGTTCAGATGAGGAGACAGTAAGAATTACAGAGACAAGAATAAAAGCAGAACTTTGGATGCCTGTTTCAATGTCAATAAAGTATTCTTAGTCTATAGGCTAATAGTCAAGCAGAGATTGAGTCTTGTGTGGATTTAGTCTAATATTGAATGTCACAATATTATTAGAATCTGGTGGGAGTAATGCAAAGTTCACTGTTTCTCATATGTGATATGCTGTCTGTCTTATGTGGAGTTAGGCTTTACACACACACAAAATAGAAGACAAGAAGTTTGCTCCTGTATTCAGATGTTCATGCTGAAACTTGTATTTTGAGCATCAGTCAGGAAGCTGAAGCTTTGGGAGGATATAAATACAAAATAGTGTTTCAAGAGATCCAGCCCCTACTGCAGCTTTTTCATTGAGTCACTGATAAATCTGTTTATCGTAACCTCCTGACTTCAGTGTAAGAATGAAAATTATTTTTCAGAACTATCACTATCAAGTCATACAAAATATTCACTATCAGTATGTTTTTGTACAAAATATTTACTGTCAATATATTTCCCAAAATTTCTTTGCTTTGTTGTTTTGTTGTTTGGGGTTTTTTTTGTTGTTGGTGGTGGGTTTTTTTTGTTTGTTTGTTTTTTAATGAAATAAAAGCAGTTCTATGATAGGTTAGCTACTTATAATAATTTGAATCTTAATATCATAATTTTTGTACTACATTAATTTTGTAAATAAGAGTGAGAATGGAGATCATGGCTGACAGCATTCACAAGTCAGGCTTCTAATTCTTTGATTAGGTGCTGGCAGGAGAATTAAAACGAGACAGTTTGACTAGTTTTCCCCATGGTACTGGAAAAATGAAAATCCAACCCTAAGTATCTACCTGTGGCCCAAAATA
The DNA here is from genome assembly GCA_013400195.1 of Aramus guarauna. NCBI lineage: Eukaryota > Metazoa > Chordata > Aves > Gruiformes > Aramidae > Aramus > Aramus guarauna. The sequence goes on along the minus strand of VXBL01008498.1, from coordinate 22,709 downwards.
CTGAATCAGATAAATCTAGGTTATAGAATAATAGTTCTTGATGTGAATTCTCAATGATTTTTTACCAATAGTAACAAAACAAAAAAGTATTTATTTTATGTATTACATTATTTATGGGAAACATTAGTGTCTAGATTTGGGAAAAAAAAATATTTGCATGCATTTGTCTGAATATTCTTGCTAATATTTTCTCAGTAAATACAATATGTTTGCACTAGTTTCCATAGAAATCAGCGTTAATACTGTTTGACTTTATATGACTCAAGCTCATATGCAGTTTCAAGATTTAATTTTCCCTGAAATCTTTGTCATGCCACTCCACAGTTGACTACATTCTTCACAGTGGAAAGACTTCTTTATCCTAAGATGAGAAGGGCATTATGACATCTAAATGAAAAATAAAAATAAAAAAAAAAAAAAATTATATTCTCATTTCTTTTAGCCCATATAATTTTTTGTTTGGAAAATAAATAGATCTCTGTGATTCATGTGATCAATATCAAATTACAAGATAGAGAGTTGCTTTCTCAAGGTTTAAAGATATGACCTTTACAGTTTTCCCACAAAAGGCCTCAATATAATTTCTTCTTGCTTTTACCAAATCAGGCTTCTGTCTGTGCTCAAATGAGATTACTTGAACCTTGCAACTCAAGGATTTGGACCTGAATATTTAGCCCATTAATAAAAGATAGTTTGTCTTCCTTAGTATGGGGAAAAATCAGGTAGTCATAAATTCACATATGAAGTGCTGTATATATTCCACCACAGCTGAGTCCAGGATAACAGAAAATTCAATATTAATTCAGAAAGCACAGCAGTGTCCATATAATACCGTGCTATATAATTTTAAATGCTTTAATTTTTGTGGTCCAGAGAACTAAGTTTTCTATTTTTCTCTGCAGACATTTGAAAACTTCATTATTCTTTGTGAAGAGAAAAGGGTAAAGGTATACCACTGTTTGTAGGTATAAATTTTACAACTGTGCTGTGCAAATTATAAATTGTTCACACCAGGGATTGTCTATAGGTCTGCATTACATTACTTAGAATGATGAGGATTCAGTCTTGACAGGTGCTTTAGCATTGCTGTAGTAAACATGATTTAATAACAGTAGTGTATATAAAAGTACGCTTTAAAAAATCTGCTCTGACTGCTCTCAAAGGTAATGGACCTGTATCCCCTGGGCAAGGATTTAGGAGAGTAACCCTTGGGGTAAAGTCAGCATTATGGCTGAGAGACAAAGCAAACCATCAGATACCTGCCTCCAGATCTTAATCTCCATCTACATGGAAGACAGACACATACCATACTCAGGTACCAGCTGAGTAACTTCTTCAGTGTCTCATTTCTCTTTCTCACGAGGAAAGGAAATGTGAGTCTCTTTTATCCTGCATAATCCATAATACTCAAAGGAGGAGCTGCTTTCTCTAGCTCTATGATTATCTGCATGTCAGTCACAGAATCACAGAATGGTTGGAGTTTGAAGTAACCTCTGGAGGTCATCTGTTCCAACCCTCCTGCTTTGGAAGGGTCACCTAGAGCAAGTTGCCCAGGACTATGTCTAGACAGCTTTTGAGTATCTCCAAGGATACTCCACAACCTCTGAGCAATCTGCTCCAGTGCTCAGTTATCCTCACAGTAAAAAAAAAATGTTTCCTTGTGTTAAGATGGAACTTCCCTTGCTTCAGTTTGTGCCCATTACCTCTTGTCCTGTCACTGGACACCAGTGAAAAGAGCCTGGTTACTTACAAACCATCTCTTCAGGTATTTAAACACATTCATAAGATCCTCCCCTGAGGTCTCACAGTTCTACCAGCCTTTCTTCATAGCAGAGATGCTTCAGTCCCTTAATTATCTTTGTGGCCTTTCACTGCACTCTCTCCAGAAGCTCCGTATCTCTCATGTTCTGGGCAGCCTAGAATTAGCCATAACACTCCAGGTGTGGTCTCACCAGTGCTGAGTAGAGGGAAAGGATCACATCCCTCCACCTGCTGGCAACACTCCTTCTAACGCAGCCCAGGATATCATTGGCCTTCTTTGCCTCAAGGGCTTGTTGTTGGTGCATGTTCAGCTGGTGTCCACTAGGACCCCCACGGCCTTTTCTGCCAAGCTGCTTTCTGTCTGGGTGACCCCCCAGTATGTGTTTGTGCATGTAGCTGTTCCTCCCCAGGTGCAGGACTTTGCAATTCCCCTTGTTGAAATTCATGAGGTTCCAGTCAGCCCATTTCTCCAGCCTGCCAAGGTCCCTCTGGGTGGCAGCATGACTTTCTGGTTTATCAGCCACTCCTCCCAGTTTTGTGTCATCAGCAAAGTTTGTAAGGGTAAGCTCTGTGCCACCATCCAGATCATTAATGCATATGTGACATCCATCTACAAGAAAGGCCTGAAAGAGGAACTGGGAAACTACAGGCCTGTCAGCTTGATCTCAGTGCTGGGGAAGGTTGTGGAATAGTTCATCTTGGTTGTGCTCACCAAGCATGTGCAAGACAACCAGGGGATCAGGGCCCGTCAGCATGGGTTCATGAAAGGCAGGTCCTGCCTGACCAACCTGATCTCCTTCTGTGGCCAGGAGAAGTTTAGGTTGGATATTAGGAAAAATTTCTTCACTGAAATGGTGGTCAGACATTGGAACAGGCTCCTCAGAGAGGTGGTGGAGTTACCGTCCCTGGAGGTGTTCAAAAAGCGTGTAGACATGGTACTTTGGGACATGCTGTAGTAGACATGGTGGTGTTGGGTTGATGATTGGACTTGATGATCCTAGAGGTCTTTTCCAACCTTAAAGATTCTATGATGATTCTATGGTATGCCAATATGGATCAGACATAGCATTGACCCCTGGGTTACACCATTGGTTACTGGCCTCTGATGNTCCCAGTTTTGTGTCATCAGCAAAGTTTGTAAGGGTAAGCTCTGTGCCACCATCCAGATCATTAATGCATATGTGACATCCATCTACAAGAAAGGCCTGAAAGAGGAACTGGGAAACTACAGGCCTGTCAGCTTGATCTCAGTGCTGGGGAAGGTTGTGGAATAGTTCATCTTGGTTGTGCTCACCAAGCATGTGCAAGACAACCAGGGGATCAGGGCCCGTCAGCATGGGTTCATGAAAGGCAGGTCCTGCCTGACCAACCTGATCTCCTTCTGTGGCCAGGAGAAGTTTAGGTTGGATATTAGGAAAAATTTCTTCACTGAAATGGTGGTCAGACATTGGAACAGGCTCCTCAGAGAGGTGGTGGAGTTACCGTCCCTGGAGGTGTTCAAAAAGCGTGTAGACATGGTACTTTGGGACATGCTGTAGTAGACATGGTGGTGTTGGGTTGATGATTGGACTTGATGATCCTAGCGGTCTTTTCCAACCTTAAAGATTCTATGATGATTCTATGGTATGCCAATATGGATCAGACATAGCATTGACCCCTGGGTTACACCATTGGTTACTGGCCTCTGATGAGACTTCATGCCACCAATCACCACCCTCTGGGCCAGGCCATTCAGCCAGTTTTCAATCCATCTCATTGCTCATCATAGAGGAGATGAGCATGACAGTCACCCTTGAGAGTGTGCGGTTTGCTGTAAAACAAGTCTTATCAGGCAGTTTGAATATGAGCAGCAAATGGCAACCTAGACCTTTCTAACAGTTAGGCTAGGGAGCATTTTCATCGCCAGACCCTGGGCCCTGCTAGCCTCGTGCCTGCTTTGTGCTTGGAGCTGGACAGAAACTCAGAATCTTAAGTTTCATTTGGAACATTAATAGTTAAGGGGAGAGCATCACTCTAAACTCAGTGAGGAGAAGAGGAAGAGAACATCAGTTTCAGCACTCGTTTTCTCAGTAAAAATACCAATCTTAAATCATTTTCCAGCTCTGTCCAAGCAGCTCATAAATGTAAAGGACTCTACTTCCTATAAATCCAAATTGTGCCAAGTAACACCTTAATTTTACATTCCGTTTATTCATCAGTGCCAGTTGCCCATTCTCAAAGTCTTTTGTTTAAAAGAAGGAAACTGTGTGCAGAAAAATAAACAATTCAATATTTTTGCATAGTTAACATTTGCTTTCCACATATTCTACTACTCTTAATTTGTAACTAGATGCTCCAGTCATTTCATTACACAAAAAACCCACTTGCTGACATTTCCAGTCCTCAAGGTTAGAGAGAAAAAGACTTTAAAAATTACTTCTAACTCTTCCAATGCATGTGAAAAGCACACACACAAAAAATATTTCAGTTAATTATTCTGAAGTCTTTTTTTATTTTTATATTTTTTTACTCAGGGATCCTGATTTGTACTACTTGAATGCTTTGTGTTTACAACACTGTCGTGTCTTTGTTTATTTATTGACTGAATATTAGACCTACAAACTGCCAACATCAGACAGTTTTAACAGGAAAGATAGAAGATTGATTTCATTGGCATTTACCTGACACTCAGATGTCATGTATCCATGTCTGAAAGGCCTAAAGCTGCCATCAAATTGGATTATAAAAAGAAGAGAATGTAATCAACAAGAAGTGAATTCTAAAGGCTTTATTAATGGCTTAGATGGAAATCAAATTTGAGTATTTACACTGTAATAATATTCTGTCCTCACCTGCTAGCCACTATTATCTTAAAGGTGACTTTTGAAAATGTTATATATTAACTAATTCTCCCACCAGAACTGATTACCCTTAATCAACACCATCTCCTTACTTTCCTTGCTTTTGTCGCATGGCTCCCCAAATGTACCGCAATTAAAAGTACATGCTGCAATTTGCTGTTTGTTTTTTTTTTCCAAAAAATTTGAAGTCATATTGTACATTTTAATTAAAAAAATCTTCCTATATGCACGTGTAGTTGGAGATCAACTTAAAATGTCAATCAAAAGCAAACAAATGTGTTTTGAAAAACAAAATTCTGTATCATAAATTTTTGTGAAACTATAGGAGGTTTTTCATGTTCTTGACTTCTTCTGAGAAGATCATCAGCTGGGAACATTTATTGTAACTCCACTGAAGCTCTTTGCTACATTATGGGGCTTCAAAACTGACAAGGAAAAAAGAAAATTATTGTGAAGAAATGCAGGGCAGCCCATTTCCTATCATACTGTAAAAACTTTAATAATAGAGACTGAACACTGATGTTATATTTAGGCCATACTTTTAGTTGTCAAAATATTCTTAAAGGTACTTTCACAATGTGCTGTGAAAATTATCTTAACTTTCTATCTTTTTGTAAATCTATTTTGTTATGCCCGAAGAGCTGAATTGCTTTAAACACATTTGGAAAAAAACAAAACAACAGTTAAAGAATACAAATTGGCTGACTGGAATGATTAAGGCTACAATCTTATCTAAAAATAAAGGTTTTATCTACAATAGGGATATAAGGTACTGTGTGAACACCAGTCCAACTTCCTAATGAAGTAAGCTGCAATCTGTAAAAAATGTGGTTCACTACAGTTTATTGCCAGCCCAGCATTTCAAATTTGCAGTTCTATCAGCAGCTAGAAATTCTGGAATAGAGCCGTTCTGCAGGTAGCATTCAAAGTGGGAGAGAGAAGATAAATCTGTAAATCCAAAATCCATCTTGGTCACTGCTAATAAATGAGATTACAGCATGCTAATAAGTGGTGTTAGAAAGTAGTTGTGGAGCTGATTAATGAAATTATATGTTGTTCACATAATGGTGAGGACAAGAATGATACATAAGCAAAAACCTAAGGTTGTTCATGTGACTTAGTCAGGATTTCTGAAAGTGACTAGAAGCAAGAACCATGCTTTGTGATATCTTTGGGAAGAGAGAAGTAAAAGTAGCATTTGAGCCATAAATTATTGGCAATTAAAGGAGTGTTTGGGGAAGTGTCACCATATGCTTGTTCTGTTTTTATACTCTTCCCCAGACATCTGCTTTTGACCACTGTCACTAGGAGAACACAATATCAGATGGATCTTTGGACTGTTCTTACATTCCGTTCTTATGTTTGAAGGCAACATGAAGAAAGCAACACCAACAAAAAGTCACTTGTCAAATGTTAGACAGCTAATAGGGCACAACAAGAGCACACCTGAGATTTTCTCACTCCATCTTGATCAACTGGTTCGCATTCAAAAACGGAGTCCACCTGACTGCTTTATCGAAACTTACCCACAAATGATGAAGCCATCTGTTTAAGGGCAATATTCTCACATTCCTGGAATATGCTGGTAAACTTTAAGTTTACTAGCACAAATGTTCAACAAAGGACAAGAGAAAAACCCTTTAGCACATAATTTCATTTTGTAGTAGGTTCTTGAATGTCTTCTATATTTCAGCATGACTTGTTGTAAACTACAAATAAAATTAATATCAGATGCCTTGCTCTCAGGGCATTTTTTGGCTCTCTGATATTTAATATTATGGATTTATTTTTTCATCAGACATTCAGTTTGCACAGTGTGAGCATGTGGTACAGTGATCCTCTGTGCTGGTTTTGGGTGGGATAGAGTTGATTTTTGTCATAGTAGCTAGTATGGGGCTGTGTTTTGGATTTGTGCTGGAAATAGTGTTGATAATACAGAGATGTTTTTGTGACTGCTGAGCAGTGCTTACACAGAGCCAAGGCCTTTGCTGCTCCTCATACCACTTCACCAGCAAGTAGGCTGGGGGTGCACAAGGAGTTGGGAGGGGACACAGCTGGGACAGCTGACCCCAACTGACCAAAGGGATATCCCATACCATATGGCATCGTGCTCAGCTTATAAAGCTGGGGGAAGAAGAAGGAAGTGGGGGCACATGTTTGGGGCAATGGTGTTTGTCTTCCCATGTAACCATTACACACGATGGAACCCTGCTTTCCTGGGTGTGTCTGAACCCCTGCTTGCCCATGGGAAGTGGTGAAAGAATTCCTTGCTCTGCTTTGCTTGTGTGTGCAGCTTTTGCTTTACCTATTAAACTGTCTGTCACAGCCCAGGAATTTTCTCACTTTTACCCTTCCAATTCTCTCCCCATCCCATCGAGGAGGAGTGAGTGAGCAACTGCGTGGTGCTTAGTTGCTGGCAGGGGTTAAATCACGACTCCGTCCCATAAGCAGAAAGCTTATGCAGATATTCATATAACATGCAGATATTCAGTGCAGCATGAATAAAAGACAAAATACTTTTAACTTTCATGTTATAAATAAAGAAGAATTATCAATTAAATGGTCAAATTTTTCAGCAGCATTTTCAAAAATAATCTTGAAAATCGATAGCCATTGATTATCATATTAGAATGGGCAATCATTTACAATTTCTTTTTGGAGTTTTGTTTTGATTTTTAAGAATTGATTGTTGTTTCCACACTTGAGAGTTAAGGGAATTTGTAACTCCTATGGAAAAAGTATGGCTTTGCCCTAGAAATCACATTCATGGGAATAAATATTTTTACTCATATTGTTCTTGTCAGACTATCCCATACTATAATCACATATTAAATATTTTGTTTTTACAGATTATGCTAGATGTTAAGTGTAAAAAAATTAAAATAGTAAAAAAATCCAATTTTTTTTTTAAATTCAAGCAACCATCTGTGCATTTCAGACAGTAGCCAAATAAAGAACTAACAAGTATGAGCTGAAAGCTTGCTTACATATTCTTTTTCTAACTGCTAAAAACACTAGAAAAAATAATCTTATTTTACTTTTAAAAATAAACATTATTTTCTGTCCCAGAAGCTCTGTGGTAATTAGAAAAAGACTGAGATCTCATGACATCATCAGTTAAGAAACTGGAAGCTGAATGACTGAGTGGAAAAAAATGTCTCTTCAGAGCTACGAAGCAGCTAACGGATTTGTCAAGAAAAAGCTCTGTCAGACCAATTTAATTTCCTTCTCTGACATGGCAATAAGACTTTTGGATAGAGAAGAAGTAGCAAATGTCATTTTTTCATGCTAGTAAGTCTTTTGACACATGACATTCTTATGTGTAAATGAGGAATCATGGTCTAGCTGAAAATAATGTACTGTAAATTCACTGGAAATCTAAATGACTCTCAGTGTTTTGCTATTAATAATGAAAGGTTATCAGCCAGAATCAGACTTTTGTTGTTTTTAATGCTTTTATTAACAAGAAGAATGATGAAATATGCTTATTCAACTCATGAATTACATCACTTTGAAAGAGATTGCTCATATACAGGAGAGGGAATTTGGGACTCAGAATGATCTGGAAAAATTGATTATATATGATATGAAAAATGCATGATGTTCTTTGACAGAGGAAAGGGCAAGGTGCTGCCACTCAGGCAAATTCATGTAGCAATTAGGAACTTTGTAGGTAGCAGCTATCCAGCAAAGGGGTCAGGGTGCATCATTGAATCGCAATCTGAGGGTGAATCAAGAATACCTCGATGTCCTAAAAGAGAATGATCTACTCTAGCTAGTGACCAATAAATGACAAAAAGAATCCAAAGCTGAGAAGAAGAACAATTGGATGAGTTGTGAATAAACAAATGTGTCCTACACTTACCTGGACTATTCTGGCCACGTGCCATACTTCAACTAGATGTATTGCAGAAGTTAGAAAAAAGAATGATTGGTCACCAATTAAGTACATCCTGCTTTGGGTCTTTTAGTCAAAAGAGACAAATACTGGGATTGAACGAGGTACAGAACTCCAAAGACTTAAAAAGGCTGCTGCAAGAAAGAAGACCTATAAAGACAGGACATCCATCTACAATTTTCTACTATGGAAATAAATGAAGTGGTCTACACCTATGGAAACTTCAAGAACAAACTCAGAAAGACCCTGGCAAGAAGGTTATCATCTAAGTTATTGTGCCCTAGGACAAGGGAACAGACTTGCTGATCTCTCACAGGTCAATGATTTTGTGACTTCAAACTCTTTCACTTATATTTGCTTTTACTGGGTGGAAATTAGTGGGGTTTTAACTAAATTGAGGTTTTATTCTTCCATTTATTTTTTTCAGCATATATTTAACACTACCATGTAAAAGCCATCTCCCTCAGTCATCTTAAATTGAGATGTTGAGGCCAGATTACCCATTTAGACTCTATATAGCCAAGGTGGAGTAGGAGTGTTTTCTGGAAAACTACTTAGTCCACTTCTCTTTGGCAGAGGAGTCAGGATGAAATTTCAGGTGGAGATATTTTGTTTTCCACTGGCTACAGAAGAAGCTGGGACTAGTTTATACCAGATTTTTAGTTTTGACGGCTAGCATTCAATGGAAGGAATCCCACTCCCATAGTTTTTGAAAACATTGGCAGATGAAATAGTCCTGTTACATGTATGCTCATTCTTCTCCAACAGAGCTACCTATTTCTCACAATAGTCTTCCTCTTTTGAAAGTCTGAATATCATCCTTTTCAACTTCCTCAGAACACTGATGTTATGTCTCTTCTTCCTTTATATTCACATCTCTTTTGAGGAGTTGTATGGGCTGCTGGTCACTAAGTAGATTGCATTACTTCCTAAATCTCACCAACCTGCCCAATCCCATCATTAGAAGTAGGCCCCCAAGATGTAAAAAATAATAAAATTCTTAATGGCCTTTTTTTTTTCTTCTGGAAGGATTTTACATTAGTAATTTTTCAACCTGCAATGCAATTAAACAAATGCTTTACTTAAAGAATATGCATGATTAATTTTGTTTACATATAAGTAACAGAAGTCTACGTGACTTTCAATTCTATCTGGCACTGCTCTTTTTTGTTTCATTTGGTTTTGTTATTACATTGGTTTTGCTTCAGCCCAGTATCTGATAGAATATCTTACACACTCAAGATAATTTTGGAAGGCATTTATAGGAATAGCAAAGAGTAACATAAAAATAGACCATTTGTGATTTTATTCCACTTTCAGATGTTAATTTTTCTTTCTAATGATTATGAGAAGCACTCGCTAGCAATACTTGATTTTTATATATATATATATATATATATAAATTAGTTCTGTGTACATATTAATGCTTTAGTTAGCTACATCTGAAAAAAGGCAGTAAAAGACTCAGTTTTTTGATAAAGGACAGTCTCAAGGGGTTATTCAAAGACATTTGAACTATCTGCACAGTTAAATGAAATCATAATTAACTTTTGCCCACAGAGCTCTTGTATCATTTATATGAATGGGCAAAAATCTGACACTAGACAGGAAACATAGCTTTTTCTCCTTTCAAAGATCTTGTATGATTGAGCAATGGGTTTTTGGTTACTTTCTAAATTTACCTAAAACAAAAGACAATTGCAATCATCTTTATTTATGCCATGTGCTCTTCAAAGTCCATTCTTACACAGTAAGTCTGTAAGAAAAAACCTAATGCCCATATCTCTATTCTTTGAGAAAATGGCAGGATGTCCTTTGTGAGCGAGAGTGCTAGAATCACCAATAAAAAGAACACTCGTTGACAAATTCACAGAACCTATTAATGGCAGGGGAGAATATTCAGCTGTAATAGAAATAACAGATGAAACTTGAGTATTTATCTGTCAGCTTTTTGGGATAATACTTTACAATCTCTCTGTTTGGAAGTAATTAGGTGTTGATAATATGATAGCATGACAGAAGAGAGAGGAAGTGAATACTGCTGTGCTATTTTTATTTTATAGCTAGATAGCTTAGAATAGCATGTTTCATTCATTCATTTAATTAGCACTAGATCCCATTTCTTCTTATGGCAGGTGCTGTTTTGCAGTCCCAGTGATTCTGGCCACAAGCAGCAGAATTACCAATTCCAGTGCCAGCCCATGTAGAATTTCTCCAAGTCCTAGTCTGTTTACCTTCTCCCAAATCTACATCCAAGGCACAGTCCACAATTATCTTCAAATTAGTTTAGTTTGTTCAGTATTTCAGTATCTAACAAGTCTGAAATAGTGAAACCTCATAACAGGATACTACCTTGCATCTTTCTAGTTAATCTTCTTAGTAACTCTTAACTTCAAAGAAGTTACATAAAAGTTAGAATTACACATTCCTCCTCACCAACCTTTAAGATTTCTATCGATGTGGAAGGCATTAAAAAAAAGTATATTACAATCTTACTAAGATTGAGTTACCCATGTATCTGATTGGTGGGAGGCTTTTTCTGTAGCTTGATACCTTGTGGTAGAGGAAGGTTATTTCTAGTCGTCTCGCAATTTTGCAAAGGTACAACAATGTAAGGGAATGTTCAGGAACAAAGTGTTCTAGGTTCCCTAGATTTGCATAGACAAACAAGTTTGGAAGTGATAAAGTTCAGGTAATTTGGAAAGACTTTTACATGGATTAAAAACAATATTTATGTTTTCTAAATCTAGACTCCCTCTTCCTCCCTACCAAAAAAAGTCTAACAAACTACACACCAAAACCAAGAAGAAAACTCTGAATTTTGTGTGGACAAAAAATCCTAAAAGCTCGCTCACAGAGAAGCCCTAAATTGAGGGACTCTTGGAGTACTTGGGCCACAAAGTTTATATGAAAATGTATTTTACCTCTGGGGCTCCTTATTTCATCATACATAAGTAGATGCTTACGTGCTCTTATGCAGGTTTGTATTGTAAGATCCTCTCTCCTCTTGTTCTGGATCTTAAAAAATCTTGTTAGGTTTTAAGCCCCATGGAGAAGAGCTTGTACAGCACAAATAGTACAGAAAGTCTTGCGATAGATTTCAAAAGGCTGAGAGTTTGTACTCACAGGTCCTTGAAGCAAACCCAGATGAACACATTTCGGTTAGCATTTGATTTCTCTGTAATTAAAACCAAAGTAAACATTGATCCGTCGTGGAACTCATATGTATATATACATTAGATGAGGATTTATGTACCTTAAATATATTTATATATATGTTTATATCACATATTTAAAAAATCTGTCCTATATTAGGAAAAAGTTAGGAAGAAATACAGGTTATATAACTTAAACTTTCCTGCATGTTTTATAAAAAATAAAAAAAACTACCACAGTGTTATATTCTCCTCCATAACTAGAGTTTTGCTTCACTAAAAATATCCTTTATAAAATATTAATTTGCAAGGTGAACTGTAGAGAAAATTGAGCTATGCCCCTTCTTGATTTCATCTGGGGATCCACATACTCTCCAAACATTTTAAAAGCAATACTAGAATTCATTTTCAAGAGTGCACTTTTCCCCCACAAGCCCATTTAATCCGATCAAAGACAAGAAGAGGAAAGAAGACAGGAGTGACTGAGCAAGCAGAACCAGAAAAAAAAAAAAAAAAAGAGAATGTGACATTTCCTGCTGACAGATGGCCTGACCAGAAACACCTGCCAGGGATCATGGCGGGAGGGGTCTGACCCAACATGGACAGGGCTGCCTGGGGCATGGGCAGGGCCCTGCCCTCACCCTTTGGCCCGTGAACGTGGTGGGCAGAGCTGCGGGAGGCAATGGGCCCCTCAGCAGCCCTGGGCACCACTGCTGGTGTGGTGGGAGATGGGGCTAGAACTGGGGTCTGAGATCCATCTGCTAGAAACCAACCTACAAGAAGCGAGGCCTGTAGGTCTTGAGCTTGACTGGGGCTCCTGGGCCCATGGGCAGGGGTGTGGGTCCAGGTCCCAGGTAAAGCCACTCACAGCAATAAAGGCCAGCTATGTCCTCCCAACACCCTCAAGGTGAACTTGTGTTTGCTAAACGATCCTTATTCCTCTTACTTAGACCAATGTAAAGTGTATTAAAATTAAGGCGTGCGAGGAAAGAGCAATATCCCACTGACTAGTAGGTTTTATATCTAGTACATTACGCAGTTACAAGATATGTTCTCTTTTATTTGCCCTTTGAGTATTTGATATGGTTAATCATTTCATAGACAGGTTTTGCAAAAGCTAGTTGATTTGGTCTGCCTGGATAATTTGTGAGTCAAGAAAATACTTAGATTGCAATCATATCAGATTTTTCTGGAGTAACACTTTAGTGTGAGTCTGTCTGAATGTGGTGAATTTTTAATGACATAATGAAACAGGAAAGAGCAGAAGCTACATGGGCAATTCCAGAAGTGTAGACACCTGCCAAACAGAGGAAAAAAAAAAAAGAAAAGAAAAAGAAAAAAAAAAAGAAAAAAAAAAGACATGAGACAATGAAGTGCAAAAAATAAAAAAACTGGAAAACTGGAAGATGGAAACTAGAATCTAAAAGGGAATGATGTTGTTGATGTACCAAACTATTAACACTCATATTTCTCACATTTAGAGAAGCAGGATGGTGATTTTCAGACTCTAAGGAGGATGTAGGGATCTAAGACACGTACCAGAACAGATTAGTTTGATGGTTGGGAACATTTTGACAGCATAACTAGAGAAGCCTGTCACCCAGGAGGGTCTAGAGAGAAGATAAATCATCTTCAGGATACAATACACAGATGTTCCTCTATGTGAAAAGGGCTTAGCTGGAATCCTGTCTTTAAAAAAGTAAAAAAAAAAAAAGTTTAAAAATTGTCCATGTAAACTCTATATCAGTTTTTTTTTTTTTTCTCTAGAATAGTTAATTTGAGACTTAATCATACTTCATCATATACTCCGGATCAACAAACTGTTCCAGCAAAACTTTGTAACACAAATTTGGTCCAAGAGTGTTGCTTCTTTTAAGTGTTATCTTCACTTGAGCAAAACAACAGATCAATAGGAATTTTGCTTGCTAACTTAGCCCTGAGGTTATTTCTCTTCTAAAGAGAGAATTCTGCCTCATAAAATGTGCTGCCTTCAGTCCAGGAAAGCACTAATTTTTGTTCTGGTAATACCAAGATTTTCTACAAACAGTCCAATGCTTCATTGTTGTAGTGCTCAAAATCTTGTTTATATGCAAAGAGGAAACACACATTATATATATGTATAAATACATATAAAAAGCCAAGAATTTCTTGTTAGTGTGACTGAAATCTTAATAGCATAATTCCAGAATTATGCTAGATATAATTGTTAAAAAAAAAAAAAAAAAGGAAAGAAAAAAACGCAGTTAAAATTGTTATACACACATCTTAGTTTCTACCCCTTCTCCTTGGAGCTATGCTCACCTTCCCACTGCCCCTCTGGGTCCTGAGGCTGGGCGTTTCATGCTGGTGCTGAGAGGGGGTGTGCTACGGGGAGTCTTTAGCATCTGGAGTCCTTTGCTGGCAGGAATACGATGGTGGTGTTGATCGTTGTTTCCTCCTTGGTCTAGGATTCGCTTTGGGTTGTTTTTCATGTTTGGTAACAAACTTTTGCAACTTTCTGCTTCTTCACTGGTCTGCAGTTCCATGTTACATCTGAATTTACTGTTTATGGTGCCTTTTACACGTGTTAAATACTAGTTCTGTGTCGTCTTTGTTACTAAAACACATTTTGTCCAGGTCTGTATTTCTGTAATGGACTGTGTAATAGCTTGAGGGCTTCCAGGGCCACCCTGTGTCCCATCTCTGACCGTCCCATGTACCTCTGCGCACAGTGCTGTGCTCCACTTCTCAAGGACTCTGCTGTCATAACAGGGCTGCATTTCCCTACGCTGCGTCACACTCTTTGTGTGAGTCGTGAATATCTCGTTCTGTGCAGAGTACCTGCTTGTCACTACTATCTGTTTAAAACTGTACTTGTGTCACGCAAATATAAGCTAAAGGAAACCGATCTAGCCATGGACACCCGGCCAATTACAGAAACTGCTGTCACAGCTAAACCAAGAAACATGAAGCTGCAGGCAGCTCAACAAAAGTTAATACAGAGTAGGACTGACAAACCTTAGTGCTGAGGCCTTGCAAACTCGGTACAGTGCTCATGGCCCATGTGATACCATGCTACAGGGTGGCACGTTGACATTGTGCAGACAGGTAAGCAGAGGGCACCAAGAGATGATCCCCAGGCACTGGGCTTTCTGACTAAAGCACATGCTTAAATGTAAGCACTGTAAAGCATTGTTACGTATCTCAGTTCTAGCAAGTGTCCTCTGACATCATGTCACTGCTTGTGCACTTCAGTAAATACTGCTATAATATCAACAAATACTGACTGCTTCATTCCTGTAATTGAATCCAGAAGCTTAGATTTAAGCATATTCTTTAAAAACTTTTTAAAGTGCTCAGTATAATACAGATTTAAAACTGATGAAAAATAATATCCCCACAGCTTCTTGTCAATGCAGCATTACAGTTCTGATTTTTGTGAACATGTTAAATAGTGTTGGCTGAAGAAGAAAAACAGTTTTCATGATGCAAAAGTGAAAATTTTCACCTTTTTTGAAAGAGGATTTATTTTTTAAATGAAATTTTGAAGGAACATTTTTCCAAAAGATTGATGTGAGTCTTTCTTTCCCCTTCTTTCCATTTACATTCTCTGAGGATCCCTTTGTCTAACAGGGTTCTTTTTTCTCCTAAAAATTAGTAGGGAAAAGGTAAAGCAGAAGTGATTAAAAAGTATTAGAAAACTAAAAATTTTTAGAACCATCATGTCCTCTTTTTTTCTTTAATAAATGCAAGCAAACTGTTTGAACAAGAACACTTGTTTTAAAATATTTTGAAAAAACATTTAGTCACAAAATTACATGTTCTTATGTCATTCATATTGCATGAAAAAAAATTCCATTTCTCATTTCTTATGAATAAATTCACTGCTTAAAGGATGGACAGTACTTCAGACAGTGTAAAACATTAAGATCATTACAACTAATGTGCTTCATTTATTTAGAATAGTCATAGTTATGGTATTTAAGGACTAGCTTATGTTACCTGAACATTTACTTTTTGATGGACGTATAAAATACTCTGGAGTGTATAGGTATATACACACACATATGTATGTAATATGTAAGGGGGGACGGGGGGGGGGAGAGATTGAAATCATACAGACTACATGTGCCTTTTTGAGAAGCTTTCCAGTCTTTCCACAAGTTGTCATGAAACAATGGGGAGAAGAATCTGCAGTTTAAATTATTTTCTTATTTTATACATATGGGAAAAAGTATAAGTGATTACAATCAACATGAGATATTTAGGAAAATGGGCCAACTAAACTGCAAGGTAGCAGAAGTATTCACTGTTAAGCAGAAAGTACAACAAAGTATTCTGTTTTGTTTTAAAACTGCCCAGTAGCTTGCCCTTACATTCCAACTGATTGAGAGTGGAGCTGCTTGTACAGAGTCAGCTGCTGTTTAAGGGAAAGCTTAAAAGCAGTAAGGTGATTAACTACTGGTAGCAAACATACACTGCTGTCCATGGCAACTCTAATGCAAACGTCTGAAAGAGAAAGTACTCCGAAGAATGCCAAGGAGTTCTGTTGCACTCACTTAGGAAGAGTAATTAGACAGTTCCACTTAGCTCACAGAAAAATTCTGTTTTACCTTGCAATTCATGATTTAAATAAGCTCATAAAGGAGTCTACTAAGCAGTTGTTGACATTAAGCAGAATGTGGTTTTCAGCGAGTTATATTTGCTTTGCCTATTTATACATTCCCAGCATGACTGAAAGATAAATAAACTGAAGTTTATTATGGTGCATATTAAGCTCAACCCTACAAATGGACTAACACATAAACACTGAAAAATACTTGCAAGCTAAGAGAATTTGCCACTAAAATTACTGGAGTCCAGCTCATACTAGATTGACATTAGATGAGATAAAAGTTATGTAAAACCGTAACTATCTAGAGTAAGAGAATAAACCCTGCAGATTTTGAAATTTTTCATCAAGCAATATGTCATTTTTGCTGCATGCTATTTTATCTCACCTTTTTAAAGACAAATCTCACCTAGAATTTTGTGAGATGTTTTGGTAGTTAAACTCTGTATTAATCTCAGAAGCTAATCCAGAATCTGTCATTCTGGTGAAGTATCCTAATAGTAAACTGGGAACACGTGAAAATCTTCAGTGGTAATATGGGTGAAAAGTTGATACATGTTAAAGTAACTGGGTTAAATAGTAGTTTTATAATAAAATTTTGATTTGTAATTAGATCTATATCCAGACATATTGAGTGTTTGGATGCATGCATCTTATCATACACTTTCATGGCAGTGGGACTCCAAAGTCTTTGGTTGATTTAAGAGTCATAAAATGTAAGAGAGAATTATACCTTACCCTCTAAAAACATAAGAGAATTATACTTTGTCCCCTAAAAAACAGAGTTTCCCACCCTCTTTCTCCAAGTCTGGCTCTTCCAGCCTGCATGAAACACTTCCTAAAGTGGTTTGGACCTTGACTGTTGTTAAAGTCTGCTCAATTCCTTATTTCTCAGATCCTACCATAAGTAATACTGTATATAGTGTTTCCACATTATATAACATGTGCCTGGTCAGACTGACACCAAAATGCCTTTCTAATACCATGGAGCTTGATGTCAAATCCTCTCTCCATAGACATGTGCAAACATCTATGAACCCATTTATGTATTTTATTTCCTCAAGTATAATCATACTGCTACTGAAGTCATGGAATTATGTAAATGCATGATTCGACTGTTTTGTTAATGTGCTTCAGCCATGTGCTGTAACACCCCGCCTGCCTTGGCTGCATTGCTGACAGTTTAAAATGGAGACCACAAATCAAAGAGCAAGCTAACAACTCACTATTTCCTTCTTCAGCTCTCTACCAGTTAGTTTTCCAAGTTTGCTCTCCTCCAACTGAGCCATCAAGATACTGGCTGCTGTTTCTTGGTGAATGAGGAATTTGTATAACTGAAGGAGAAGAACCCAAAGAACATATGACAATACTGTAGGACTAGCCACAAGTAGCAATAGATGCAATGAAACTGCAGTATGAATTCCAAAATGCCCTTAAATTTGGACATATTTTTTTTATTAGCATTGTGCTATCTGTTTGTTTATTATACCGTGCAGTCAATGTAATTAACACCCTGAGTTAGTGATCAAAATAATCTACTCATCTGTTTTTAAATTCTCTGTACCAGAAAATCACTGCTACTAAGATAAAGAAAAACTACCCAAAGCATCATATATTGGATAACATCTATGGTTACCCAGGCTTCTTGGCCACCTTTCAGGACAGTACTGAACTTTAATTTACACTTTAAACTCCAACTCTATTGCATTTGAAAACNTCTTTCCAACAGCTCCATGTCTTTCTTGCAGTGAGGCCCCCAGAGCTGGACACAGTACTGCAGGTGGGCGTCTCTCAAGAGCAAAGGGGCAAAATCACCTCCCTCGACCTGCTGCTCATATGTCTTTTGATGCAGCCCAGGCCATGGTTGGCTTTCTGGGCTGCAAGCGCACACTGCCAGCTCATATTGAGCCTTTCATCCACCAATACCCCCAAGTCCTTTTCCTCAGGGCTGCTCTTGATCCATTCCCCACCCAGCCTATAGCGGTGCTTGGGATTGCGCCGACCCATTGCAGGACCTTGCACTTGGCCTTGTTGAACCTCATGAGGCTTGCACATGCCCACCTCTCCAGCCTGTCAAAGTCCCTCTGGATGGCATCCTTTCCCTCCAGCGTGTTGACCACACCACACAGCTTGGTGTGATTAGCAAATTTGCTGAGGGTGCACTCAATCCTGCTGTCCATGTCTCAAAGGAAGATGTTGAACAGTGCCAGTCCCAGTACTGACCCCTGAGGAACACTACTCATCACTGTTCTCCACTTGGACGTTGAGCTGTTGACCACTACTCTTTGAGTGTGACCATCCAGCCTGTTCTTTATCCACTGAGTGGTCCATCCATAGAATCCATGTGTCTCCAATTTAGAGACCAGGTAAGCATACTATGTCTGACCCAAGAAGTAAACTCATATTTCCAAGTCATATCTCACAGTTCTATTTGCTCTTTCATTTTTATGCACTGCCTTCAGTCTCAGAAAAAGCCTTCGTGCCTGGTTCAATTTAGTCTTCTTGGTGATTTTCTCTTCAAAGTGTGCATGCCTAAGCAGCACTTCAGTATAACATATTTAAAGCTTCTTCTTTCATCAATAGCCTTGCCTGAAGATTGGCAAACATAATATTCACCTCCTTTAGGAAGCGCAGTTGCCAGTTGCTCTTCTACTTTAGTCTGAACTTCAGCATTTTCTCCTGTAGAGATACTCTCTAAATGTTTATATTAATGCCATTGTGCAAAGCAAAGCATTCTAAATTATGGATGTTTACTGGTATGGCTGAAATGGCAGCAGACATGCATTGGCTGGAGAAGAGAAGCTATGTAAGTAAGGTGGAGAAGGAAATTGGTTATTGTGACTCGGTACTGTTTTTAAAATCTCATGAATAAGTGTGTCAGTAAGGAACATTCTGTAAAGACCAAGAAAAGGTAAAATGCCACAGTGTGCATTTTTTTAACATTGTCTTAAAGGATAGTAGAAAGAGAAAGATGAGGGTGATTAAGAAATATCTGCTAAATATATAACATCTTATCCAATATACCTAATCTGAAAACAGGAATTTTCACATTAGCCCAAATATGTTCTGTTAGTGAAAGCCCAATTCATTTTCTGCCGGGGAAAATTCAATGATTTGGACTACACATGTACAATTCAACTAACTAACATACCAAATAGAAAATTACAGGAATTAATAACCTTTTCTAATGCTAGGAAGAGAGATGCCTGATAAAATCTTTTGTTTTAATAGCAGCCATTTCACAATTCCATACAGTGAAAGATTTTTTAGTAGGAGAACTCTGTTACGGCAAAACTGGGTAAGATCTCCTAAAGATGACATTGATGCAGCTTTTCAAATATTGTTTGAGGGGAAAAGCTTGAGATGAGAAATATCTCCTTATTAATTAGCCTAAGACATATAAACAAACCCTTGCAGAAAGTTAACAGCATTTCTAAAGCAGCCCATGGAGGCTCTACATTTTCTTGTCCAGTGTGGCAGATAGATTGATGTTACATTCACTGGCACCTTCAGTGGAAGGGATATAAGCATTGTTGCTCAATGGTGACAGGAAGGCATGCTGACATGAGGTGTATCTTGCAGAGCTGTGTTCAGCTGCTGGTCTAGCTTTAGAAATTTCAAATCTAGGGTTGGTGGACAGTATATAAACCAGTCTAAATCACTTGAAAGGGATCCCGCTTTTCTGCTTGATCAGGATAGCAGTTTTTCTTTCCATACCTGTAACCTACTCTCATAATAAGTACTCTACCCTAAGGTTTGCTTAGAGGTAATGTCTTCATTTACACTAAGTTTACCTGGTGCAGATCAAGCGATGTGAACAAGGATAGGATGCATCATCCCTATAGAGGCAATGAAGCCAAATAAAGTGGTAGTTCCGGTACAGCTTATGGCTTATATTACAAGATATTTCTGAGGAGTGCAGATTTTAATGAATGCTTTCTGTTGGGCCTTGTATGATGTGATGCCAAGACTGAGGAAGGACTTTCCCCTCTGGCAGGCATAAGCATACGTCCCTGCCACAAGGAGAAAACAGATGAAGGATAATTTCCAGCTCCAGGCAGAGCTGGAACAGAGCTGTACAAAGGGAATCCCTGCACTCTGACTGAAATAATCATGCTTTACAAAAATACCATATGGATATTTTGTCTTCCTCACATTAACTCTGATTGGTTGACAAACATTTTAACTAACAGAATGAGGAAGATTTGCATAATTACACTGTATTTTTTAAGAACTATACAAGGAATATGCAAATTTTGATTTGGCTTCTAGTATAACTTTGCTTTTATTGGCTCATCTTTTTATATCTCCCAGGCTGTTGCCCAGCAACAAAAATGTCACAGAAGTTATTCACATCCATCTAGTGGAAAAATCTGTCCAAAAGGAGACAAAATAGGTTATCTGAAAAAATCTCTCCCATTCTACATGAACCAGATATCTATCTATCTATCTATCTATCTATCTATCTATCTATCTATCTATCATCAGCTGTTACTGTTCTTTTTGTTTCTTTTCTCATATCAGCTGTGCTCATCATTTTTCACTTCAACAATCAGGTACACTTATAGGAGAGGAAGACATCTACACCTAGGAGAAAAATAATCTTCTTAATGTTGTTTGCTGTATTATTTCAAAAAAAGTAAAGTGTAAGACTAAAGGGAAAGAGGTTGGACCTGAAAAGCTGATCACAAGTTCTGTGCCTAGGGCTGTTTTGAAAGGAAGCTTTTCCTTTTCATGTCCCAGTCCACACAATTTTCAGACATGAAAATCTGGGCTTTAGTTAAATCAGATAAAAATCCTCGTTGGAAACAGTCAATAACAGTAAGTCATAATGTTTTTTATGCTGCTTCACATCTGAAAAGAATGAAGACCACTGGACTTATCAATAATGCTCCCCTAATAAACCAATATATACATTAAAGAAACCCACAACAAAACATGCAGTTACTACCAAGGCAGAAAACATGACAGGAATACGCTAAAATCTTATAACAACTAAGACTTTATTTTTACAACAAACCTGTGTTATAATAAGACCTGTTTGAGTTCAAAAATTGTTTAACAAAACATTTGTCACTGTAAATTTTATGTGTTCGTTCAAACAGTAGGATGATACCATCACTGGAACGTTCTTCTGCTACAGAGCCTTCTGTCCTCTGTTTATGGTATATAAATACGAAAACTTTTTTTTTTTTTTTTTTTTTAAATGTATTAAGTCAGAATAATTTAGGTTGCAAAGGACCTCTAGAAGTCACTTAGTCCAAACCTATGCTCAGAGCAGGTTGCTATTTTTTAAAAACCTAAAACATGTGGATAAAAGGAGAATGTAGTTGACCCAGAATTCATGAGATGAGTGAGCCACAACTGGGAACCAAAAGACAGCATGAGAACTTGCCTTCTAAGTAACCAATCTCATGGTGCATAGAGGAGATGGAGCAGGCTTGCATTTGGCTTTGCTATTAACTAACATGAAGGGAGTGCCAGTGATCAGGAGAGCTCCAAACTTTATGGGAAAAGGAACTAGATGATGTGCAAAGGAGCCTAGAGCGGTCACTGCACACGACTGCTAGCTTTGGCACCAGAAATTTGGTAACATGCCACAGTAGCTGCTTTGCACTGGTTGCGTTGTCTGCCTCTGGCATGTGGGAGGCTTTGAGCCATGCAGAAACCTTGAACAGAATGCAATCATCCAAGCCTTGCCTGCCTTGTGGAGAAGATAAGAGAAGACGACCTCCAGAGATGCCTTCCAAACTAAACTTCTCTATGACACTTAAAAGGCAGTTGTTTCTGCCAGAAAATAAAAAGTACTTTATTTTTTCTAGAGTCTTTCTTGTACAGGCTCACATAATAGAGGTTTTCTTCAGCAGTTGAAAATATTAGCATATACTTGAGATTAATTTAAGATACAAGAAAAATTCTGCATTCCGTTAAATGCGATATTAAGGATAAAGTCAAATGATGTTATTAATTTCCAGGGTCATGGCTTCAAATAATGTTTTACTGAAAAAATATAAGTTGTAAAGATATTTTCATTTGAAGTCTTGTAAATAGTTGACATAGCAGAGCAACTGAAACATACAGGTCAGCTGATATATAAAAATTATATATATACATATATATATATAAAATTTAATTTGTATGTTTACATAAATATATAAATGCACACACATATATATGAGTAAATCCTGTATTAAAAATACAGTGGAGAACTGATTCTCATAATTACATGTGTCATATGAATATCCAGTTACCAAGCTTTTCATTTCAGTCTAAAGGCCATGAAAGGCAGGTCTGCATACCACTCTTCTGTAAAGCATCTAATATGTGGAAGCAATATTTGTTTTATTAAAAATAGCAATAAGCATAAAATCACTCAACATAAATTAAGAGGGTGTCCTCTTAGGTTTCCTACAGCTTATAATAAGGTGCTTATTGACCTAGGACTTTTCATAGAATCATAGAAT